>CM057045.1:42584414-42979414 GCA_029948455.1 Solanum rostratum
TAAATTTTACCTATCATACTTATTTTCCCATATTGATGATCATCACAAACGTGATTTACTGAATAAATGCTTTTACATGAGTTATTTCATAAAACACTATATATTACTTTATAAAAGATAGCAAGAACGAACTTAGGAGATGATTTTAGAGCCTTGATAGTATGAATGTGCATGTGACTGTGATCCTGATATGAGAGTGTTGATGATAATGTTGATGAAATTGATGTCCCTGGAGTCTTAAAGAGTATGGAATTAATCCTAAAATAATGATCCGAATCCAAGAGTTGATGGTTGATGTAACGAAATGAGTTAACAATGTCCAATGAGACTAGTTAGAAAAGTAATCCTCATGATTGGTGTCTTATGAGCATGTTGAGTCTCGGGAGGAGTATTGAGTATCGAATTGACTAAGAGTAGATAACAAGTCACTTCAATAACTACATGGCTAGTGTAGGAGATGATTGAAGTGTGAAATCGGATGTTCCCTTAGTCCTAAAAAAGGACGTGATGTTCTTTATTTTGGATCCACTAATGTGATGTCCTTTACCTCGGCAAGGTACTGGATGATAATTGTGGAAACGACATTACTTCGTTGTATCATTACCGGCTTATAGGTGATGGTTGTCGGTTAGAGAAACTCTCTGATAGGTCCCACACTGATAGTACTCTGAGTTGAGTTGATTGGATCAGTTTAGATGGGCATTGATGAGTCATTTGTCTACTCTTTATTCTTTCTTTATATAGACACTTGACATTCTGATCGAGTATCTTATGAGTTGAGGTTATTCCATATTATTCTGCTTGTATTTGTTTCATGCAACCATTTTACACGCTTGTACATTCCACATACTGACATCCATTTGGGCCTGCATCTTTTTATAATGCAGAGACAAGTACTCGAGATTTTCAACAAGCGTTCTGTTGAAGGTCCATTCTCCCTACTGTTGATTGGTTAGTCCTCCCCTGCATTCAGAGGATACCATTTCATATTTTCTTATGCATTGAATTACTTCATTTGAGTTGCGGTAGCTATGGCCTGTCATGGTGAAAGGCTCCGAATCATTGACGTCACTTTGAGGTCCTCAAACTTGCCTAGAAATTCTGTCAGGCATCACCTCACGAAAGGGCCTACACGGCCCGTATGAAGCCACACAGACTGTGTGGCCTCCCGTGGAGTGACACCTGGGAGAGTGGAGGGTAAACGGGCCTCCACACGGTCCGTGTAAAGCTGCACAGTCCGTGTGACCTTCCGTATGGTGTATTGCATAGAGTCGCCTTCACACGGACCAAGTCACGACCCTTGTGACTTTAGACGGTCCGTGTGGCCCTCCGTTTAGTTTCGGTGTGGAGAGTCACCTGTATACTGACAGGGTCACGGTCCGTGTGATCTCAAGTGATCTGTATACTGATCCGTATTGTGATACTTAGTCCAGAAAATCTTGCCTCTGAAAAATTGAAGTCTAGGGCCACGACACAGTAAATGGTCCGTGTGACATTACACGGACCGAGTACTCGACCTTAAGCCCCAGAAGGAACAATTTTAGGTCCATTTTATTAATGGCATTTTTGAAATATTGGGTGTTCCAAACAAAAATTTTGTCATTTCCCAGCCCTCCTAAGCTCCCTATATAAGCTGAACTTCACCAAATTTCAGCCATTCTCTCATGTTACTCCTCTATCTAAAATTCACTCCTTCAAGACTCTCCACCATCTCTCTAGGATTTGTGAAGCTAAGACCCTCATTTTGAACTGCATTCTTCTCAAGTTTGTCTCCAAATAAGGTATGTGGGTTTTGATTTTTGGTTCCTTTCAACCAAGAAGACCAAAGTTCTTTTCAAACTAAATTAAGAACTTGTCTACTGAAAAATGTGAATTTTGACTACTTGATCTTGGTTACTTCAACAATTCATGTGCTATTTAAGACTCCGAAGTTTGAGTTATGTTAAGTTGTATTATGATGAACTACTTGGATTATGGAACTATGAACATGCATGTCCCTTTAAAGATGTTACTATGCATGGGGATCTATACTATATTTTCATATGAATTTTCATTGTGGATTTCCTAGACTTTACATTTTCATTGCTATGCCTTAAATATACTCTATTTTACCCGTGCCATCCCTACATTGTGCATTGCATCACGTTCATGACATTGGTACATGAAAATTTTGAAAATATGGGATTAAGCCCAATTTTATCCTAAAAAGTAACTATGATATGAGTTTTGGTAAGACATGGGATATGACAAGAAGGTGATCACTGGTATGTCTATGATTATGGCTCTTTGAGAATTATGGGTGTTTGCACCATTTTGGTATATGTATAGATGAGCTATTCCTTGCATGAGCATTATGATTATGACCTTATAATTTGACATTTGAGCCTACATGTGCATTTGACTTTTGAAAAGGATATTTGACTCTCTCTTGGAAAGCATATGTACACACACACACACACACATATATATATATGTATATATATATAAGTATTCTTGTGGGATGTGTAAGACTTAGCACCGATGGATTGGAGGCGTCAGGGATATCCCCAAGGTCCCTCTCCCTTTCCTTGAACTATGTGCCAACATAGGGACGGATGTTATTCGTCTATCTATTTATGATATGATATGTCTTGATTTGATTCTGCAAATCTTTCCGAAACGCGTGGTCATAAGGAAGGTGACCACCCACCAAAAAGCATGTTCGTAAGGTGTGGTGTAGATTACCCTTAGCAAGTAATCTTCTCCCTATCGGTGGAAGGTCCAAATCGGTCCAATTCATGTAATAGCTCGCATGGATTTGGTTTGTCAGTTATAGTCCATCCCCGTTATATAGGAGCCGCATTGCAGGCATCATGAATTTCATGGCATCTTGTATATTTAATTCCATTGTTATATGATTTTTGTATATTATGTGCCCTTGTCATCTATCATTGATATGCGGGTTCGGTAAGTCATATACATTGCATGCCCACATACTTAGTACATTCAAACGTACTAACGCATACTTTATGCCTACATGATTTTACCATGTAGGGGACCGAGCAGTTTGAGTACCAGCCGCAGGATGAATAGTCCTCCTTTGTAGATATATTTTTGTGGTGAGCCCCATCTTCCGAGGGCGAGCTTTTGTTCTTGTGTTCCTTATATATACATTCTTTTGTTGAAGGTGAGCCCGGAACTTGTCCTAGCCCCCATTCCTTAATGAGAGGCATATGTTGGGCATTTTGTAAAAACCTTGCTATCTTGCTTAACTTATAAGAAATGCTTTCTTTTGGGATTTGAGTTTCTGTTATTTTAATTGCTTGTCTTTAAAAGCTCTTGAGCCAAGCTTCGTTGACTTTGAAATTTTGAGGCTTGTTTGGGGACTTTCTGGTCCCCCTTCGCTGTGTCACATCTAGGCCCCGACCCCGGGTCGTGACACATGGTACCTTTCTAGACTATAAATGTGGAGGCTTCATAGATTAGAAGACGATGACTTGATGTTGAAGTCTTTCTTTCTTGAATCGAGTTCTTTAAATCTATTATTATATCATTGATGTTGAGACTAGCCTTGTTGGCCTATGGCCTTTACTTATTGAGTTAGAATTAAGTTGAGTTGCCCAACCTTATGTTCCCATTTCTTTAATTATCTTCCGCTGAGTTGAATGATTGAATGACTGTCATGAGACCAAGTGATTTGCTTGAGAACTAGCAATAATTTCTGAATGCCAGCCACATCTAAAATACCCCGAAATGTGACAAGTGAGTTGAAGTTGATTTGAATCAAAAACAGTGTTAATACCAAGTTTAGTGTTCAGGTGGAAGATGCTCTTAATTGTACTAAAGGCAATTGATGGCAATTTACTTTATGCCTCTGTCCACATTTACTCATCATATTTTGACTTGTCACATCTATTAAAAATAATACTCAATATAATTATTTTATCATATTATTTTTACTAATTGATATGTAATGTTAGATCTAAATGATTTGGGAATAAATAATTATTGCTAATGGTAATATGTGAAAAAATTAATTATCTTTTCTTGATACATAAAAAATGAAAATTCAAATAATACACGACCAATAATAGTAAACAAAAAGAGCAACTAGTAAGAAAAAAATATATCATTTCAAATCTTTCGTGTATTTTCATACACCGTCAATCCCAATTCATGTAGTATTGTTTGGATTTCAAAAGTCAAATAATTTAATTTTTAATTGAAAATTTAAGTATAAATTTTTAAATTTTGTTGAAATAAAATTTACATATTTAATAATTATGTAAAATAATATAATAAGTCACTATAATTGATAATTCAAGACAATATATGCAAAAAATATGATAAATAAAAACTTATTTGAATCTCAAAATTTTAAAAATACTACATAAATTAAAATAGAGGGAATATTATGTTATGAGGTTAGTTTTATTCAAAAATTATCTGATTTTCAAATTACATAACACTAACGAGTGGTTTGGTTTGAATATAAGCTATAACGAGATTAGTTATGTTGGGATAGGTTATGCTAGGATTAGTTATTCTGAGAGCAGTTTTTATTGGTTGTTTTGTTTGTCATATTTTTTCTCCTATTAATGGTACAATTTCTAAGAATAAGATGGTTGTTTACAAAAATACTCTCCACCTTATTTTTTTTAAAATTTTCTTTGCAAGCTTTAATTATTCATTGTTAAAAATAAATTTCATCTTATTTAATGTGTGTATATGCATTTTTATGATTATGCCATTCATTTTTAAAATTAAACTTTCATCTTATTTAACTTAAAAAAAAATAAAGCTTTCATCTTATTTAACTTAAAATAAAACCCCCATCTTATTTAACTTAAAAATACACTTCCATCTTAAAAGTTAAAAAAAAATTATTATTAAAATAATCTACATTTTAATTGATATATAAAATATAATATTTAAGTGAGTAATAAACTATTTAATTTAAAATATATAAATTAGTAGTGCAATGAACATTTTAAGAGAAATCCAAATATAAATAATCATAAATATTAGATAAATAAATTCAACTTATAAAAAATTTATAAACATAAATTGTACTTATAAAATATAATTTTTTTAAATAAAAATATATAAAATAATGATTAATTAAGATTGTGAATATTATTATAAATATTCTTAAAAATTATGTTAATATACATACACATAAAAATGATGTATAAAATAGAGTTTAGGGGGGGGGGGGGGGGAGATATTTTTGTTAGTTCACATACTTTATTAAGATAAATTATCTCAAATTATTATTCTACTCCAATAAAAGATGACTTATTCCCGGATTAATTATTAATCTTGGGATAAATAATTCCAACTTATGCAACCAAATAAAAAATTAGAATTCATGAAAATATAATTTCAAAATTAGCTTCTCTTATTCGTCGCACCAAATCATCCCCTAAAGAAATTATACTAGTTTGATAATGCAAGTGTGCATGGAGATTCAGAGCTTTGTGCGTCACAGTTTTGACGACAACTCTGGTAAACTTGTTTCTGCGCACTCATCGTTTTATACTACAGTATGTCTTTTCTCATTCATGTCTATTTTTATTTATGTTTTTCTTATCGTAAATGGGTAGGTGGGGTTACATTTTCTTAGATTGTTTACATCAATTTATTCATGACAACCAGATTATAGAACCTAAATCTAACCTTCAATTTAGGGTAAATTATGACATATGAATGATATATAATACTACCACTGTCCACAAGCAAGCTTTCCTTATCTAATCCATCAGAAAATAGCATTCATTTCTCATGCAGAATTTCCAAATATTTGCTACTCATAAAGGAGTTACCTAACATCACTCCAAGTTATCTACTTGTTGGGATTGAAATAATGAAGCATCATTTATAAGCTAACAAATGAAGATGAGTCAGAAACAAAAAGAATATTATATCGTCATTTGATCAATTTATATGTATATGATTGATGCATAGTCAACTATACAGAGAAACAATAAAATATGGACAAAATAAATTCTCCTCCTAAACAAAATATTTACTAAACCTAAGGAATTACACTGCTGCTGATATTATTTTACTGTGTGAAAAAAATCTTTAATTTACAAAAGCTCAAAGCTGTCTTGACTTTGATTTCTTGAATCATGATGACACCTATCATAATCCATCAATAGGTCAGCAAATCCATAACTTAGAGCCGTAAGTAAATGGGTTTAAGGGCGGAAAAAAACCATGAATAACAATACATTTAGGAGCAGAAATAAGCTAGAGAGCAGAAGACATATCACATATCATACAAAATATAATAAGGTCTCTTCCAAAACCTGGAAGTTACAGGCAGAGAACTACTACAAATTGAATACAAACCCGAAAAGTGGGCCAAAAATAAATATATACATCAGACTAGTCTAAAAAAAAAAAAAACAAAAGATGGGCACCAAAATTAGAAAAGATATAATGATTCAGATTACCAGGTGCTCATCCTCATCTCTGAATAGGACTTTTGCAGGCTTGAATGATCAATACTGACAATTAGTGCTTGAACCTGCATCACGAAAATAGAAGCAGAGTCTAGTATGAGTACTAGAATAAGGTACGCTTCATAGGCTGATTGAGTAAGAGCAGTAAAATAGTATTCCCTTCGTTCACTATTAGATGTCAAATTTTAACTTGTCACTCATATTAAGAAATCAATGATTAGTATAATGAGATTACCATTATACCCCCCTATTAATTGATAAAAATATTCATTAAAAAGTCATTCAAATTCTAATAATTTAATATTATCAATACAATAACAAGTGGAAGTGTTTCTTAATTGAATAATATTTATGGTTTTTCAAGAAATATTGCCAAGGTAATCTAAAGATGAATTGATCATTGAACATTTTCAAGAAATTCTACATTTTTCAAAAACATTAACATTTTAAGTAAAATGGGGTAAAATAGGTAAAAAAGAATTGTCCTATCTTAATTTTCCCAAAATGAAAAGTAAAAATGAAAATTAAATTAGGAAAATTTTGACATCTAATAGTGAACGGAGGGAGTAGGAAATGCTAAAAGAAATAGCAAACAGAAGCCACGACAGCAAGCTATAAAGGTATGCATACGGGTGTAAAGATTCAAAAACCTAAGATGACTATACCCAACTAAGTCCCTATAGGCCTAGAAGGTACACTCGTGTGCAATATGAAATAAAAATCCGAAAGAAACCCCATAAGCTCAACAAGTGCACAGTAAAGCTAGATCTAGAAAGAATTGAGTCCAAGAGACAAGATTGATATTACAGAACTAGAACTTTATTCCGAATGCAAGTCTAGAGAAAGAATGATGAGGCTGGAGCATAAATCCGGGTGAACACCAAAAGCATTTTTTAACTCGATGCCGAAGCGTAAATCTGAGTGCTCACTAAACATATCTTTAAACAAGGCCAGATCATAAATTCAGATGCTTTCTAGAAGTTGTTGAGGCTAGAGCATAAATTCGAATGCTCACCAAAAGGTATGAATATACTGCCGAGGTCCAAGGCATAAATCCGGATGCTTGTCAAGAAATCAAATGTGATCGCTAAGAGTAACTGAGTCAACTATATGCGGAAAGTCCATCCATCTGATTTGAGTCCAACATCCCAAACCAAAATCATAAAATGATGCCCACTACCGCCAATATAGTTAATGACATTGCAAAAGTGGGTTTTTATGGATGATATGTCATAGGAGTAACATCACTACCTAGCTAAGGCGCAACATTATCAGATCCAAATCTGCTATATCAGTCTACGGGATCTAGACCACCTGGTATGGGGCCAAAGTTAGAAAATAATGTTGATATGCTCCTCGAAATTGCGAGTCTATAACATCTACTAGTCTAAGCTTAGACTAAGGCCAAACATATTCAATTAGACACAAGAATCACATAGTAGTCAGGCTACACAGAAAATATAGTAAACAGTACTAGAACAAGTTCCCATTGTACCTAACAATAGCCTAAATATAGGATTCTAATGAGAAAGGCATGTCCATCTAATTCCCTGTCCATATTCATACAAATCCATATAAATTAACATATTCAAATTCAGTCTAAAAGAAAGAAAGTTGTAGTCTACCTAAAGGCGGATCACATGTGCTCTAACTTACACCCCTGGGGTTTTTTCCTTCCTAATGGCCTCAAAACATTGCCACACTATTAAAAATAGAATCACAACGTTGTTACAACCATTTTGAAAATTTTTCATAAATAGAGATAGGTTAATTTTAGAGTCAAAAATAGAAATGTAGGATCCACATCTAAAATTAACTTCACAAGAAGGTCTTAAATAATCTCCAAACTTGTGTCTCAAATTAGGACACTATCCGGTGATCGAAAATAATGAAAATCAGATGCGCAAATAAATTCTCAAAAATACCCCCAAAACACAATAATAGAAGTAGATAAAACATGAATTTTACCTAAAACAGAGCCTCTTCAACTAATTCAGACCACACCATGATGTTGTTTCAAAATATCCACACAATTTAGCCTTTTGAATCACTATAAACAGACTTGAAATAAGTAGATATCGTACTTTGAAAATTGAAAATAGGTTGATCATAAGTAGATATCGTACTTTGAAAATTGAAAATAGGTTGATCATGTCTGGTCTTTATCTAAAAGGATCAGACCCAAAAGACCTCCACGAACTTGACTTAAGAGGCCCATGAACATGGAGTATATAGTTCCTAGACCTCCAAAAATATGAAGGCCAACCTGAAAACACAGAGGGCAACTCTCATATTATTATGACCCAAACCTAGGTGCTAGTCGTAACATGGCAAATGAGGAATCCGAAGGCACATCTCTCGAGCCTCTTAGAATTTATAGGTATTAAACGTGGTTAAGTAAAATTTAAAGATGGGGAATGATACTAAAGGAACATTCAATCATTTAAAATCCATAGAAAGCCACAACTTAAACTAACGCTAACGGAGTTCGAAAGCTCTAATCAGAATTCCAATAGTTTTAGTGGTTCCAAATGGTGAAACTAACGTTAGAAATGGTCTCGTTGTAATTTTTAGAGTTTTCAAGGGTAGTTTAAATATTTTGAGTTTTATCTAGTTTCTTTGAGCATTATCGGGTTTCAGCCCAAGAATGCCTCAAACTCAAGTTTCGATGATTCCATTGAGTATGGAACGTCATTTTAGGTAGAGTATGATGTTTGGTTTGTGTTCACGGGGTTTCAAATGAATCCTGAGGATTTATTCTATGAATTATGTGCTATGTTATTTGCTGATATCTAGTGCCAATGAAATGACCTCCGCATCCACAGATAGGCCTTCACATCCGCGGAGTAATGCTCCCCTCGGAACTCCATGTTCGCAGGGTGACCCACCTCATTCACGGAGTGTCATCCTCTCTTGACCTCCGCGTTCACAGAACAGGTGTCTACATTCACGGAGGGTTGGGCTGTTTGACTTTTGCATTCACGGAGTACGATCGTGACTGAAATAATGAACCATTTTAAAATAGCAGATATTGCCATTTTTTTTTACTATTTTCAACACTCCAAACTCAATTTTCGAGAGAATCTTTAAGATTTTTCAAGGTAATATCATTAGATAACATTTTCCAAACCTATGTTTCAATTCTCATTGATTAAATTGTGGACTTAACTTAGAAATTGTAGTTTTTAATTGAAGAAATTAGGGATTTTTTGGAGTTTGATTTCTAATTGTAATGACCTCGAAGGTCATTTTTGGAATTTTAGACTAAATTACCATTTTATTCTTCCCAAAAGTTGCCTTGAGTTATTTGTGGTCAAGTCTATAAATCAGATTTTGAAAAACTTGTAAAAAAATAGGAGTTTTTCTAAAGAAAGTTTTTAAAGGTTTAAAGTTGAAAGTTTTGAGTTTTGGGGCTATTTTGAGTTTTGAATGTCGGATTATGATTATGTCATTTCTATCAGCTCCGAAATACTAAATCTGGTCGAGGAAACTTACAAAAATGAATTTGGAGTTAGAACAGAGATTTAGGCTCAAAGTTGCATTTTTAGTTCATTTTGAATCATAAGTTTGACTTTTATCAACATTATGAGTTCGAGGCTCGGATTAAAATTTCGTCGGTTCCAGTGATTTCGAATATTGAAATTAATGCTAGAAAGGATTTCGTTGTAATTTTTAGAGCTTTCGAGAATATTTTAAATTTTTGAGTCTGAAACTAGTTTTTAGATCTTTCTTTGGTTTTGGGCCGAGGAGCTCCCGAATTTGAATTCTGACGGTTATATTGAGTCTGGAACATCATTTCTATTCGGGTTCCATGTTTAGTTTTTGTTCATGGGGTCCGAATGAATCGCGGGGGTCTTTTTGTGATTATTTTGAGTTATATATGTGCTGGTGTGAACAGTTCTCGTGCCACACAATGTTTCCACTCTACGTTTGCGGGAGTGGGACCGCATTCACGGAACACTATGAGGATGACCTCTGGGATCATGGATCAAGTACCCGCATCCACGGAGGCTTGGGAGGCCTATTACTCAATGTTCGTGGATACATATCCGCATTTGCCAAGTGCTTAATTTGTCTTATATATTAGCCTTTTTAAAAGTGACGATTTTATTTTATTTTACAATTTTATTTTATTTCGCTATTTTCAACATTCTAAGCTTTGTTTTCAAGAGATTCTTTAAGTTTTTTTTTAATGCAAATCGAATGGATAACTACTTTCTAACTTATTTCATTGATTTCATTGATTAATATGTGCTTTTAACTTATAATGTTGAAATTTTGAATGGTGAAATTTGGAGATTTTTCGAACTATGATTTCTAAGCCTAAATTGATGTTTTCTTCCTCGTTTTAACTCCTTTTTCGAAACGGTTTTCACTTTTGAACTCCTTAGTACTTGGAAAATGTTTTCATGTATTAATTTTCATATGTTGGTGCCTTTTTCTTCTGAATTGATTGATTTTTGTGTCATTAGATTCATTATGTGATTGTGATGCTATATTTAAACAGATTTTGATGATTCAGAGTATCGTAAGAAGGAGAAAGCTTTGGAGTTGACCTGATTTGAGACTTTATATAAGGCAAGTGGACTTCTAACCTTTTATTAAGTATGATTAAACCTTGTATGCTCTTCTATGCTTGTAATTGAGTACTTTGGGGGTAGAATTGCCCCATCTTAGGCTTTAATCATGAGACTCAGTTTGAGTAATTGTTCATATAGTGACTCCTTGGCTTGTGGGTTAATTGTGGATTCATAATATATATAGTGATCTTATGAATTGCTATATATATGTACGTATGTATGTATGTATGTATTGAGATATTATGCCAGGTGATGAGTGTATATATATATATATATATATTATTGTGAATTGTAATATTATATTATGCTGGGACGTTTTTGCATGCAAGGTTGTAGTTCGACAATTTGTGGTTGGGAGTTAACGAGCACTTGTGTTCTTCATTGCTTTACATTAGGTTAGTTCCATTTTGCTGAGTACCCTATTGTTTGGTGCTCACCATTTGCTATATTTTTATAGGTTGTGAGCTCGGTCCTCCTTGCTAGCTTTCTGATATACATGATCGAGCCTTGGATTTATTGAGAGGTAGCTGCTTGCCCCGTCAGCACCCTTTCGGAGACTTTACCTTTATGTTTTGTTCTATTTGAGAACTAGACATTTGAGACATGTATTTTATTTGTGTATTCTATATTTAGAGGCTTGTACATATGACACCAGTTCTGAGAAGGTTATAGTTTTGATTTCTTATAGCCTATCTATCTTATCATAATGTCTATCTTCTGCTTTTAGCGTTATGTTAAGTTTTTAGGTTTTGGGATGATTTACCTTGGTGGGTTAGGTGAGTTCCATCACACTCGGATTTTGATTTATGACAATTTAGTATCAGAGCCCTAGGTTCATAGGTCTCACATGTGTACAAGCTCAATCAAGTAGAGTCTTAAGGATCAGTGTGGAGGCGTTCGCTACTTATCCTGTAGAGGCTACGACGACTGTTAGAAAATTCTCTTTACCTCATTTATTTAATTTGTGCATGGTTTTATTTAAATGCTATGTGATCATGTGTCCTTTCGATAGATGGCGAGAACTAAAGCTACTACTGCTATAGGATAAGGGGAGGTAGTCTCTGATGTAGCTATTGAGACCCTAGATAGGGTTAGGGGCCATTGTCACGCCCCGGGAGGGTACCCTTGGTGTGGCAGGCACTCGGAGACTATTGCTAGCCCCCAAGCGAACCACCTAGTCTTATCACATCATTCAATCACATACTTCTAATGATCAGTGGAAATTATATGCAAGTAATGGACTCAAATCATCTAAAGTTCTCAAGATAATATAGATAAAATAACGAAGGATAGTAGAAAGAACTAGGTCATAATCTCAACATCAATACTCGACACCTGTCTATGAAGCCTCTATCACTAAATCATGTGGTGCAAATGACAGACCCATGGCTACCCAAAGCAAAATAAGAGAACAATCCAATCCTAACTCTAAAGCATGATGAAATAAAACAAGGGTTCCTCCGGAGTAGGGGAGGCTCACCAAATCAGCTTCTAATTTCGGATTGTCAACGAAGCGCCTGTTGATGATCTCTAGTACCTGCCTCTGCATCATAAAACGATGCAGTCCAAAGTGGACGTCAGTACTTGGAATGTACTGATATGTAAAATAGCTGAATGAAACGGAAACCGGTAGAATATAGGGAAAGTAACATCAAGCCAAAATAAACATCATAATCACATTAACCGCCAGCTTGCCCCTCTACGAAAGAGTACAGAGTGGACAAGTGACACCCCATTATCTCAGACTCATCAAAATTCTCAACTCATCACATGAATCATCTCAGAAGAGTTCACCCCCTCTCATCTCATCTCATCTAGACTCAGAGTAAGGTACGAATTTTCCTGGGAGTTTCTCTTAACCGACATCACTCACTTATGAGCCAGTGAATGTACAACAATCACCCTGATGTTGCCACAGTGGTCCCAAACTTTCCAGGTAAGGTACACTAGATCCCATATCAATAAACCCGACATGGAATCAAACTGAACATATCCTCTATTGCTTTCAGGGACTGTTAAACCTTGAGGGAAACCATATGTGTGTATGTGATGGTTTAAGCCTCTCCTACGTTTGGCGACGTAGTTAATGAGTTCGAGTGGGACTCACTCCTGCTCATTTCGGTGCTCGATACTCCTAGTGCTCATAAAATCAACCTCAACCAGTCTCATAGGGATTCACTCCCCGTCAACGACTACCAGTCTCATAGGGACCCACTCCCCGTCCACGACTGATATTTCACTGGGACCTTGGCCCTTTTCATCAATTACCTCATAGGGACTTCCACCTTATCATCAACATCTCATAGGGATTTTAACCCTATCATCAACACCTCCTCAATGACTCAAGATTATATAACCATCATTAGGAAACAAGTGAATAAACACATCGGTAGAGTTCATTTATAGAGACTCATACAACAATCAGGGTTTTATCAACTCATCATCACAGTCAACAATCCCAATGCAAGGCTCTAGACTCAAGTCTCAAGTTCATTATGCATGCTCTTCAAAATGGTCATGTAGGGTTATGCATATCCTCATGAAAATATTCGATTTAAGAAAACAATTAATATGATGATCATCCACATAGAAAACATGTAATTGCAAATAAAATTATCAAGAAAATCCATCAAGAAATCATGCATGTAGACTCTTCAATCATTAATTCACTATGACCTCTATGGGGCACATGAGAGAACAATCCCATGTTTTAGTTTAGCTTTACATACCTGTGATGCAACTGTCCAACCGAGTGATGTCGAGGATCTCTTCTCGTATTTCTCACCCCAAGCCTTTCTCTCCTCTCCTCAAGCCTTAGCCTTGTTAGATTTTGGAATAGGACTTAGAATAGGTTTTGTTAGACTCTTTTCGTGTAAAAACGACCTTACCAGCCGTGTATTAGTGTTTATGAGGGGTTAGGGATTGACCGGAATGCCCCTCGAAATAAATTAGAAGTTTTCAGTTCGGAATATACACGATCCGCGATGCGAACCTATCGCGAACTGCGTATTTTTGGAAAAGTATTTTTAAACGAGTTTTCTCCATCCTGTCGAAAATCTGGAAAAATATATAAGTGTCCCTCCGCGGAAGGTGCGCGTCGCGCCTCTGTCGCGGACAGTCACTATTTTGTGACTTGGATCAAAAATTTATCTTTCGATCGGGTCGTCCTAAAATTCGACCCGGACTATTTTCCCACTCCATTTTTCATGCTGATCACGTATCCGGTCTCGGATTTGCCATACGAGCCCCGGAAGATGCGTTACGTGCGTACCCTCACTCTAGGGGCATTTTGGTAATTTTATCGGGCATCACAACCATGCTAGAGGATGAGCTAGAGGTCGAGGTCGAGTACCCACACCTACGAGAGATTACAAGCAGGGTATCTCCCCCCAGCCAGCCATGAAACCTAGACAAGAGCTGGTTCCTCATGAGTTTGTTGTAGCCGCAGTACTGCAGGATGCGCTATATAGAGTTTTGGGTGTACTTGAGACTTTGGGGAAGGTAGGTAGCCCCGTTGACACATTTGGTACTTTATAGACTCGGATTAGGGTTCAACCTCAGGATTATCAACAAGCCCCTAAGGCCCAGGTTTAGGTGGAGCAGCCACTAGCAATACCGATTATTGAGATTACACCAATAGCTTCCTTTATTGATGATGAGCATCATAATTACGAGAAGTTTAGAAAGATGGATCCACCTCAATTTCAAGGTGGGAAGGTTGTGGATGCTCATGAGTTCTTGACTACTCGTAGTTGATGCTGTGGGACAAGCAAAGATGCATGGCATGAGATATGCCACTTTCCAGCTCTGTGGGTCAGCTAGGGAGTGGTTGAGGACTTATACAGGATCCCTTCCAATTGGGTATTCTCAAATGACTTGGGACACATTTTCTGGTGCCTTTTATGATCACTTTTTCCCTTAGAGTTTCTGCGAGGAGAGCTGTCTGAGCTTCAAGAGTTTGAGGCAAGGCACCATGATCGTTTCAAAGTATGAGGTTAGTTTTTTAAGTTGACTCATCATGCTACATCTATTATTCTGACGGAGGAGGAGTTCACTGGTTTGTGAGAGGCTGATTTATCCTATCAGATAGTCGGTATTTTGTGTATCTAGAGATAGACCTTCCTTCCAGTCAATGGTTAGTGCCACCAAGGAGGCGGAGTTGATGTAGAGAGAGGAGTTTGGGGACCCCAAAAGGGTTTGTACATCAGGATAATACGCAGGTGCCTTATTATGAGGAAGAGGTATGGCTAGAGGAGGAGGTTTGTTTTAGCATTGCGGGGTTCATGCAGCCTTGCCAGCTTTGGATGGAGAGCGAGGCCCTCGTGATTCTTATTGTTCAGGTCAGAGTTCATCTATCCCCAGCAGAGGCCTACGGGCCGAGAAGACTATAACATCCCTCCTGCTTCTTCACATCGGTGGTCCACCCCTAGATCTTTCTTTGGGTATGGATCTCCTGATCATATGATTCGACAGTGTGCTAGGCTAACTCATCTCGAGCCCCACCATTCATACTCCACAACATCGGTCAAAGATTCGGCACTACCAACGAGAGGTTTAGCTCAACCAACTAGGGGTCGTGGTAGAGGCCCGACTAATAGAGGTAGACATACCAGTGGTAAAGGAGCAGATGATATTTCTACCCATTTTGGTGGTAGAGGGCCAACTTCTACGAGTGGAGGTCGAGGTGGTCATTGTTATGCTTTTCCAAGAAAACTCGAGGGTAAGGCCTCTAATGATGTGATTTCATGTATTGTTCTGATTTTGTCATCGCCCTGCATTTGTGTTACTTGATCTTGACTCCACTTATTCTTATGTGTCTACATAGTCCTCCTTGGGGTTTGATTTTCCATGCGATACTACGTCTATGCCTTTTCATGTTTCAACCCCGGTAGGTGAGCCCTTAGTAATAGATCAGAAGCACCGATCCTTTCTTGTGACCTTATTAGGCTATGAGACAGGTTGATATGATTGATTTTCATGTTATATTAGGGGTGGAATGGCTTTCTCCTCATCGGTCTATTCTTTATTGCTATGCTAAGACTATGAATTTGGCTATTTTAGGTAGATCAGATATTGTATGGCAGGGTGCAGGTGGATCCTATCCTAACAAAGCCATATCTTATATTCGGGCATGGAAGTTAGTGGAGCGGGGTTGTCTTGCATATTCAACTTTTATTCGTAATACCGTTGTTGAGCCACCACTGATGGAGTCTATTCCTGTTGTTCGACAGTTTGTTGATGTATTTCCTTCAGACCTTCCAATAGTCCCTTATGACAGGGAAATTGTCTTTGCCATTGATCTTGAGCTACGCACCAAGCCCATGTGTGTTCCTCACTACCGTATGGCTCTAGTTAAGTTAAAGGAGCTAAAGCAGCAGCTCCAAGATCTCTTGAGTAAGGGGTTCACACGCCCTAGTGTGTCTTCATGAGGTGCCTCTGTTTTGTTCGTGAAGAAGAAGGACGACTCTATGAGGATGTTTCTTGACTATAGACAGTTGAACAAAGTGATGGTCAAGAACAAATATCACCTTCCTAGGATTGATGATCTATGCGACCATCTTCAAGGTGCAAACCATATTTTCCAAGATTTATTTGAGATTCGGATATCATCAGCTCAGGCTCAAGGCTTCTGACTTTCCTAAGATAACTTTTCGAATAGGGTATGGGCAATATGAGTTCCTTGTGATGTCCTTTGGGATGACCAATGTCCCAGCTGCATTTATGGAGTTGATGAATGGTGTATTTTGACCATATTTGGATTCCTTTATTACTATTTTCATTGATGATATATTGGTCTACTCCAAAGACCAAAAAAGATCAGGAACAACGCTTGAGGATTGTACTTCAATAGCTTAGAGAGGAGAGGTTATATGCCAAATTCTCCAAGTGTGGGTTCTTCAGTAGCATTCCTGGGTCATCTTATATCTAAAAAAGGTATTAGGGTTGACCCAACAAAGATTGAAGTGGTTCGAGGATGGACTAGACCTACTTCAGTGGAGAGTCATAGTTTTGTGGGCCTGGCTGGTTATTTTAGGCAATTTGTTTAGGGATTTTCTTCTATAGCAGCGACATTGACTAGGCTCACCCAGAAAACGCTCTATTCCTGTGGTCGGATTAGTGTGAGGAGAGCTTCCAAAAGCTTAAATTTTTGTTGACTACAACTCTTATTTTGACATTGCCAAAGGAGGGTGTTGATTTCACAGTAT
This sequence comes from Solanum rostratum, assembly GCA_029948455.1. NCBI lineage: Eukaryota > Viridiplantae > Streptophyta > Magnoliopsida > Solanales > Solanaceae > Solanum > Solanum rostratum. Next base: position 42,601,650 of record CM057045.1, read on the forward strand.
ATTATGATGCATCTGGGTTGCTGTGGGTAGAGTCTTGATACAAAAGGTAAAGGTGATAGCTTATACTTCTAGACAATTGACGGCTCATGAGAAGAACTAGCCCACCCATGACATAGAGTTGGCGACAGTTGTAGTTGTATTAAAGCTATGGAGACATTATTTTTATGGGGTTCATTGTGACATCTTCAATGATCATCGTAGCCTACATTACATATTCAGTCAGAAGGACCTAAACTTGAGACGAAGGAGGTGAATTGATCTTCTAAAGGATTATGATGTGACTATTTTATATCGCTTGGGGAAGGCTAATGTGGTGGAAAATTCTTTGTGTAGGAAGGCTTCTAGTATGGGTAGTCTTGCAGCTATTTAGATTGAGGAGTGACCCTTGGCTAGAGATATTCAGAAATTTGCCAATGGATTGGTGAGATTACAGATTTCAGATCAAGGTGGAGTGTTTGCTTTTATTGAGGCTCGCTCATCCTTGATGGATTAGATTCACACGAGGTAGTTTAAGGATGAGAGCTATGTCAAATTCATGATAAGGTGATCAAAGGGGAGGCTAAGGAAGCAAAGTTTAATTTTGAGGGTGTTTTGAGGATTGGGAGTCCTATTTGTGTGCCCAAGATGGGTGATTTCATCATATTGATACTTAAAGAGGCTCACTATACTAGATATTCTATCCATTCGGGGGTAGCGAAGATGTATCATGATTTGAATCCACATTATTGGTGGTGTGGCATGAAGAGAGACATTGTTGAGTTTGTGCCAAAGTGCGTGAATTGCCAACAAGTCAAATATGAGTACCAAAGGCCTGAAGGCTTGATGTGAAGGATACCCATCCTCGGGTGAAAATTGGAGCGTATTACCATGGACTTTGTAGTTGGTTTGCCTCCTACTATTGGGAGTTTTGACTCTATTTGGGTAATGGTGGATCGTCTGATCCAGTCCGCCCTTCAATCCGGTCAAAGTGAAGTATACCACTGAGAGACTGGCCTAGCTTTATATTAATTAGATAGTGAGACTTACGGGGTCCTAATTTCCATTGTGTCAGATCGTAGCTCGTTGTTTACTTTACATTTTTGGAGGGCATTAGAGTACGGTTTAGGTACCCGTTTGGACATGATTATAGATTTTCACCTCCAGACTGATAGCTAGTCTGATTAGACCATTTAGGTGTAAAAGGATATGCTTAAGCCTGTGTTATTGAATTTGGTGCTAGGTGGGACCAATACTTGGCCTTGGCGAAGTTCGCATGCACTAACAATTACCATTCTAGCATTTAGATAGCTATGTTTAAGGCCTTATATGACCGGAGATGTAGATTTCCCATCAAATGATTTAACATGGTGGCTGTGGAGAGCATAGATGTTGTATATGTTGAGAGATGATCTCGAACGGGTGCAATTGATTTAGAGTAGATTGCTGACAGCCTAGAGTTGCTAAAAACGCTATGCAGATAAGAGGATTCGACTTTTGGAGTTCATGGTTGGTGACATGGTCTGGTTGAAGGTCTCACCCTTGAAGGGTGTTATGATATTTGGGAGGAAGGGCAAGCCTAGTCTGAGGTTTATTGGTCCTTTTGAGATTCTAGATAGAGTGGGAGAGGTGGCTTATAGACTTGCCTTGCCACCCAACCTATCTTTAGTCATCCAATGTTTTATGTTTCGATGCTACGATGTTATATTCTAGACAAGTCTTATGTGATTCCCATGGATTCAGTTGAGTTGAGCCCTGATTTGACTTATGAGGAGAAGTCGGTGGCCATTTTGGATATGCAGGTGAGGAAGTTGAGGACTAAGGAGATCGCCTCAGTAAAGGTTTAGTGGAGCCATAGGCTCGAGATTCAGGCTCCATGGGAGATAGAGTTAGATATGCGTGCCCAATACCCTCAGTTATTTGAGCCTTCAGCTATGTCCCTTATTTGATGTTCGAGGATGAACATTGTTTTTAGTAGTGGATGATGTAATGACCTCGAAGGTCATTTTTGGCATTTTTGACTAAATTACCATTTTACCCTTTCAAAAGTTTCCTTGAGTCATTTGTAGTCAAGTCTAAAAGTCAGATTTTGAAAACCTTGTAAAAAGTTAGAGTTTTGCTAAAGAAAGTTTTTAAAGGCTTAAAGTAAGAAATTTTGATTTTTGTGGTCATTTTGAGTTTCAAGTATCGAATTGTGATTGTATCTATTCCATCAGCTCCGGAATGCTGAATCTGATCTAAGAGAACTTGTAGAACTTAATTTGGAGTTAGAACAATGATTTTAAGCCCAAAGTTGTATTTTTGGATCATAAGTTTGACTTTGGTCAACACTCAAAGTTCGGAGGCTCAGATTGAAATTTCGTCAATTCCCGTGGTTCTAAATGGTAAAACTAATGCTAGAAATGACTTTGTTATACTTTTTAGAGCTTTCGAGAATATTTTGAGTTTTTGAGTCCAAAACTAGTTTAGACAATCTTTCTCGGGTTTGGGGCCAAAGACGTACCGAATCCGAATTTTGACGGTTCCATTGAGTTCGGACCATTATTTCTAGTAGGGTTCTATATTTGATTTGTGTTCACGGGTTTTGAACGAGTCCCAAGGGTCATTTTTGTGATTATTTTGTGCTCTGTATGTGGTGGTGTGAATAGTTCTGGTACCACCCAATTTTAGCACTCCGTGTCGACTGGAATGGGCTCGCGTTTGAAGAGGTCTGGCCTGAGTGACCTTCGCATTCACAGGGTACAGTGAAGGTGACCACCGTGTTCGCAAATCGAGTCCCCGTGGGGCTTGGGAGGCCTATTGGTTTGCGTTCATGGAGTACTTAATTTACCTGAAACAGTAGCCTTTTTAAAAGGGACGAGTTCTATTTTATTTCGCCATTTTCAACACTCATCTTCGTTTTCAAGAGATTTTTCAAGGCAAATCGATTGGGTAACTATTTTCTAACCTATTTTATTGATTTTCATTGATTAATTTGTGTTTTTAACTTATAATTTTGAGATTTTAATGGTGGAATTTGGGGATCTTTTGGACTATGATTGCTAAGCCTAAATTGATGATTTTTCCCTCATTTTAACTCCATTTTCAAAATGATTATAACCTTTAAACTCTTTCTTACTTGGAGAATGTTTTCATGTATTAATTTTCGGACTCCGGCTACTTTTTCATGCATTGAATGTTTTACCAAATTGTCCTTTTCATCTGAATTGATCGATTTTAGTGTCACTAGATTCATTATGTGATTGTGATGCTATATTTGAATATATTTTGGTGATTCAAAGTGTCATAGGAAGGGAAAATCTTTGGATTTAACTTATTTTGACACTTTATCTAAGCCAAATGGATTTCTAGCATTTTGTTAAGTATGATTGAACATTGTATGCTCCTCTGTGCATGTAATTCAGTACTTTGGGGGTAGAATTGCATCATCTTAGGCTTTGATCATGAGACTCAATGTGAGTAATTATTCATGTAGTGACTCCTTGGCTTGTGGGTTAATTGTGGATTCGTAATATATATATATATATATATATATATATATATATATATATATATATATGATCTTGTGGATTGCTAAATATTGATGTTGAGATGGATCTTACATTGTGATACAATTGATATGCTATTGAGACTTTGATGATATTGATACTTTGATAACATTGAAATTAATATATTTTTGACATTGTGATATCATTGAGATTATGCACATAACACCCTCGATTATCTATGCATTTGATACTTGTGATGACTACGCTCGAGAGATGAATAAGCTAACATGTGGATTGGAGGCCGGGGTCTCTACCGGTTGATGTTAGCCGAGGTTTTTACTAGTAAGCTGAGATAATATATCAGCTAATATTGGGTCCGATGTCATTTCTGGTTCGATCCGAGGTCTTTTCCAGATGGGTGAGCACTGGCCGAGGTCATTGCTTGCAATGTTCATCGAAACATGGTTTACGTGAGACCCCCATGGGTTCCGATCTGATGCAATCACTGGATGTGTATTGTAGGACATACATACATCATGATTATGTTACATTGCATCATATTATTACATCTCATGGCATCCATCTCATATCATGCCTATATTGATATTGCTACTGTATTGCTTATGATGTTGTACACTTATAGTATCATTGACTTGAGTAACTATAGGATATATATATATATATATATATATATATATATATATGTATTGAGATATTATGCCAAGTGATGAGTATATATAAATTATTGTGAATTATATATTTTATTTTGTTGGGACTTTAGGGTTGTTGTTCGGCGGTTTGTGGTTGGGAGTTAAGGAGTACTTGTGTTCTTCATTGTTTTACTTTAGGTTAGTTCCATTTCACTGAGTACCCTATTGTTTGATGCTCACCCTTTGCTATACTTTTGTAGGTTGTGAGCTCGATTCTCCTTCCTAGCTTTCCAATATACAGGAGCGAGCATTGGATCTATTGAAAGATAACTGCTTGTCCCTTCGGCAACCTTTCAGAGACTTTACCTTTATGTTTTGTTCTACTTGAGAACTAGCCATTTGAGACATGTATTTAATTTTAGTATTTCGTATTTAGAGACTTGTACATGTGACACTTGTTCTGAGAAGGTTGTAATTTTAATTTCTTATGTCTATCTATCTTATCAGACTATGTATCTTGTGCTTTTATCATCATATTAAGTTGTTTAGATTTTGGGTTGACTCACCTTGGTGGGTTAGGTGAGGGCCATCACACTCAGATTTCGGATCATAACGCTAATACTAAATTGGTGATTGTGACAATACCTTTAACACTATTTTCAAAATAGTTTTCACTATTGAAATTTTTATTACCCGAATAATAATTTTATGTATTAATTTTCAGATTTTCAACATTTTTTCTAGCATAGGATTTTTGACCATTTTATCTTTTTTTCCCAAACTACTTGATTTTAATGTCATAAGATCCGTAATGTGATTGTGATGCTATATTTGACTAGGTTGCGGTGATTTAAAGTATCGTAGAAAGGGAAAAGGTATGATTTTGGCTTGACTTGAGACTTTTACTAAGACAAGTGGATTATAACCTTTTGTTAAGTATGATTGAACCTTGTATTATCCTATGTGTGTGGGTTATGATTTGTGGCATAAAATGGGGTAGAATTATATTATTATAGGATTTGATCGTGGGATTTCATATTGGTTAGTTGTAAATGTTGTGAACCCTTGAATGGTGAAATAATTGTGGGATTCTGAATACTTTTTGAAGTTGTGGATTATCCAATTTTCTTTTGATTGATTTAGTTATTGATTGGAGCTAGTGAACTCTAATCCTTGTTTGAGTCGATTGAACTTTGCATTTTCTTGCAATATGAAGCTTAGGAGTTAGTTAATTATTCTAATGGGTATGATTTGGGTAATGAGAGAGAGGAAATGATGACATGTATGACTTGAATTATGAGATGATGTCTAATGATATTGACTTAGACTTGTGAGATAATATTGTGAAATGGGATTGATACCATTGTTGATAATGTGAAAGTGTTCATGATGTTCTGAATGTTGGAATTATATTGCATGAAATTAATTATTGAACTGCTTTGTGTGAAACGTTGAGATAATGCGTATGTTTAGATATTGCTAGAAATGGTGAAATCAATTGCTACGAAGCAAAACTCAGATGAACTTTTTTTGCTTTAAGCTATGATAACTAAGGGTATCTAAAAACGTTGATCTATGTTCCATTGTGATTATTGTATATTGTGTTAATGAGGAATCAAATGTGAAGGACGATGAATTGATTAAATGAATTATGAATAAATGATGCAAATGGACATCTTGCCTATTTCTATATATATGAAAGTGGTTATTGTACCATGATAATATGTATTTCTTGATGTTCTATAAATGATGAAAAGCTGAAGGAAAACAGTTTTGGCTAAAGTTGTACTAATATTGAGATTGTGGTAATTTAAGACATATTGGGGATTTGTGATCTCGGTTACGACTTTTAGCATTTACTTCTAGTTCTTGACATTTATTCATTGGTATATATATATATATATATATATATATATATTGCCATCGATTGCATTGCATTGTGGCATTTGTATGTATTAATTTCCATGCTGCATTGGTACCACTGGATATTGGGTTTTTCAGGTAGAAAATGAGATATTTTTCAAAAACCCTTGACCACAAAAAGGTAACAAGGTTGAGATATTGTGACAATCATTGGCCACGGGCAGGTGGCAAGGTTGAGATATTGTGACACCTTTTGACTGTGAGCAGGCAGCAAGGTTGAGATATTTAGACACCCCTTGACCAAGGGCAGGTGGAAAAGTTGAGATATTGAGACATTCCTTAACCACGTGCAAGTGGCAAGTTTGGGATACTGTGATAACCCTTGACCACAGGCAGGTGGCAAGGTTGCGTCACGCGCACTTGGTATTACATCACATTGTTTACATTTCATTTCATTCACTCAATCTCATAACATTCTTTTCTGATATTATTCTATGTGTTACATATGGGTTGTGAATGTTTTGGAACATATTTATTGTTAAGAATCAATTATGGAAAAACTGTTATATATGTTGATAACTTGAGCCTTCCATATTGTGAAGACTAAATTATGTGGGTACTGTGAAAACTTACGATATTGATAAACTATTGTACCACTTGACTCTGTAATTTAGTTGTTGGCAATATATATATATATACAGTTATTGTACTGAAACTTTTCTGGGTGCAGGTGTGTAGTTGAGCGGTATGTGATTGGGTGGATAGGAGTACTTGTGTGTAACGCCCGGTAAAATTACCAAAATAACCCTAGAGGAGAGATGTGCGCTTAGTGCTTCTTCTAATGCTCAGATTTAAAATCCGAGGCCGGATTTTTGATCATCACAAAAAATAGAGTGGGGAAGAGATCTCGGTCGATTTTCAGAGTGACCGAGTCAAAAGATAATTTTTCGTTCTAAAATGAGAAACAATGAGAGTTCGTGACAGAGTCACACCGCGGATCCATCGCGAAGGATGACTTATGTTTTTCCTAAATTTTTTGACGGGGTTGAGAAAACTCGTTCCGGAAGATTTTTTTTTTAAAAAAATGAGTTATGCGCGACCAGTCCACGTCCCAGACTGGGTCATTTCGCGGCTGGAAAATTTCTAAAATTTCAAAAGGCATTCTAGTCCATTCCTAACCTCTTCTAAAACTCATGTACGACCAATATAGGTCATTTTCACGAAGAAAGGGTCTAAAACCTAATTTTAAAATCCTATCCCTAACTACTAATACGCTAGGGCTTGAGGAGAGGAGAGGAGAGGAAAGTCGAGATTGAGGAATCAAGAGGAAATTCCAAGGGAATTGTGTTGATAGGAATCATCCCAGGTATGTAAGGCTAAACTAAAGCATGGAATTGTTCTTCCATGTGCCCCCTTTGAGTCAATTGAGTCTATGATTGAAGATGATGAGTTATGTGTGAAAATCCTTGAGTATTTTACTGAGATTTTTCTTAATCCATGTATTTTTCTTAAATTGATGATCATCATAAACTTGATTTACTGCATAAGTGTTTTCATGAATTATTTTACAAATTCTATGTCTATTTTACTCAAGAATAAAAGAATGAACTTAGGGGATGAGTATAGAGCCTTGACGATGATGATGTTTATGATGTTGTGATTGTGGTCCCAATTGTTAAGAATCTTGATGATGATGTTGATGAGAGTGATGTTCATGAGTCTTAAAACTTGAAATTAAATTCTAAAAAGAATGTTTCGAGCCCACGATGTTGATGTTGATGTTGATGAGTTAATGTTGATGATGATGTTGATATTGATGTACTATGTCCCTATGGGACCGATGATGATGATGTTGATGTACTATGTGCCTATAGGACTGACAAGGATGAGGTTTTATGAGCATATTGTGTTCTGGGAGGTGTATTGAGCATTGAAATGGGTGAGAGTGAATCCCACTAGAACTCATTAACTATGTGGCCCACGTAGGAGAGAGGATTGAACCGCAATGCAGATGGCTCCTTGTCCCAAATGAGGACTGATGTTTTTTTTCTTGTGAATCCACTGAGGTTGATGTCCTTTAACCTGGACAGGGTACTGTATGGATGTGGCAAAGGAATCGCTTCATTGTATCATCACCGACTCATAGGTGATGGTTGTCAGTTAGAGAAACTCCCTGCTAGGTTCCTTTTGATAGAACTCTGATGTTGATGTGATGGTATGAGTCTTGATGAGTGTTGATGTTTCACTGTCTACTCTTTATCCTTATCCTAAACTTACATGAGTCCTTTGAGTTGAGTCGAGTTTCCTTGAGATGAGTCTGATGTATTGATGATGTTGAGATGAGACGTTGATGAGTCATTTGTCTACTCTAATTTCATGCCTTAGATAGACATTTTCCATTTTGATGGAGTATGATGTTGAATTGATGTTATCCTTATATTGTTGTACTTGTACTGTTACATTTAACCATTTTACATACCATATATTCCACGCACTGACGCCACTCGATGCTGCATCGTTTCATGATGTACATACAGGAGTTAGAGGACTTCAGTAGACGCATCATTGAGGTCAGAGATTCCGAGTTCAGTCATTGGTAAGCCTCCTTGCTATTCAGAGGAGTCCTTTTTCTTTATCAGTCATTCCGTTGTTGAGCTAGGTAGCCATAGTCTTTCATAGTAGCTTCTTAGACTGTCTAGTTGAGTTAGAGGCTTCATAGACATGAGTTGAGATTTGGTGTGAGGTCTTTCCCTCTTAGCGTTGAGCTAGTAATACTACTTACTTATCAGAGATGTTGAGACAGAGTTTATTGGCTATTGGCCCTTCTTATTGATGTAGCTCACTACCTTATTATATTGTTTCTACTATATTTTATGTTGGATGACTATCCTAAGATTGAGTGGTTCGCTTAGGGACTAACAATAGTCTCTGGGTGCCAGTCACGCCTAGGGCACCCTCCCGAGGCATGACAAACTTTGTATTAGAGCCAGAGTTCAAGAGTCCTAGGGAGTCTATGAAGCCATGTCTAGTAGAGTCTTATTTATATGTGTGACATGCGCCACACTTCGTAAACAGGAGGATATAGGACATTAGGAATGGTTACACTTCTTTGATGTTAGAGATCGTGCGATAGAGATTGACTCTATGAAACCCCCTTTTAATTCGTGTGTAACACATTTGCAGATCATGACGCCTAAACGTAGTGCTGCCCAGAGAGATGCCTCAGCCCCACATGTTGAGAATTCTCCACCAGGGTTCTCTACCCAGCCTGAGACGAGGAGACGGGGCCGACCTTCCAGGGGTATTTAGATCCCCCAGGCACCACTTGCTCAGTCAGCCTCCACTTCAGAAACAGACTTCAGGGGAGCAATTGCTATGCTCACTTAGTTGGTGGCATCCCAAAGTAATAAGTGAGGTCCCTAGACCCCTAGCTTCAATTCCCAAGAGCCTACAGCTGCAACCAGGCTCAGAGATTTCCTGAGGATGAACCCGCCAGTATATACGGGGTCTAAGGTTGAGGAGGACCCATAAAATTTTATTGATGAGATGTGCAAAATTTTGAGGGCCATGCACGCTAATGAGGTTGAGGGAGTTGAGCTGGTCTCGTATCAGCTTAAGGACGTTGCTAATGTTTGGTATAACCAGTGGGAAGATGGTAGAGGTGAGGATGTTGAACTTGCTGAGTGGGAGGAGTTTGAGAGTGCTTTCCTCGACCACTTCTTTCCCCAAGAGTTGAGGGGGGCAAAGGTTGAGGATTTCATGAATTTGAAACAAGAGGGGTTAACTGTCAAAGAGTACGGCCTCAAATTCATTCAGCTGTCCCGATATGCCCCGGAGGTGGTACTTGATATGAGGGCGAGAATGAGAAAGTTTGTGTTTGGATTGGGCAGGAAGGTAAAAAGGGAGTGTAAGGCAGCTTTGTTAATTCCAGGCACAGACATTTCTAGACTTATGGTCTATGCCCAACAAACTGAGGAGGATAAGAAGAAGGACAGGGAAGAGCAGCAGAGTAAGAGGGAAAAATTGGCAGGGCATGAGCCTAGCTAACAAAAGCAGAATAGGGGCAATAGAACTTATTTTCAGAAGAGATCTTCTAACTATGCACCCTCGGTGGCAAGTGCGCCTGTTCAGCAAAACTGGTATGAGCAGAAATCTTATGGTCACCAGTATTTCAGAGCTCAGGGTCCTCAGTCCCAAGCTAGTGTGACCCCAGGCCCGAGAGGAAAGCCACCTTGTGGTAGATACGACAAACTTCACCTTGGAGCATGCTGTGAGGGCTCAAATGCTTGTTATTCATGCGGACAACATGGCCATTTTAAGAGGGAGTGTCCGATGAGGAGATGGGGTGATGGGAGTAACAAAGCTTAGTCTTCTACAGCGCCCCCTGTGGGTGGTCATCAGAAGGCTACTACTGCGAGTATAGGAGGCGGGACAAACTGTCTGTATGCGATGGGTCACCGACAGGATCAAGAGGTTGCACCAGATGTTGCTATAGGTATGCTCCGAGTCATTTCTTATAATTGTTATGCATTGCTTGACCCAGGTGCCACATTATCTTTTTTGATGCCCTATGTGGCCAATAAGTTTGAGATTTTTCCTGAGTGTTTACTTGAGCCTTATACTGTTTCTACCCCTTCTGGTGAGTCAATTCTAGCTGAGAGGGTCTATAGAGACTGTGTGGTATCCATCTTTCATAGGGATACTTTAGTGGATTTGATACAGTTGGAGATGGTTGACTTTAATGTAATCCTTGGTATGGATTGGCTCCATTCCTGCTATGGCTCCATAGATTGTAGGACCCAAGTTGTCGAATTCCAATTTCCAAGTGAACCAGTCTTAGAGTGGAAGGGAAGCTCCGTTGCACCCAAGGATAAGTTTAGTTCCTACTTGAGGGCTAGAAAGCTAATTTCTAATGGGTGTATTTACCACCTCGTGCGAGTTAAATCTGATGATATTGATCCCCCTACTCTTGAGTCAGTTCCAATTGCGAATGAGTTTCTTGAGGTGTTCCCAAAGTATTTACCTTGAATCCCTCCTGATAGCGAGATCGAATTTGGTATTGATGTTCTTCCCAAGACGCAACCTATTTCAAATCCCCCATATTGGATGGCCCCCGCTGAGTTGAAAGAACTGGAAGAGCAGCTAAAGGATTTGTTACAGAAGGGCTTTATTAGGCCAAGTGTTTCTCCTTGGGGTGCTCTGTTCTATTTGTATGGAAGAAGGATGGGTCTCTCAGAATGTGCATAGACTATAGGCAACTGAACAAGGTCACGATCAAGAATAAATATCCCCTTCCCAGGATAGATAATCTTTTTGACCAACTTCGGGGTGCTTCATGCATCTCAAAGATAGACCTCAGATCGGGTTACCACCAGTTGAAAATGAGAGAATGTGATGTTCCAAAGACAACCTTCAGGACTAAATATGACCACTTTGAGTTCTTGGTCATGTCCTTTGGGTTGACAAACGCCCCTGTGGATTTCATGGACTTGATGAATAGGGTGTTCAGACACTACCTTGGCATATTTGTAATCGTGTTCATTGATGATATCCTAGTGTATTCGAAGGGTGAGGAGGAGTATGCCAAACACCTTAGAATTGTCCTTCAGACTCTTAAGGAGCATGAATTGTATGCAAAGTTTTCAAAGTATGAGTTTTGACTCAAGTCAGTGGCTTTCTCAGACCATGTTGTTTCAGGTGAGGGAATTCGAGTAGATGCCCATAAGATTGAAGCGGTTAAGAACTGGCCAAGAGCGATCTCTCCAATTGACATAAGGAGTTTCTTAGGGTTGGCAGGCTAATACTGCAGATTTGTTGACGGATTCTCTTCCCTCTCCGCACCCTTGACCAAGCTAACTCAGAAAAAGGTCAAGTTTCAATAGTCTGAGGAATGTGAGAAGAGCTTCCAAGAGTTGAAGACTAGGTTGACCACCACACCTGTTTTGAAATTGCTCGATGGAACGGAGGATTGTACTATATATTACGATACATCGAGAGTTGGGCTGGGTTGTGCATTGATGCAGAGAGGGAAGGTGATAGCCTATGCTTCCAGGCAGCTTAAAGTTCATGAGAGGAACTACCCGACCGATGATCTTGAGTTGGCGGTGGTAGTGTTTGCGCTAAAAATCTGGCGGCACTACTTATACGGAGTGCATGTGGACGTGTTCACTAACCATAAGGGCCTGCAGTATGTCTTCAGTTAGAGAGAGCTCAACCTGTGACAGAGGAGATGGTTGGAGTTGCTCAAGGATTATGATGTGAGCATCCTATACAACCCAGGTAACGCGAAGATTGTTGTTGATGCTCTTAACAGGTTGTCAATGGGTAGCCCAACCCATGTTGAGGAAGAGAATAGAGAGCAGGTGAAGGAAGTGCATAGGTTGGCTCGATTGGGAGTCTAACTCGAGGAGAATGATGAGGGAGCGATCAATGTTCAGAGTAGGTATGCATCATCCATAGAAGCAGAAGTAAAAGAGAAGTAGGATCAAGATCCTATCATACTCCAATTGAAGGAGGTTGTCTATAAGCAAAAAGTGATGGTCTTCTGCAAAGGGGAAGATCGGATGTTGAGGTACCAGATTAGGCTATGTGTTCCTGATGTTAATGGTGTCTGAGAGAGGATCATGGCTAAAGCCCACAACACTAGATACTCCATTCATCTAGGCTCCACCACGATGTACCATGACTGGAGAAAAGTCTATTGGTGGAGTGGAATGAAGAGGGTCATTGCTGAATTTGTTTCAAAGTGCCCGAATTGCCAGCAAGTGAAGGTTGAGCATCGAAGGCCAAGTGGCTTGGCTCAAAACTTTGAGATCCCAAAGTGGAAGTGGGAGATAGTTAATATGGACTTCATTACCGGCTTATCGAGATCCCGGAGACAGCATGACTACGTATGGGTGATTGTGGACAGGATGACTAAATCATTCGCAGTCAAGATAACTAATACTGCGGAGGAGTATGCCAAGATGTATATCTAAGAGATTGTGAGGTTACATGGAGTTACCTTGTCCATCATTTCGGACAGAGGAGCCCAGTTTACTTCCCACTTCTTGAGGTCCTTCCAGAAGGGATTGGGTACCAAGGTAAATTTGAGTACGACCTTTCATCCACAAACGAATGGTCAGGCGGAGCACACTATTCAGACGGTAGAGGATATGATGAGAGCTTGCGTCCTTGACTTCAAAGGGGATTGGGATGACCATCTACCACTGATTGAATTTGCATACAACAATAGTTACCATGTGAGCATTCAAATGGCCCCCTATAAGGCCTTGTGTGGGAGGAGGTGCAGATCACCCATTGGGTGGTTTGAGGTGGGAGAAGCTGAGTTGATTGGACCTGACCTTTTCCACCAGGCCATGGAGAAGGTGTAGATTGTAACAGAGAGGTTAAAGACTGCACAAAGCCGTCAGAAATCTTACACCGATGTAAGGAGAAGAGATCTACAGTTCGAGATGAGTAATTGGGTATACTTGACGATATCACCTATGAAGGGTGTCATGAGGTTTGGAAAGAAGGGGAAATTAAGTCCTCGCTATATTGGCCCTTATCAGATTGTGAAGAGAATTGGGAAGGTTGCCTATGAGTTAGAGTTACCTTTTGAGTTAGATGGAATCCATCCGGTGTTCCATCTATCTATGTTGAAGAGGGGCTAAAGATATCCATCCTTGGTGATCCCTGTTGAGGGCACTGGAGTCAAAGATAGCTTGTCCTATGAGGAAATTCTAGTCTAGAACCTTGATCGACAGGCTCGTAGACTGAGAAACAAAGAGATAGCCTCCGATAAAGTTTTGTGGAGGAACCAATTTGTTGAGGAAGCCATATGGGAAGCTGAGGAAGAGATGAGAAATAAATACCCGCACCTATTCATGCATGATGACGAGAGTGTCGAAGGTAATATTCCTATTCTTACCTTAACTTGATGTTTCTATTCAGAGTTGATGTGTATATTTTGATGTGATGAATAAATGTATTGAGGCCGATGAAGAATTGAGAAGTTGAGTTGTTGAGTGAGTATCGATATGAGTCTTGAGTCTATTCGTGCCATTATACTGCTCCTACTCATCATTCGAGAACGAATGTTCCCAAGGGGGAGATGATGTAACGCTCGGTAAAGATACCAAAATACCCCTAGAGGAGATATGTGCACTTAATCCATCTTCTAATGCCCGGATGGAAAATCTAAGGCCAGATTCGTGATCAGCACGAAAAATTGAGTGGGGAAGAGGTCTCGGTCGATTTTTAGAGTGACCGGGTCAAAAGATAATTTTTTGTTCCAAAATGAGAAACAGTGAGAGTTCGCGACAGAGTCACGATGCGGACCCATCGAGAAGGATGACTTATGTTTTTCCAAAATTTTTTGACAAGGTTGAGAAAACTCGTTCTGGAAGATTTTTTTTTAAAAATGAGTTATGCACGACCAGTCCACGTCCCAGACTGGGTCATTTCATGGCTGGAAAATTTCTAAAATTTCAAAAGGCATTCTAATCCATTCCTAACCTCTTGTAAAACTCATGTACGACCAATATAGGCCATTTTCATAAAGAAAGGGTCTAAAACCTAATTTTAAAATCCTATTCCTAACTACTCTAATACGCTAGGGCTTGAGGAGAGGAGAGGAGAGGAGAGATTGAGGAATCAAGAGAAAGTTCCAAGGGAATTGTGTTGATAACAATTATTCCAGGTATGTAAGGCTAACCTAAAGCATGGGATTGTTCTTCCATGTGCCCCCTTTGAGTCAATTGAGTATATGATTGAAGATGGTAAGTTATGTGTGAAAATCCTTGAGTATTTTACTGAGATTCTTCTTAATCCATGTATTTTTCTTAAAATCGATGATCATCATAAACTCGATTTACTGCATAAATATTTTCATGAATGATTTTATGAATTCTATGTCTATTTTACTCAAGAATAAAAGAATAAACTTAGGGGATGAGTCTAGAGCCTTGACGATGATGATGTTTATGATGTTGTGATTGTGGTACCAATTGTTGAGAGTCATGATAATGATGTGGATGAGAGTGATGTTCATGAGTCTTCAAACTTGAAACTCAATTCTAAAAAGAATGTTTCGAGTCCACGATGTTGATGTTGATGTTGATGTTGATATTGATGAGTTGATGTTGATGATGATGATGTTGATATTGATGTACTATGTCCCTATCGGACCGATGATGATGTTGTTGATGTACTATGCCCCTATAGGGCTGATGAGGATGAGGTTTTATAAGCATGTCGAGTTTTGGGAGGAGTATTGTGCACCGAAATGAGTGAGAGTATGTCCCACTCAAACTCATCAACTACGTGGCCCGCGTAGGAGAGAGGATTGAACCGCAATGCGGATGACTCCTTGTCCCAAAAGAGAACTGACTTTTTTTTCTTGTGGATCCACTGGATGATGTCCTTTACCCTGGGCAGGGTATTGGATGAATGTGGCAACGACATCGATTCGTTGTATCATCACCGACTTATAGGTGATGATTGTCTGTTAGAGAAACTCTCAGCTAGGTTCCTTTTGATAGAACTCTGATGTTGATGTGATGGTATGAGTCTTGATGGGTGTTGGTGTTTCACTGTCTACTCTTTATCCTTGTCCTAAAAGGGCATGAGTCCTTTGAGTTGAGTCGAGTTTCTGTGAGATGAGTCTGATGTATTGATGATGTTGAGATGAGACGTTGATGAGTCATTTGTCTACTCTAATTTCTTGCCTTAGATAGACATTTTCCATTCTGATGGAGTATGATGTTGAGTTGATGTTATCCCTATACTATTGTACTTGTGCTATTACATTCAACCATTTTACATACCGTACATTCCACGTACTGACGCCAGTACGTGCTGCATCATTTCATGATGCAGAGACAGGAGTTAGAGGACATCAACAGATGCATCGTTGAGGTAAGAGATTTTGAGTTCAGTCATTGGTGAGCCTCCTTGCTATTCGGAGGATTCCTTTTTCTTTATCTGGTATTCTGTTATTGAGTTGGGTACATGGCCTGTCATGGTACCCTCTTAGACTGTGTAGTTGAGTTAGAGGCTTCATAGACATGAGTTGAGATTTGATGTGAGGTCTTTCCCTCTTAGAGTTGGCCTAGTAATACTATTTACTTCTCTGCAATGTTGAGACAGAGTTTATTAGCCATTGACCCTTCTTATTGATGTAGCTCACTGCGTTATTATATTGTTTCTGCTATATTTAATGTTGGATGACTATCCTGAGATTGAGTGGTTCGCTTGGGGACTAACAATAGTCTATGAGTGCCAGCCACGCCTAGGGTACCCTCCTGGGGTGACATTGTGTTCTTCATCGCTTTACTTTATGTTAGTTTTTATTTGCTGAGTACCATGTTGATTAATGCTCACCCTTTGCTACATTTTGTAGGTTGTTAGCCTGGTCCCTCTTGTTAGACTTTCCAATTACAAGATCGAGCTTTTGGATCCATTGAGATGTACCTGCTTGTCTCTTCGGTAAGCCTTTGTGGATCGTTTTTTATGTTATGCTCTATTCGAGGACTGGACATGGAGACTTGTATTATCTTTTGAGAATTATTGCTATTTAGGGTCTTGTACATGTGACATCAGTTCTTCGATGGTTGTAGTTTGGTTTTTCTTATATTTATCTATTATATTAGTCTGTTTTATCTTCCGCTCTTGTTATCGTTTTGGATTGTTCAGGTTTAGGCTAACTCGCCTTGGCGGGTTGAATGAGTACCACCATACCCAAATTTCATGTCGTGACAAAACTGAAACTTAGGGGACGTTTGGTACAAAGATTGATAATGCAGGGATTAGTAACGCAATGATTCCTAATGCAGGAATTAGTAGTGCAAAGATTAGTAATGCACATATTAGTTTTTGTCAAGTGTTTGTTTCATTGTGTTCCTGTCACGCCCCGGGAGGGTACCCTTGGCGTGGCCGGCACTCAGAAACTATTGCTAGTCCCCAAGCGAACCACTTGGACTCATCGTCACATCATACTCAATAGCGGAAGAAACATACTCAAGGAAAAGACCTTAATATAATTAAATTAATCAAGTCTTTATACAAAATGTTAATTTCCAACAAAGAATAGTTGAAAAAACAATACATCACATCCTCTACTCAGTGTCTATAAAGCCTCTAACTCAACATCTAGATGGTACCATGACAGGCCATGGTTATCCAACTCAAGGAAAATAAAGTACTACTCAAGCTAGATGATAATAATATGGAAATCCTCCGAAAACAAGGAGGTCTCACCGATCAGCTGAATGTGAATAGATCCTCAATGAAACGCCTGTCAATGATCTCTAATACCTGCCTCTGCATCATAAAACGATGCAGTCCCAGAAGGGAACATCAGTGCTTGGAATGTACTGGTTTGTAAAATAGCTGAGTGAAACAAAAACAAGTAGAATAATATAGGAATAGCATCAACTCAACATCATACTCCATCAGAATGTCAAATGTCTATCTAAAGAAAGAATAAATAGTAGACAAATGACCTATTAATACCTCATCAATGCATCATCAATACATCATACTCACCTCGACTCAACTCAACTCGACTCGACTCAACTCAACTCAACTCAACTCAAGGAAACTCAACTCAACTCGACTCAACTCAACTCAACTCAAGGAAACTCGACTCCACTCAACTCAAGGAACATCAACATCAACTCAAGGAACATCAACATCAACTCATATCAGGGAACATCGACATCAACTCAACTCAGGGAACTCGACTCAAAACATCACATCAACATCAACATCAGAATCCTATCAAAAGGAAACTAACTGAGAGTTTCTCTAACCGACAACCATCACTTATGAGCCAGTGATGATACAACGAAGCGATGTCGTTGCCACATCTATCCAATACCCTGCCCGGGGTAAAGGACATCACATTAGTGGATACACAAGAAAAAAAAACATCAGTCCTCATTTGGGACAAGATAGGAGCCATCCGCATTGCGGTTCAATCCTCTCTCCCTACGCGGGCCACGTAGTTAATGGGTTCAAATGGGACTTACTCTCACCCATTTCGGTGATCAATACTCCTCTTAGAACTCGACATGCTCATAAAACATCATCATCATCAGTCCCATAGGGACATAATACATCATCATCAGTCACATAAGGACATGATATAATACCTCAACATCAACATCGGTCCCAGAGGGACATAGTATAAAACCTCAACATCAACATCTGTCCCATGGGGACATATTATAAAACCTCACCATCAACATCGGTCCCAGACGGACATAGTACATCACCTCATAATATCAACATCAACATCATGGACTCAAGATACTCTTTTAGAAATTAAACTTTCAATTTTAAGACATCATACAACATCATTCTCATCAACATCATCATCAAGACTCTCATCAAATATGAAACACCATCACAACATCATCACCGTCAAGGCTCTAGACTCATCCCCTAAGTTCATTATGCATGTTTTTCAAATAATCATGTAAGGTTATGCAAAATCTCATAAAAAAATTGTTAACTTCAAGAAAACAAATAGTATGATGATCATCAACGTAAAAAATATGTAATTTCAAATCAATTTTTTTCAATGAAAAACTCTCAAGTATTCATGCATAAAGACTCTTCAACCATCAACTCATCTTTGACCTCTATGGGGCACATGAGAGAATAAACTCATGCTTTTACTTTAGCCTTACATACTTGGAAATTTGATATTACAATCAAAATTTGATGAATACTCGTTTCTTGGAGAAAATCCTCGACCTCGTTATTCTTTTAGAATGGAAGAACTTGGAAAGACATTGTTTGAAGAACTTCTTTTTTATTCTTGATTTCTTGACTCAGAATCTTTAGAGTTTCTTGATGAAAAACCCTAATTCATGGAAAGAAGAATCAAGGAATCCTTTCTTGGGATTCTTGAATTCGCTTTTCGTGAAACCCTTCATGAAGAATCTTGAAAGTTAATCCTAACTTGATGACTTTCTTGATGATTCTTGAGCGTTTTATGTTTAGGAGTGAAAGAGAGGGTTTTGACTTATGAAACTGACGTATTATGTGATTTGGGACCTTAAATAGACCCCCAAAGGCTTTAGGATAAAATTACCCTCAAAATAAAATAAAGGAACGTCAGTTTATCTTATCAAGAAAGGGTTCGCGATAGGTCCGCGTCGCGGAGCCGTCGCGGACCTTCAGACAGCTCTGCAGGTCTCCAGTAAAATGGTCATAAATCTCTACTCCGAACTCCATTTAACGCGAAATAAGATGCGTTGGAAAGCTAATTCAAAGACCTTTAATTTGATATATTATGGGTCACCTAACTCATTACACGTTAGGTGATAGGGTCATTTGAAGTTGACCCTTCCATTAACTCAAATGAAAACTTAGTCGCTAGAAATTCTTTGGACTTGGCTTGATGTAAAAGATCATCTATAACTCTAAATCACATCTGATATACTTTAAATACTTAGGAATTGATCCTATCATATGAATGATGACTTAATCTTAGAAAAAAAAGTTGGGGTGTTACAGTTCCATCAAATTTTGTGTTTGGTTTGAAACTCTACCAAAAACGATTTTTTCATTTATACCCTTGAATTATTATGGAATTTTATATTTCATGTCGATAATTACCGAATAATATCATTTTTTATAGCCTTCTAACTAGTGAGAACAAAAATAATTTTGTTACCATGCTTGTTGTTTTTCTTTTAAGAACTTTTAAAAAAAATCATAATTCTTATTTGTCTATACTATATTAAATGATAAAGGTTCTTAGAAATATTCATTGAACTTGACACAATTTTATCCTTCATTAAAAAACATTATAATAGACAAATATTTATCTTAAGTTATTATTTGATTATCTTTATAATATTTAAAGTAAGGGTCCTAAAATATATAATAAGAGGAAAACATATTTTAAAATTAAGAAATCCTAAAATATATGATAATAGAAAAATATAGTTTAAAAGATAGGAGTCCTAAAATATATGATAAGAAGTATTACTATGATTAATAATTAATAATTAATAATTAAAGATTTCTAAATATATGATAAGAGAAATATTTTAAAGATTAAGCAATTCTAGAATATATAATTAGAGTAAAATACATGATAAAAATATAATATTAATATAAATTGTCATAAGTTTTTGGCAAAATAAAACCACTACTGCCATAGGAGTGGCATGACTCCTTTTTTGGTTATAATTAATCCTACTTCATATTTTAAATTCAATTTAAATTTGGTCTTACGTACTCCTATATTTATTTTCATTATTTATTAAAAATATTGCATATAATGTATCATCAAATAATTTTTTATAGATAATGTTTTATATAAATTGATGCAATATACACGTGCAACACACGTACTCTAAACTAATTTATTAAAAAAATTGTAAGTGTTTATTTTAAAGGACAGTTAAGTCATTTTATATTCTTATTCAAGGATTACTAAACCCAGTATTAGTAATTCCTAGGTATTCTTGATATTAGATAAGATCACATATGATGTATTAAATTATCAATGGATTAAATATGTCGAATTCACATTGTATTAGGTAAACTAAATTCTAATGTAAGAACTATTTAAATTAATACATGAATCCTTAATGAGTCAAGATTATGAAAGACCAGAGTTGCTTTTGAGTTTACAAACACTTTTATCTCTTTCCT
This sequence comes from Solanum rostratum, assembly GCA_029948455.1. NCBI lineage: Eukaryota > Viridiplantae > Streptophyta > Magnoliopsida > Solanales > Solanaceae > Solanum > Solanum rostratum. The sequence continues at coordinate 42,622,285 of CM057045.1, forward strand.
ACAAACATCTTAAAATTATTTTTGTCTTCATTTGTGAAAGCATAGCAAATAAATGGATTGGATATTCAAATGATGAAGTGTAGGGACTAATTAAATGAGTGGCATTGGATTAACCTAGTATCTTTCTCCTCAGTCCTTTATTACCATTTTCAGAACTAGAATAATAAGCTTTCTTTTGATATTAACTAAAGTAATACTAACAGAATTGCAGTTATAAAAAGTGAACTTAGCTAATACTCTTCACATAAGGTTCATCCAAAAACCTCCACATTTCCTTTAAATGTCCACATTATCATCTCTTTGTATTCATAGAAAATCTTGAAATCTTATGGGCATAGGTATAGTAGAAGAATTAATAAAGAGACAAATAGACAGTACTATCACTCTCACCTAATTAATTATTATGGTGAATGAAAAGGACAAGACTTGTGACTATTTTGTTAGTTATCACTGTCACCACCTGTTGCCTTAACGGACCACTTTCTCCCCTTAACTCTATCACTCTCATCTTATATATTTCATTTAAATATATCCATATGAATTTATAACATTTATCCCTCGCTCCTTGTGTATATACATAAACACACTCACTCCATCTAAAGTTAACAAACACTTAATGAAGTTACGCTTTGATATCCAACTTCAAACACACTGATGAAGTTAGGTTTTAATACTAAAGACAGGCAACAACAATGCTAGGTCAATGCCAAGTATGTCAGAACTGGTTAAACTTTAAGCGGTCGTTTGGTATAAAATGAATAACGCAGGAATTAGTAATACACGGATTAGTAATGCATGGATTATTTTTTATCAAGCCTTTGATTCATTGCTTTCCATCTACTCTTGTGCTTGGTTTAAAACTCTACAATTTCTTTTTTCAATTATACCCTTGAATTCTTACGAAATTTTCTATTTCAGGTAATTAGATCAAAATAGATTATTTTTATGGCTTCTAACTAGTTAGGAGAACAATAATTTTGTCATCATATTTGCTATTTTCTCACTTAAATTATTTGAGAATAAATAATTGTGATCTTAATAAATTCATAACTAATAAAACATCAATTTTAATTTAATAAAGATAGACCATCTATTGCTAAAATTGAAAAGAAGGCAAACAATTATAAAATAAACAATCTATATTTATACATAAAAAATTTGGAAGTTGTAATTTTAATATAATGATTATATCTTACAAGGTCACTCAACTTTGAGAATATAGCTAACATCATTGGAATTTGTTTTAATTTGTATCAATAAAATCACTCAACTAAATCAATTATAAAAAAAAATAAAATTCACATGGCAAAATATTTTTGGTCTATTATGTAAATTTGAATTCACAAATAAATAAAATTTACAAATTTGACATGGTAAATTTATTTGTCTTTACATTATGAAAATATGAACCCGCAAATAAATAAATTTTGTAAGATAATTTATTTAAATAAATTTACTAGTACAAAACTACAAATATAAAACATAAAATCAAGAAAATAAAAAAAAATGTAAAAGAATTTCAGGGGATATTATTGTTTTTATATATAATCCCTTGGTATTAAATCCAAGGTATTAGCTAATACCACTAAATGAGAGGTATTAGTTAATACCACGTATGAGGTAATAACTAATATATGAATCCAAATTTTTACCAAACATAATATTAATTAATAAAAATAGATAATCCATGAATTATTTCCTCTAATACTTCTTCACAGACGACTCCTTATAGTAAATTAAATGTGTTTTAGATAAGGGTGCTTCTAGCATTTCATCAATGCAATTTCTACCTTACAAAACTGAAGTAATTTTATTAGGAGCTCATCTTCCTTAGGTGTTAACTTAAGCCAATCATTTTAATTTTAATTCCAAATCTGGTCCAACCATTTTGAGAATCATGCCCCTTGAAAACCACAAATATTTATTACTGTTCTCATGACTGTCTTCAATTATTTCCGGATTTCATATTTTTTAGAAGCAAACAAGTTGTTTTTCTTTAATTATCGACATGTATAATTTGAAATTTGTGGCATCAATTTTTTTTTTTTAACTTTAGTAACATGTCAATATTTTTTTCTTTCTCTATAATTTTCTCTTAATAAATGTTTTTCACTTTGAATATCATATTAAAAGTGCAAGACTAGGCGTGAATTGAAACTTTTTCTAATGTTAGTTGACTTAGCCAGATAAGCAGTTGATTAAAAATAAAAGAAAGAAAGTAAATTGCATAAAGAACATTGACATCGAATTGAAAAACAGAAACCGAAGAATTAAATTAGTTTGATTCGATTGGATTTTTTGATTTTTCAGTATTTATGTCCACCCCGCCTCATATTTTAATTAGCCTGAGCATTTCATTAGTTTTTCTTGATTATATTATAAAAAAAATACATTGTATGATATTGTCCTTCTATCTGACTATAAATAAATGCAAATTATGATATATTTTTAAAATTTAATGATAGTACGTCAAATTAAATTTAGTGACAATTAATTGTTTGGGAAAACTTTAAAGAATTCACCCAAGATCACAAGTAAATCACAAGATATGAACATCAATATATAAGAATGATAGGAATACTAAGTTTTATCTATTGCAATAACTTGATTAAGAAAACAAGATCTTCTAAACCTTGAAGACAATTCTTTGGAATATTTTTTTCTGAGACGGAGAAAAAAAAGAAGAGAACATATCTTTTGATTTAGAGACAAAGTAATTAAAGATTCTGCAATACCCTTTCATGAAAGACCCTTTTCATGAAAGGTGCCTTTTCTAATAAATTTCCATCATAATTATAAGAAAAGGTTTAATAGATATTCATATTTATGCCCAAATATATATAATACTTTATTAGATCAAAAAGGGGCTTCTCTAAAGATAGCATATCTACGTATATAATATATTAATATGTGAGTCCACAAATTAGAAATTACTAACAATCTCCCACTTGGACCACATATATTTTTGAAGAATCAAACATAGATGAAACTTTATTGTGCACAAACTTTTGTCATCTTAATTAAATATCTCAAAACAATCTGGTCCATCGATAATAATTATATAGGATCAAAGAGGTTTTCGTCACATATATTCGTAACTAAATCCATCAATGGTCACAAATATCGACAATACCAATGACATAGATAAAATACAGAAATTATATGCAAAATGATCTAAACCATGTCTTTTTCCAACTGGTCCTACTTAATGATTTTAACAGTTCAAAATCACTTTCTTATACCTTGTGTAACATCACAATAGAAAGTTAATATCTTTATTATCAGAGTTATCAATAAAAACATGAAAAATTCATATATTTCTGAAAACTTCAGTCTGTACAGAAAATAAACTTTAGCATGTCAAAAGCATAAATAAAATATAAAGTCCCACTAAAATGGCTAATCATCAAATCTGGCAACACCCATATGAGCCACATGCCCATGAAATACTTTAGGTGGTAGACCTTTCGTGAGCGGATCCGCAATCATAGAGTTTGTACTAATATGATCAATCCACATAAGATGGCTCTGAATTCTTTCCTTTACAACAAAAAATTTAACGTCAATGTGCTTTGACTTTGACGAACTTCGATTGTTCTTTGAATATAACTCAATAGATTTATTACCACAATAAATTTTTAATGATCTTTCAATGCTACCGACTATCTGTATTCTAGTGATAAAATTTCTAAGTCATGTTCCTTGATTTGATGGTTCATAGAAGGTTCAGCTTCCATGGTAGATGAAGCTATTAATGTTTGTTTTGAACTCTTCCATGAAACAACTCCTCCATCCAACATGAAAAAATAAACTGATGTAGATCTCCTACTATCAAGGCATCCTGCAAAATCTGAATCGGAATATCTTATGATCTCTAAGTGATCTGGCCTCCGATAAGTGAAAAAATGATCTTTAGTTCTTTGAAGATACCTCATAACCCATTTTGCTGCTTTCCAATGATCCATTCCCGGGTTACTTAAATATCGACCTAACATTCCAACTATGTACGCTATATTTGGATGCATACAAACTTGTGTATACATAAGGCTTCCCACTGCTGATGCTTATGAAATTTTGTCCATCTCTTTCTTTTCTGTGTACAAATTTGGACATTGTCACAAACTAAATTTATCACCTTTTGCCACAAGTGTATCTCCTGGTGCACAATTTTGCATGCCAAATCTACTTAGCACCTTTTCAATATAAGTTTTCTGTGATAATCCAAGTATGTTTCTGGTATGACCTCTATAGATCTCTATACCCAAAACAAAGGATGCCTCACCAAGATCTTTCATTTCAAATTTGCTAGATAAAAATTTCTTGGTTTCATGCAATAAACCTATATCACTACTTGCTAGTAGAATGTCATCGACTTACAACACAACAATGATAAATTTTCTCTCACTAAACTTGAGATATATGCATTGATCAACGGTGTTTTTCTTACAACCGAAAGAGGTTATCACATGATCAAACTTACGGTACCATTGGCGGGATGCCTGTTTCAATCTATATATGGACTTCTTAAGTTGACATACAATGTGCTTTGAATTTTGAGATTCAAAAGTTTCTTGTTGCACCATGTATATTGTTTCTTCAATGTCTCTATTGACAAAAGCAGTCTTTACGTCCATTTGATGTAACTCTAAGTCATAATGAGCTACAAGTGCCATAATGATTCTAAAAGATTCTTTCGATGACACTGGCGAAAAAGTCTCTTTAAAATCTATGCCTTCCTTTTAAGTGAATCCTTTGGTGACTAGACGAGCTTTGTATCTTTCGATGTTACCTTTTGAATCACGTTTGGTTTTGAAAATCCATTTACAGCCAATTGGTTTCGATCCTTGTGGTAACTCCACAAGATCCCAAACATCATTGTCTTTCATAGATTTCATCTCATCTTTCATGGCTTCGATCCATTTTAAAGAGTTTTGACATGATTTTGCTTGACTAACAGTTATAGGATCATCTTCCAATCCCATGTAAAAATCATGTTCTTTGAGATAAACGACATAGTCATCAGAAATCACATTTCTCCTTTGTCTGTTGGATCTTCTTTTAGGCACTTCAACTTGAGGTTGTTGAACAGTGGGATGATATCATTGTGTTATATACAAGATCATGATTTACAGGCTGAGAAATATTTGGAACTCATATCCCCGTGTTTTCTACGTAATCCTGATTTACAGGCTAAAAAATATTTGGTAAAGTGACCATATAATTTTCAGTAATTGAATCGACATCATCAAATTCCTCTTCAAACATAATTTGTTTGTTTTGATTGTTTCCTCCATAATCAACGTCCTCAATAAATTTGACATTCCCTCTCTAAAAAAAGGATCTATTTGAGGGGTCATAAAATTAAAAATCTCTAGACCTTTCAGAGTATCCCACAAAGTAGCAACTAATGGTTCTTGAATCCAGTTTCTTTTCATTTGGCTTATAAGGCCTTGCTTTGGTTGGATATCCCAGACATGTAAGTGCCTAATACTAGGCTTTGTACAGGTCCACAACTCATATGAGATTTCAGCTACCGCCTTGCTTGGAACTCTATTTAGTATGTAAACTGTAGTTTTTAACGCTTCTCCCCAAAGTGATTTAGGTAAAGAAGAATGATTTGTCACGCCCCGGGAGGGTAACCTTGGCATGGCTGGCACCTAGAGACTATTGCTAGTCCCCAAGCAAATCGCTTAGCCTCATCACATCATTCAATCAAATAAAACTCTATTGAACAACGAATAATGTAAGTAAGTAGTGGACACATTTCATCCAAAGTCTTAAACGAATATATAAAATAAAGAAGGATAGTAGAAAGAACTAGCTCACAATCTCACATCAACGTTCAACCATCGTATATGAAGCCTCTATCACTAATCACGTGGTGCCAATGACAGACCCATGGCTACCCAAATCAAAATAAAAGAATATCCAAAGTCTAACTCTAAAGCAAGATGAAATAATCATGGTGGGTCCTTCGGAGTAGAGGAGGCTCACCAAACAATTGCGAATCTCAGATCTTCAATGGAGCGTCTGTTGACGATCTCTAGTACCTGCCTCTGCATCATGAAATGATGATGTCCAAAAAGGGACATCAGTACATAGAATGTATTGGTATGTAAAATAGATGAGTGAAACATAAACAAGTAGAATAATATGGAAACAACATCAACTCAAAGTAATCATCAAATAACATCGAATCATCAAATGTCTATCTATGCAAGAATAAAGAATAGACAAATGACCCGTCAACAACTCAACTAATCAATCATCCTGGACTCATCTCAAAGGATCTCACCTCCTCTTCTCTCCTGTCATCTCATCTAAACTCAGAGTACTCATGGTAGGAAATATATGGGAGTTTCTCTTATCAGACAACAATCACTTATGAGCCAATGAATGTACAACAATCTCACTGATGTTGCCACAACCGTTCCAAACATGCCAGGTAGGGAATGCTCTTAAACCATATCAGCTCACCCAATATGGAGTCAATCATCAATAAGTCCGCTATTGTTTCAGGGACTGTCACTCACGAGGGAACCATAATATATGTGATGGTCCTAAGCCTCACCTACGTTTGGTGATGTAGTTTGACGGGTTCAAGTTGGACTAACTCTCACTCTTTCGGTGATTGGTACTCCTCCCATGACTCAATGCTCATAAAACCTCCATCTAACCAATCTCATAGGGACTCGAACCCCGTCATCGATCAGTATTTGATAGGGACTCAAACCCTATCATCATCTCAAATCATAAGGACTCTAACCCTTTCATCAATCTCATAGGGACTCTAACCCTTTCATCAATCTCCAAGAGACTTTAACCCTTTCATCAATCAATCTTATCAATGACTCATAATTTAGAACAATCATTAGGAAGCAATTGAATAGACATATCGGTAGAGCTTGTTTATAGAAACTCATAAGACAATCAATTTCTATTAACTCATCATCATTCTCTCATCACAATCAACAATCTCAACTCAAGGCTCTAGACTCACTTCTCAAGTTCATTATGCATGCTTTTCAAATTAGTCATGTAGGGTTATGCAAATTCTCATGAATAATATTCAATTCAAGAAAACAATTAGTATGATGATCATCAACATAGAAAAACATGTAATCTCAAATAAAATTTTAAGAAAAAACATCAAGGGTTCATGCATGTAGACTCTTGGACCATCAAATCATCCATGACTATCTATGGGGCACAAGAACAATCCCATGCTTTTAGTTTAGCCTTACATAACTGTGATCCAGCTATCAATCTATCATGTCAAAGATTTCTCCTCATTTCTTTCAACTCAAGCTCTTCTCCTCTTTCCCCAAGCCCTAACCTTTTTAGATTATGGAATAGGACTTAGAATGGGGGTTTTAGATCCTTTTTACGTCAAAACGACCTTATTAGATCGCTTATAGAGTTTAGGAGGGGTGGGGAATCGACCGGAATGCCTCTCGTAATAATTTAGAAATTTTAACTCAAAAAGGACCAGTCCGCGATGTGACCTAGCCGCGCACAATGTATTTTTAGAAAAAGTTTTTGAACGAATTTTCTCAATCCCGTCGAAAATTTTCAAAAAACTATAAGTGCAGGTTCGCGATGGAGGCTTGAAGCGCTCCTGTCGCGTACCAACATTGTTTTGCGATTTGGATTAAAAAATTATATTTTGATTGGGTCGCTCTAAAAATTGATTGAGACCATTTTCTCACACAATATTTTGTGTTGATCACAAATCCGACCTCAGATTTGCCGTACGAGCATTGGAAGATGTGTTACGCGCATACCCTCCCTCTAGAGATATTTTCGTAATTTTACCGGGCATTATATCATCTCCTTCTTGGGATCATTCGTCCTCGAATGATGAGCATAGGTGGATATCAAGGCACGAATAGACTCAAAACTCATCTCAATGCTCAACTCAATCAATCACACTCTAGACTGAAGAATAGAAAGTCACATCAAGAATAGATACAACAATTTAGTGGAGGGTAAAAAATTTACCTTGAACACTCTCATCATTTGGCATGAATAAGTGTGGATATTTGGCCTTTATCTCTTCCTCAGCTTCCTACGTGGCTTCCTAAATGAATTGATTTCTCCACAGGATTTTAGCTGAAGCCATCTCTTTGTTCCTCAAGTTACGAATCTAACGATAAAGGAGTTGAACCGAAACTCCAATGCTATCAACAAGGATCACCAATGTAGGGTCTCCCAAGCATTTCTTCAACATCAACACATGGAATACCAGATGGACTCCATCTAACTCGGAAGGCAACTCTAACTCATAGGCAACCTTCCCAATCCTCTTTACAATCTGATATGGTCCAACATAGCGTGGACTCAACTTCCCTTTCTTACCAAATCTTAGGACACCCTTCATAGGTGACACCTTCAAATACACCCAATTATCTACCTTGAACTCCAAGTCTCTTCTCCTCACACTGGTATAAGATTTTTGGCGACTCTAGGTAGTCTTCAACCTCTCTCTATGACCTTGATCTTCTCCATCGATTGGTAGACAAGATTAGGCCCAATCAACTCCACTTCTCCAACCTCAAACCATCCAATTGGTGATCTACTTCTCCTCCCATACAAGGCTTCGTAGGGAGCCATTTGAATGCTAGCATGATAATTATTGTTATATGCAAATTCAATCATTGTAAGGTGATCATCCCAATTCCCCTTAAAATCAAGAACACAAGCTCTCAACATATCCTCTAGTGTTTGGATAGTGCGCTCTGCCTGACCATCTGTATGTGGATGAAAGGCTGTGCTCAGGTTCACCTTAGTACCCAATCCTTTTAGGAATGATCTCCAAAACTAGGCAGTAAATTGAGCTCCTCTGTCCGAGATGATGGACAAGGGATCTCCATGCAACCTCACAATCTCCTGCATGTACAACTTGGTGTACTCCTCTGCAGTGTTTGTTGTCTTAACTGCCAAGAAGTGAGCCAATTTAGTCATCCTATCAAAAATCACCCATATCGAATCATGTTCCTTTCGAGACCTCGATAGGACAGTAATAAAATCTATATTAATCGTCTCCCACTGCCATTCCATAATCTTAAAGTTTTGAGCATATCCACATAGCCTTTGATGTTCAACCTTCACTTGTTGGCAATTCGAGCATTTGGAAACAAACTCTGCAATATCTGTCTTCATTCCACTCTACCAACAGAATTCTGTAAGTCATGGTACATCTTGGTAAAGCCAGGATGAATTGAATATCTAGTGTCATGGGCTTCCACCATGATTCTGTCTCGAATGCCATCAATATCTAGGACACACAATCTACTTTGGTATCTCAATACACCATCTCCCCCTTTGGAGAAGACCATCACTTTTTGGTTATGGACAACCTCCTTCAATTGAAGTATGACCAGATCTTGGTCCTGCTTCCCTTTCACCTCTGCTACCAAGGATGAAGCAGACTCACTCTAAACATTAACTCCTCCTTTATCATTTTCCTCAAGCTGAACTCCCAATTGAGCCAATCGATACACTTCCTTGGCTAACTTCTTCTTTCCTTCCTCTACATGGGCTGCGCTACCCATTGACAACCTGCTAAGAGCATCGACAACAACGGTAGCCTTACCTGGGTGGTACATAATACTCATGTCATAATCCTTGAGCAACTCCAACCATCTCCTCTGTCGCAGGTTGAGCTCTTTCTGACTTATAACATACTACAAGCTCTTGTGGTCAGTGAACACATCTACATGCACTCCATACAAGTAGTGGCGCCAGATTTTAAGTGCAAATACCACTGCCACTAACTCGAGATCATAGGTTGGATATTTCTTCTCATGAACTTTGAGTTGCCTAGAATCGTAGGCTATCCCCTTCCCCCTTTGCATCAGTACACATCCTAATCCAACCTTAGAAGCATCATAGTAAATTACAAAGCCCTTCGTCCCATCAGGTAAGTTAGGAATAGTGTAGTAGTCAACCTTATTTTCAACTATTGGAAATTCTTCTCACATTCCTCGGACCACTGAAAGTTGACCTTTTTCTGAGTCAATTTAGTCAATGGCGCGGATAGGGAAGAAAATCCCTCCACAAATCTGAGGTAGTAGCCTACCAACCCCAAGAAACATCTAATGTCAATCGGAGTGGTCGATCGGGGCCGGTTCTTAACCGCTTCAATCTTTTGGGCATCCACTAGAATACCACACTGGAAATAACAAGGCCAAGGAAAGACGCTGACCTAAGCCAGAACTCACACTTTGAGAATTTTGCATACAACTCATGGTCCTTAAGAGCTTAGAGGACCACTTGGAGGTGGTTAGCATGCTCCACCTCACTTCTCGAATACACCAAATGTCGTCGGTGAAAACAATCACAAATATATCAAGATATTATCTGAATACTCTATTCATCAAGTCCATAAAGGCTATAGGTGCGTTCATCGACCCAAAGAACATGACCAAGAACTCAAAATGGCCATATCTAGTCCTAAAGGCTGTCTTTGGAATATCAAATTCCCTCACTTTCAATTGATGGTAACCAGACCTCAGGTCTATCTTTGAGAAACAAGAGGCGCCTTGAAGTTGGCCAAACAAATTATCTATCATTGGGAGAGGATATTTATTTTTTATCATGACCTTTTTAAGTTGCCTGTAGTCGAAACACATTTTGAGGGACCCATCTTTCTTTTGCACGAATATGACAGAAGCACCCCAAGGTGAAACACTTGGCCTAATGAAGCCCTTCTGTAGAAAGTCTTTCAGTTGCTCTTTCAACTCAGCGGGGGCTATCCTATAAGGTGGAATCGAAATAGGATGGGTGTATTAGATTTCTTACGCTTGAACTCTTCCCTGTCATGTTGTCTCTTCTCATCAGCTTGTTGCACAAACGTCATAGTTGCCCGATGTCCATATCACTCACAAGCATTGCTCCCCTGCCATCTCTCTTGGGTCCTCTATTTAACCCAACAACATACATTCCCATCCTTCCCCTCATGTCAGAAACCATGTCCAGAGCATAGCGAGATAGTTGCGCGAACTTCAAATCATAGTCTTGCACGGTTATAGAGCCTTGTTTCAGATTCAGAAACTCTCTCACCTTAGCTTATCTTTTATCTCTTGGGAAGAAGCGCCCAAGAAGGTTTCCTTGAGCACTTTCCAAGTCAAACATGGAGCATCATCCCTTCTACCTTTCTTCAATTAGTCATAGCACAGTTGATGAGTCATGAAAATACGACTTTTACGACGCTTAAAACATAGAATTATTGGGTGTTCTCGAGCGGTGTTATTGGTTTAATAGGTATGTTTTGATGTTGTGCAGGAAAATGACTAAGGCATGGGAAATGGCGGAAAGCACAAGGAACGGGTGGAAAACGAAGCCAAGTGTCGGACCACAGAAGGCCCACACGGGCCGTCTCACGCCAGACGGTCCGTGTGACCGACCGTGGCACGACACGAGTCACACGGTCCGTCTGACACCAGACGGACCGTGTGACGGACCGTGTACTTGACGTAGCTCGGAAGACAAACCCGTCGAAAATTAAAGAAAGCATGCAAGGAGATTCACACGGAGGATCCACACGGTCCGTCTCACTCCACACGGACCGTGTCACTGGACGTGCAAGTGACGTAGTTCGAAGGGCCTTCGTCGAAAATATCAGAATTCGTGCAAGTGGATTGACACGGAAGAACCACACGGGCCGTCTCACGCCACACGGGCCGTGTCACGGACCGTGTGGGCACAGCCAACCACCAGACGGTCCGTTTACACGGACCATCTCACCTCAGACGGTCCGTGTAACGGACCGTGCCCCGTGCCGAAATTATTTTCCTAAATTATGTCAACTTAGTTTTTGCTTTGTATAAATAGGATGTTATTTTATCTTATTAAACAACTTCGTTTTGACGATAGAAACTAGAGAGAACAAGGAGAAAAACCTTAGTTTGGCTTTTGTAATTCGAGAGAATCACGTTTGTGATTATTGTTCAAAGCTTGTAACACGGATTCTTGTTCTTCAATCGTAAGTCCATCTTTATGTTTTCTTCTACTCGTTGTGGGCAAATTATTAACAGTATGCTAGGCTAAACCCACAACTAGGGTTGTGGGAACCATGACGACCCAATTAAGATAACGCAAACTGGGGGTAGTTCGTTCAAATAAACAATGCATGTATTGTTAGATTCTTCGTTTTAACTTCTCCTTAATGAGTCGACGCATTAGGGTAAGCCTGTATTCATTACATGCCCGAAAGGGATGTAGTGATTGGGAAAAGAGTCTAACAACAGAGATTCAAGGTCATGAACCTAGTCTAAGTGCCTGAGACCGAAAGGTGAGGGTATTCTGAGATCAGAAACAACGGTTAGTATTGCAGACACTCGGAGACCGAGAGGAGAGGAGTGAGACATACCGAGAAAGGACCGAAAGGTGACCTAGGTATTAATTAAGTTGTAGATTTTGCATGCATCATTAGGAACGAATTCACAAATCCAGTTTAGTTGTCGTAATTGTATGTCATGGGGAACACAACCCTAGCCTCTCTCTATCTGTTTACGAATCGGATCATCTTTATTAATTACTTTACGCAGTTAGTTAAATTAAATAACGCAACCCCCCATTTACTTTATGTTTGTTTATCTTGGGAATAGCATTTACAACTGAAAGTCGGTACTAATAGAATAATTCTTACGTGTTCCCTGTGGGATCGACCTCAACTCTGGTTGAGTTCTATATTTGACCAACGACCGCTTTACTCTTCTATTTGGAGTGTAATTTGGGCGTATCAAATTTTGGCGCCGTTGCCGGGTAACGCGGCAAGAAACTAGTCTATTAGTTGCTACTTTCAGCTTGTAAGTCTAGTCCCTGATTTTACTTTGTTTTTTTGTTTTTGTCTTTGTAGGGGATCAGCTTTGCATGCCAAGTACCCGAAGCAAGGGTGCAACACTTATTCCCTACGATCCGGAGCTGACCAAGTCAGTTCGCAGAATGAACGCCCAAGATCGTGAAGCAGCAAGGCAGAGGGAGTTGGCAGTGAATCCTGCAGCTGGAGGTCAGGATGGGTTGGGTGTGGATGATCTTGCTGGTAACGTGGTACCACCAGCAGCACCACTTCGCCAGGTACCACTTGTACCACCTCAGCAACACCAACCCCCGGTGAGACCTCAAGGCCCTCAGTACCCGCCAGCTGTGCTAGATGATGATGATGATGCCGGGTCTACTGGGGCGATAGTACTCCCACCACTGCCTGCTGGGATCAAATTCACGATCACCAGCACCATGCTGCAGATGTTACAGTTGAAGGGGATGTTTACTGGAGCGGCCATCGAGGATGCAAATCAGCACTTGATTAATTTCTTAGCTACCTGTCAGTCCTCCGAAATTCCAGGAGTTAGCCAGCAAGCGTTGAGGCTGAGGTTATTTCCATTGTCTCTGTCTGGGGAGGCAATAAGGTGGCTAAACGAGCTCCCCCACGATTCCATCCGCACATGGGGGGAACTAAAGGAGGCCTTTCTGGAACGATTCTTCCCTGCGTCACGGCAATTGAAACTCAAAGATGAGATCGGATCCCATAAACAAATGCCGAACGAAGCGCTGTATCAGTCTTGGGAAAGATTTAGGCAAAAGCTCAAACAGTGCCCAAATCACCATCTCACTGATGAACACTTGAAGGCAGTCTTCTACAGGTCCTGCAACTTCGTTACCAAGCCTATCATTGATGTAGCTTGTGGAGGGTCATATATGTCCAGGACTTTCCCGGACATCATGGTCATCTTAGACCAAGTGGCAAAGAACAACAGGGCATGGTACACTAGAGAGGCAGACTGCTCAGGGATGGTATTTGAGATGAGTGAGGCGCAGCGCAAGAAGGAGGAAGAACGGGACCAGGACATGGCCCATATGCGGACTCAAATTGATTTGCTGTCGAAGAAGTTCCTTGGTAGGGGCACTGAGAAAGTCAAAGCAATGGAAGCACTACCAAGGTATGACAATCAAGGTAGCGACTATGATGAGGAAGCACAGTTTCTTGGTAGTCAGGGGGGTTACCGAGGTTTCAACTCCGGTAACCAAGATCGGAACTTCAATCGGGAGAATTACCAAGGGAACTGGCAGAACAGGGATGGCTACAGAAACCGTGATCGCCAGAACGAGGGTGGCAGCAATTCCAAGCTAGAGGATATGATGACAAAAGTCCTAAGCAAAGTGGAGGCCACTGAGGCAGGGGTGCGAGATGTCAAGAGCGAAATTTCCAATGTCAGGCAGCTGGTAGATTCGCACTCCACCTCAATCAAGCAGTTAGAGCAGCAGATGGGGCAGCTTTCGGTGGCATTTAATCAGAGAAAAGCTGGGTCACTCCCGAGTGACACAGTACAAAACCCGAAGAACGATGGTCACTGTATGGCGATCACCACGAGAAGTGGTCAGGTACTTACTAACCCAGTTGCTGTTTCTAATGCAGGTCAGGCGAAAGTCGATGACAGCAGGCCCGGCCCTATTGAGGGTCAGGTTGACACTAAGAATAATGAACCTGAGGCGATGGTAGCAGAGCCCGAGTTGACCAAGAAGGCAGTAGTGACAGACTCCCCCAGTGGCCCAAGTCTGCCAGCCATCCCAAAGCCAAGGCCGCCATTTCCCCAAAGGCTGCAAAAGAAGGCGGAGGACGGCAAATTCCAGAAGTTCCTATCCATGTTAAAGGAGTTGTCTGTGAACATACCTCTGGTGGAAGCGCTTGAACAAATGCCTGGCTATGCTAAGTTCATGAAGGACTTAATCACTAAGAAGAGGACAGCCACAATCGAGCCAGTCGATAATTTACACCACTGTAGCGCCATCGCTACAAGATCTTTGGTAGAAAAGAAGGGAGATCCGGGGGCGTTCACCATCCCATGCACCATTGGTGCTTATGACTTTGCACGGGCGCTTTGTGACCTAGGTGCCAGCATTAATTTGATGCCGTTGGCAGTTTACCAGCAGTTGGGCTTGGGAGCCCCCACACCCACGACCATGCGGCTATTGATGGCAGATAGATCAGTAAAACGGCCCGTGGGAATCCTGTACGATGTCCTTGTTCGGGTGGGAAGGTTCATCTTCCCTGCCGACTTTGTCATCCTTGACTGTAAAGTGGACTTTGAGGTACCAATCATACTTGGAAGGCCATTTTTGGCAACTGGCAGGGCACTGGTGGACATTGAGCGAGGTGAACTCACATTCCGGTTAAACACCGAAGAGGCGAAATTCAGTGTGTGTGCTGCCATGAAAAGGCCTAAAGAGTTAGCTGTGATGTCCATTCTGGACATTGATGACGAAGATGTTTCTGAAGCCTCGTTGGAGGAAAAGATGACTGTGGACACACTGGCAGCAGTGCTGATGAACTTCTCAAAAGATGGTGTTGAGGGGTACAACGACACCATCTATGCCTTGCAGGGCATGGGGACCAGACCGTTCGTGCCAAGAAAGTTGGACTTGGATCTGCAAAATAGGCCAACACCTCCGGCGAAACCCTCTATTGAGGAACCGCCCGTTCTGGAGCTCAAGGAGTTGCCGCAACACCTCAGGTATGCATTTTTAGGTACTAACAACACTCTTCCTGTGATTGTGGCTGCAGATCTTCAGGAACATCAGGTGGAGGCATTGTTGGGGGTCCTACAGAAATTCAAGCGCGCCATTGGATGGACCATTGCTGACATAATTGGCATCCCTCCAGGCATCTGCACTCATAAAATCACGCTTGAGGATAACTGTATGCCTAGCATCGAGCATCAGCGAAGGCTCAACCCACCCATGCAGGAGGTGGTGAAGAAGGAGATCATTAAGTGGCTGGATGCTGGGGTGGTGTACCCAATCTCGGACAGTAAGTGGGTGAGCCCAGTGCAATGTGTCCCCAAAAAGGGGGGCATGACGGTGGTCGTCAATGATAAGGACGAGCTCGTCCCACTGAGACCGGTCACCGGATGGCGAGTGTGCATGGACTACAGGAAGTTGAACAAATGGACTCTAAAGGACCACTTCCCCATGCCGTTCATGGATCAGATGCTAGACAGGCTAGCAGGGCGAGGATGGTATTGCTTCCTCGACGGATACTCGGGGTACAACCAGATCTCAATAGCCCCAGAAGATCAGGAGAAGACCACCTTCACGTGTCCGTATGGGACGTTTGCTTTCAGGAGGATGCCGTTTGGGCTCTGCAATGCCCCAGCTACTTTTCAACGCTGCATGATGTCCATCTTTTCAGACATGGTCGAAGACACCCTTGAGGTATTTATGGACGATTTTTCCGTAGTGGGTGATTCTTTTGATGATTGTTTGCAGAACCTTAGCAAGGCACTGCAGCGCTGTGAAGCGGCCCAGTTGGTTCTGAATTGGGAGAAGTGTCACTTCATGGTCAAGGAGGGCATAGTCCTTGGTCATAAGGTGTCAGAAAAGGGGATAGAGGTGGACAAGGCAAAGATTGAGGTCATTGAGAAATTGCCGCCTCCTATCTCGGTCAAAGGGGTCCGGAGTTTCCTTGGGCATGCGGGATTCTATCGCCGGTTTATTAAAGATTTCTCTAAGATTGCACATCCATTGTGCAAACTGTTGGAGAAGGATGTTAAGTTCCACTTTGACGATGCATGTCGACAAGCGTTTGAGACCTTAAAACTGAAGCTCATTTCAGCGCCTGTCGTGGTTGCTCCTGACTGGGACGCTCCGTTTGAGGTGATGTGTGACGCGAGCGGAGTTGCTGTGGGTGTTGTGCTGGGGCAGAAGCGGAACAAAATTTTCCATCCTATCTACTACGCCAGTAAGACGCTGAATGAGGCTCAAAGGAATTACACTGTCACAGAGCAGGAGTTGCTAGCCGTGGTGTATGCCTTCGACAAGTTTCGAGCATATCTACTGGGCACGAGGGTGATCGTCCACACTGACCACGCCGCACTCCGGTATCTCATGGCCAAGAAGGACGCTAAGCCTCGCTTAATCAGATGGGTGCTCTTGTTACAGGAGTTCGACTTCGAAGTCCAAGATCGTAAAGGCACGGAGAATCAAGTCGCGGACCATCTCTCCAGGTTAGAGGACGCAGCCCAGGCCAATGAGTGGGTGGACATCGATGACTCGTTTCCCGATGAGCAGGTATTAGCCGCTTCTGCGGACCTAGTCCCTTGGTATGCTGATTTTGCTAACTTCCTGGTGAGCGATATTATGCCGGAAGGCCTTAACCCTCACCAGAGAAAAAAGTTTTTTCATGATGTGCGCAGGTACTTTTGGGATGATCCGTATCTATTCAGAACATGCGCAGATGGGGTCATCCGACGATGTGTCCCTGAGGCAGAAATGTTGAGCGTCTTGGAAGCCTGCCACTCCTCTCCAGTGGGGGGGCATCATGGTGGTGCCAGAACTGCCAAGAAGATCCTGCAGTGTGGGTACTACTGGCCCACCATCTATAAAGATGCCCATGACTTGGTGCAGGGGTGCGACCAGTGTCAGCGCCAAGGGAACATCTCAAGGCGTCAAGAGTTGCCTATGACCCCCATTTTGGAGGTGGAGCTGTTTGATGTGTGGGGCGTAGACTTCATGGGCCCGTTCGTGAGCTCTTATGGGATGAAGTATATCTTGGTGGCTGTGGACTACGTCTCCAAATGGGTGGAGGCAATAGCGCTGCCTAACAATGAAAGTAAGAGTGTGGTACAGTTCCTGAGGCGGAACATCTTTGCTAGATTTGGGACTCCCCGAACTATCATTAGTGATGGGGGCTCCCACTTCTGCAACTCGTCCTTCGGGGCTGTACTGGCAAAATATGGGGTACGCCAACACAAGGTGGCCACACCCTATCATCCGCAGACAAGTGGACAGGTCGAAGTATCCAACCGGGAAATTAAGGAGATCCTGACCAAGTCTGTGAACGCCACAAGAACGGACTGGGCTAGGAAATTAGATGACGCATTGTGGGCCTATAGGACAGCTTATAAGACACCCATTGGTATGTCTCCATATCAACTGGTGTTCGGTAAAGCCTGTCATCTACCAATTGAGTTGGAGCACAAGGCACTGTGGGCCCTCAAGGCCCTGAATATGGATTGGAAGGAGGCAGCCAACATGAGGTTGGACCAGATGAATGAGCTGGATGAGTTTCGTCTACAAGCTTACGAGAGTGCTGCTCTGTACAAGAATAAGATGAAGGCTTACCACGATAAGCTCATTGCCCCACGAAGCTTTGATGTTGGTGATAGAGTGCTACTCTACAACTCCAGATTGAGGCTATTTCCAGGGAAACTGAAATCAAGGTGGTCTGGCCCGTACAAGATCACACTAGTGCTGACTAATGGAGCAGTTGAGTTAGAGACGGCTGACGGGCACCGCTTCTTTGTTAATGGGCAGCGCGTGAAAAAGTACTTGGGCGCTGCAGAGGAATCCTCGGTGATAGAGGTTCTCCATCTTGACGAAGTCTGAGTAGTCAAGACCTTCACGTCGAGCCGTGACGTTAAACCAAGCGCTGAATGGGAGGCAACCCATCAATCAAAAAAAAAAAAAAAAAAAAAAAGAAAGATATAATTTATTTTTGCGAGAGAAAAGTACACTGACTTATGATTTTTCTCGGCTTATATGTTGTCTCAAGGAAGGATGCACATGGTGGCAAGGAAGGCCAGTTAGGCGTACGGGCAAAAAGGAAGGTCAAAATTCCCCAAGGGGAACCGCACGGCCCGTTTACACGGACCGTCTGACACCAGACGGACCGTGTAACGGCCCGTTGAGGCGTCCCCTTCAGGTGAGTGAAATCACCCCAAGGCACCGCACACGGCACGCTCACACGGTCCGTGTAATGATAAACGGACCGTGCGTCGAACCGTGTGAGAGCCGCGATTCGTGTCACCAAACGGCCCTCAACACGGGCCGTCTAACGTTACACGGTCCGTCTGACGGACCGTTTGGCGTGCGTCTCGGGACCAAGCACCGCCGCCCATGCCCGCGACACAGCGCGTGCCACGTGGCACGGCCCGTCCTCCCACACGTCTTGGGTGCCGAAAATTTGGGTATTTATACCCTCTTTTCATATTTTGTCTTCCCCTCACACTCAAATTTTTCTCTCTCAAACCCCCACACGCCTCACTCTCTTCCTCACAACACCACAATCTCCATCTCTTCTCACACGGTTTGTGCACTCTATTCACGATCCGTCACACCGTACTTAGGCAAATTTTTCAAGTCTCAAATCTCTTTTCCTCATTCAAGTAAGTTTCTATGATTTAGTTTGCTTTTGAGTTTAGATTAGTTGATCTTTGGTTTGTTCTTGAAATTTGGTTTTTTGTTTTGCTCTTGTGAGTAAGTTTATGCCTATACTTCTTGTTTGTGACGTCTATAACTCCCTAGGGGCATGATTTGTTGAATCTTTGTTAATGGGTAGTCTTAACCACCATTGTTGCTTTCTTGAACTCTTGAAACATAGGGTATTTGTGATTTTTGGTTGGTTAAAAATTGGGTTTGTGTGTAAAACGTTGTTTTGCTTAGTTTGAGTACCCGATCCGGCGTTTTTTTTTTCATGCCCCATTGTGCGTTGGAACTCCAAAAATCCGTCATGGGGCTGACTGGGGACGACGACCGTGACACGGTCCGTTACACGGACCGTGTGACATCACACGGTCCGTTTCACGGCCCGTCCGTGTCGCAACCCGCTGCATGCTAAGGCACGCCACACGGTCCGTTCGCACGGACCGTCTGACCCTACACGGTCCGTGTGGCGGCCCGTCCCGCGTCCCTTTAACGCCTCGACCCTTTACAGCCGTCACACGAGCCTCTACACGGCCCGTGCCCCTTCACACGGCCCGTGCAGGGCCCCGTCCCATGCCCCCTTATTTTTGTTATTTTCGTCATTATAGTTACTTTCCTCGCGCCTCCTTGGCTTTGTAGTGCGAAATTCCCTATGATAGACCGGGTGACGCCACTCTTAAGGGTTTTTGGTCACTTTATTTCCACAGGGGAAGTCTGAGTACCCGTTAGTGTGTCGTCCCAAGCTTTCTGGCGTAACTAATATGTTCTTTATCCTTTGTGTTGGTTGCAGGATTCACATGGCCCCACGTCTACGACCTCGCCCACGACAAGACGAGCAGGAGTCACGTCTCCGGGATTCGATCACCGAATCCTCCAGTCACAATCCGGGGAGTGACTCAGGCAATGACTCTGACGGCGGGTCAGCTGTGCCGGCACCAACCCCTCGCACTGCCCGTTCCCGTCCAGTGCGGCGCTACATCGCTTCAGATTCTGAGGAGGATGCTCCCGAAGCGGGGGTGGCAGGGGAAGCTGCGGTCCCAGAGCAGGAGGATGAGGCCGGCACTCCAGTCACTGCCGAGCACGATGTTGGGGGAGAGGAGGATATTTTGCTCCTCCGCGACAGTGACGATGAGGCCACCCAGCAGGCGGTTGCCCGGACTTCTGACCCGGAAACTGCCAAGTGGCTCCTGATCTTTTTACGGAGGAGATGGTCAGTCCCCGGGGCTAAGGAGGTCTACGTCAATGGCATCACCAAGGGTACTGGCGGCTATCAGGGGAGGCCAATTATCCCGGAAATGCGGGTCCTCGTGGACAAGTTGGACTCCATTCCGGAAATACGGAATACAGTTGAAGCATATCAGTTTGGATGGATGGCCAACCCTCCTGGATACTATGGCCCAGATATGATCGCCGAATTTTACTCCAGCTATGCCGCCAGCCTGCTTTCATCCATAGAAGGCAACCTGCCCAGACGTGCGAAGAAGCGGCTTGCTGCCAAACTATCTCATCGGGATTATGTCACCATCCGGGGGGCACAGGTTGACATCTCGGCAG
Organism: Solanum rostratum; assembly: GCA_029948455.1. Classification (NCBI taxonomy): domain Eukaryota; kingdom Viridiplantae; phylum Streptophyta; class Magnoliopsida; order Solanales; family Solanaceae; genus Solanum; species Solanum rostratum. The sequence continues at coordinate 42,643,042 of CM057045.1, forward strand.
AGACGATCAACCGCATTTTATTTGGTCCAGACTACCGTGCCCCACCAGATGGGATCTTCATTTCTCACTATGTGTCTGTCACTGATGAGGTTAGGATCTCGGACCCGTCTACCCGGACTAGGGAGTTACAGTGGATGGCGGAGCATATTGCACTTCAGGGAGTGGAGGCACCTTGGGTGACTAACCCCAAGATTCCTATTACAAAAGCCTCCCTCAAATTTGTCGCCAAGTTTTGGTGGTCGGTGGTGCGTGCCCGACTTCGACCCACAGTAAACGACAACACGCTCCAACTCTCCCATGCTGTGTTGGTCGCGAGTTTGGTGGCCCGCCTTGGTATTAACGTGGGTCGCGTCATTGCTATGGAGATAAAGGATCGTGCCCTCTCCGAACGCGCAGGTATGTCATTTCCATGCCTGATTCGGGCACTATGCAGGCAGGCCCGTGTTCCCACCACGCACTTCTTGGACCGGAAGATAGCTCCAAAGGGTGTTGTCAACATTGCTATGATTAAGGATATCGACAACCCATTGTACCACAGTCGATCCCGGCGGCATGGGATTCCGACAAAGCTCCCCCGGGCTCCCCCACAGCAGCCGTTGGCTTTTGAGGAGCTCCCCACAGCCCCCCAGCTGGGTACAGATACTGAGCAGCCCGGGGCTAGTGGCGCAGCACCTCAGACGCATCCGGGCTACACTTATGTCCCCTACGACCTCCTCGCCCGCATGGTTACAGAGCAGAGGCAGACGCGGGCGATTGTTGACCAGATGGTGGTCCGGGTGCCTCAGGTGGTGCAGACTCATGTACAGTTGGCTGAGGATCGACTTCGCGCTGAACTTCTTGGCCAGATCCAGAGTTTGCAGGAGCAGTTTAACCAATGGGAGGCCTACCTTCGCCGCATGTTTGGCAGCATGACCGGTGATGAAGTGACTCAGATGATGCAGGAGATGCGGGCCATGAAGGACAAGATTGACGATTTGTATGCACGGTACAACAGCACCGGGCTCGCTCCGGCTCCACCACCCGATTCGTTTGCATCATTGTTTAGTGCACCGGTGGAGCCGAGCCTGACTGAAGGTTGGGGGATACCGATCATACCTCCTGCTGCCCCGGCACCCCCTTCAGGACATACGGACAAAGGTAAGCGTCGCAGTCAACGCACTAGCCCACCTGAGGACCCACAGCGTGAGGAGGCACGGAGGCTGCGAAAAGCCTTGCGGGCTCAGAGGCGTGAGGCTGCTGCACGGGAAGAGCAGGCGCGCCTCGCATACGAGGCTGCACGCACAGGAGCATCTGGAAGCACTTGGGCGCCACCTGATGATGTTGCTTCCCCGGACCCGCCAGTTGGTTCGGGCCGTGATGACCCCCCCTGACGCCTAAGGCGTCCCAGGTATGTCGTGCCCCCATTTTTGCTTTGTTGGTTATTCTGGTGCTATGAGGACATTGCACAGCTTTTTGTTGGGGGTGGGGCATCTTATCGTTACCCTGAAGAGTTTTTCTTGCCATGTTTCTTTTCTCTGAAGGTGTATTATCTAGTAGAACTGGCATGTTTAGGTTTATTATGTTTGTTTTGTGTGGTAAAGACAAGTGGTTATAAGAGTTTATAGTAACCTCATTAATTTGAAAAATGAAAATCCACGGAACTTGTAGGTGTGTATCCCATACGGACTGATTCTGTGATCCTCTGAAAACACAATGTACATTGTTTAGTTGGCATATTAACGATTGAAGTCTGACTGTGTTGTGTAGTGCTGAATAGTGGGGGATATGTGCCATGTGTGTGGGAGTGTTTTTGCTTGAATTTAACTGACACACTTGTGAGCTAGAACTTGCCTGGTTGGTCCCCCTAAAACGATTGAATGAGTGGATTAGGAAAGGATCTTAGGCCATTGTTGTTAAGAAGTCACTAAACCTAAAGAAATGAATTAACCAAATGAAGTTTATCCCTTTGAACCAAATAATTGAGCCTTAATAGACCTTTTCTTTCTTACTACCCAATCCATGTTTCCAATCTATCTGTAGACCATACTTAGGCCCTGGTCGCTTTAAGGACATTGTGAACCTCAACCTAGGCCAAAGGCCTAAGTTGAGGGTGGCTTATATTGGCCCTGGTCCTTGAAAAGACATTGTGCACCTCAACTTGGGCTAAAATCCTAAGTTGAGGGCGGCTATTGTAAGAAAAGCAGAAGAATAGGGATGGAAAAGATCCAAGTGGTGAGAAGAAAAGTTGAAAAACAAGAGAAAAAATTTTTGGGGACGTGAATAAAATTATATATATAAAAAAAAAAAAAAAAAAAAAGGGGGAAAACAAAGATTTTGGGAAGCCGAAAGTGGTGGCTGAGTCAAAGCAGGGCCTTGGAACAAAATACTAGTCACTTTGACCTTAAATATATCTCACCCAAGCCCGAGCCTACGTTACAAGCCTTAGAAGTCCTAAAGTGATCCTGAAAAGGTCATTTAAGAGTTAAGGTGGTGAAAATAAAGGCAAGCATATGGTCTACACTCGTGTGTCGGTTGAAAATTCTTTCTGAGCGTGAGTGCTTACATTCCAGTCTCTGTGTGCTACATTATTTCATGGTGTGAGAGACTTCTTTGTAGTAAGGGCACTATCACCGCACTATTCGGGTGCTATACATAACTGGCTTATCTTTAGTCAAGGTCTTAATAGGAGCCAACGAGATATGGTATCGTGTTTAGGTCGATCTAATCATAGTCTTTTGGAATACGCACACATTACAAGTATACGTGAGGAGCATGAGTCTAATGAACAAAGGGTTGCTATTTATTTCTTTTTAATTACTTGTCTTTTGTGTGTCGTAATGTGTTTTTGGTCATCGCTTGAGGACAAGCAATAGTTCTAAGTTGAGGGTGTTGATGAGTCATGAAAATACGACTTTTACGACGCTTAAAACATAGAATTATTGGGTGTTCTCGAGCGGTGTTATTGGTTTAATAGGTATGTTTTGATGTTGTGCAGGAAAATGACTAAGGCATGGGAAATGGCGGAAAGCACAAGGAACGGGTGAAAAACGAAGCCAAGTGTCGGACCACGGAAGGCCCACACGGGCCGTCTCACGCCAGACGGTCCGTGTGACCGACCGTGGCACGACACGAGTCACACGGTCAGTCTACACGGCCCGTCTGACACCAGACGGACCGTGTGACGGACCGTGTACTTGACGTAGCTCGGAAGACAAACCCGTCGAAAATTAAAGAAAGCATGCAAGGAGATTCACACGGAGGATCCACACGGTCCGTCTCACTCCACACGGACCGTGTCACTGGACGTGCAAGTGACGTAGTTCGAAGGGCCTTCGTCGAAAATATCAGAATTCGTGCAAGTGGATTGACACGGAAGAACCACACGGGCCGTCTCACGCCACACGGGCCGTGTCACGGACCGTGTGGGCACAGCCAACCACCAGACGGTCCGTTACACGGACCATCTCACCTCAGACGGTCCGTGTAACGGACCGTGCCCCGTGCCGAAATTATTTTCCTAAATTATGTCAACTTAGTTTTTGCTTTGTATAAATAGGATGTTATTTTATCTTATTAAACAACTTCGTTTTGACGATAGAAACTAGAGAGAACAAGGAGAAAAACCTTAGTTTGGCTTTTGTAATTCGAGAGAATCACGTTTGTGATTATTGTTCAAAGCTTGTAACACTGATTCTTGTTCTTCAATCGTAAGTCCATCTTTATGTTTTCTTCTACTCGTTGTGGGCAAATTATTAACAGTATGCTAGGCTAAACCCACAACTAGGGTTGTGGGAACCATGACGACCCAATTAAGATAACGCAAACTGGGGGTAGTTCGTTCAAATAAACAATGCATGTATTGTTAGATTCTTCGTTTTAACTTCTCCTTAATGAGTCGACGCATTAGGGTAAGCCTGTATTCATTACATGCCCGAAAGGGATGTAGTGATTGGGAAAAGGGTCTAACAACAGAGATTCAAGGTCATGAACCTAGTCTAAGTGCCTGAGACCGAAAGGTGAGGGTATTCTGAGATCAGAAACAACGGTTAGTATTGAAGACACTCGGAGACCGAGAGGAGAGGAGTGAGACATACCGAGAAAGGACCGAAAGGTGACCTAGGTATTAATTAAGTTGTAGATTTTGCATGCATCATTAGGAACGAATTCACAAATCCAGTTTAGTTGTCGTAATTGTATGTCATGGGGAACACAACCCTAGCCTCTCTCTATCTGTTTACGAATCGGATCATCTTTATTAATTACTTTACGCAGTTAGTTAAATTAAATAACGCAACCCCCCATTTACTTTATGTTTGTTTATCTTGGGAATAGCATTTACAACTGAAAGCCGGTACTAATAGAATAATTCTTACGTGTTCCCTGTGGGATCGACCTCAACTCTGGTTGAGTTCTATATTTGACCAACGACCGCTTTACTCTTCTATTTGGAGTGTAATTTGGGCGTATCAACAGTCTGGCCACACCCTTGAGTTGTTAAGCAGCCAACTCAACCCTATCAACACCAGCCACATGCATCACTTGGAACACCAAGTTCCTCCAAGTAGTTCTCAGGATCTTCAGTAGAAGCAGACCCCGTGAACTCAGGCGGATTAATCCTCAGAAATTCTCAGACTCTAGAGGTGTCATGGGAATCAGGTCTACCCGCTCCTCGTCTTACAGTAGGTGCTGCGGCAGCCAGGGCTAGAGCTTGAATAGCCCGGCGTAGCTCAACATTTGAGACCTCATCTTGAGGGGGTTGTTCAACAGGGGCAACTTGATCCACAGACTCCTTGGGTACTTGAGGCTCAAGTGGATTAACAGCTTTCTTGGCAGGTGCCCCCTTCCTCTTACGACACTTCTGGAAGGTATGTTATCAATTCTGCACATGTAGAGCATGAATTAGAAGAGAGCTTAAATCTATTGCATGAATTTGAATGAGAGGAAAAATGTAACAACTCCTAATGTCCTATAGCCTCTTGCTTATGAAATGTGGTCGACAACACACCTATAAACAAGACTATTAGATATGGCTTCATTGACTCCCTAAGACACTTGAACTCTGTGCTCTGATACCATGTTTTTCATGCCCCAGAGGGTACCCTTGGCGTGGCCGATATCGAGAGACTATTGCTAGTCCCAAGCAAACCACTAAACCTCATCACATCATTTAATCAGATAAAACCCTACTAAACAGCGGAAAAACAAGTAAGTAGTGGACATATCTCATCTAAAGTCTCAAAAGAATATATAAAATAAAGAAAGCTAGTAGAAATAAATAGCTCACAATCTCAACATCAACATTCAACCATTATTTATGAAGTCTCTATCACTAATCATATAGTGCGAATGACAGATCCATGGCTACCTAAATAAAAATAAAAGAATAGTCCAAAGTTTAACTCTAAAGCAAGATGAAATAATCATGGTGGGTCCTCCGGAGTAGGGGAGGCTCACCAAATAGTTGCAAATCTCAGATCTTCAACGAAGCTCCTGTTTACGATCTCTAGTACCTGTCTCTGTATCATGAAAGGATGTAGTCCAAAAAGGGACATCAGTACTTGGAATGTACTGGTATATAAAATAGATGAGTGAAACAGAAACAAGTAGAATAATATGGAAAAAACATCAATTCAAAGTAATAATCAAATAACATCGAATCGTCAAATGTCTATCTATGCAAGAATAAAGAATAGACAAGTGACCCGTCAACAACTCAACTCATTAATCATCTCGGACTCATCTCTAAGGAGCTCACCTCCTCTCATCTCATCTCATCTCATCTCAACTCAGAGTACTCATGGTAGGATATTTTAAGAGTTTCTCTTATCCGACAACAATTACTTATGAGCCAGTAAATGTACAACAATATCACTGATGTTGCCACAACCGTTCCAAACTTGTTAGGTAGGGAATGGTCCTAAACCACATCAGCTTACCTAATATGGAGTCGATCCCCAATAAGTCCGCTATTGTTTCAGGGACTGTCACTCACGAGCAAACCATAATATATGGATGGTCCTAAGCCTCACCTACGTTTGGCAACGTAGTTTGACGAGTTCAAGTCAGACTAACTCTCACTCTTTCAGTGTTTGATACTCCTCCCATGACTCAATGCCATAAAACCTCCATCTCAACCAATTTCATAGGGACTTGAACCCCGTCATCGATCGGTATTTGGTAGGGACTCGAACCCCATCATTATCTCAACTCATAGGGACTCTAACCCTTTCATTAATCTCATAGGGACTCTAACCCTTTCATCAATCTCATAGGGACTTAACCCTTTCATCAATCAATCTCATTAATGATTTTTAAGATTTAGAGCAATTATTAGGAAGCAATTGAATAGACATGTCGGTAGAGTTCGTTTATAGAGACTCATAAGACAATCAATTTCTATCAACTTATCATCATTCTCTTATCACAATCAATATCTAAACTCAAGGCTCTAGACTTAATTCTCAAGTTCATTATGCATGCTTTTCAAATTAGTCATGTAGGGTTATGCAAATTTTTAAGAAAAATGTTCAATTCAAGAAAACAATTAGTATGATGATCATCAACATAGAAAAAACGTGTAATTTCAAATAAAATTTTAAGAAAAACCATCAAGGGTTCATGCATGTAAAATCTTGGACCATCAACTCATCTATGACCATCTATGAGACACATGAGAGAACAATCCCATGCTTTTAGTTTATCCTTACATACCTGGGATGCAGCTATCAATCCGTCACGTCATAGATTTCTTCTCAATTCTCTCAACTTAAGCTCTTCTTCTCTTTCCCCAAGCCCTAGCCTTGTTAGATTATGGAATTGGACTTTGAATGGAGGATTTAGACTCTTTTTACATCAAAATGACCTTATTAGATCGTGTATAGAACCCATTTTTCTAATATTCGTTTGTTTTCCCTTAATACATTATATACAAATTTTAAAATTTCATAAATCAAGGGAATCAAGAATTCCTTCGGACACAAGCCTTTGTATTCTTTGTTTTGAAATATCACCCAATCGCTTATGCCATAACATCGATGAATTCTCATTTATTAATCTACGCTTAGTACCAAAATTACTGGAATGCAGATTTTCATTATCGTATGAGGCTTGACGATTTAATTTATATAATTTATCAATTTGAATACTAGTTCCAATAATATTAGAGTTTAGAGAAATACTGCAATTTCCATTTCCAATAGAACAAGTATATCTAGGTTTTTCCAAACAAGAAATAGAAATTATGTTCCATCTAAATGACGGTACAACAAATGTTTCCTCTAGTTCTAAATAGAAACCAGTATCTAATAAAATTCTAAAGACACCAATAGACTCTACAACTACCTTATTTCCATTGCCCACATAGATTTATCATTCAACATCAATTAGCTTTCGACTCCTTAGGTAATCCTGCATAGTGGCACTTACGTGAGTAGTTACATCCGAATCTATCCATCAAGTGTCACTAGGTACCATAGCTAAATGAACTTCTGAACACACAAAATTGAGAAGTTTACCTTTCTTTTCACACCAAGCAGCATACTTAAAACACACTTTCTTGTTTTGACCAAGTTTCTTAAAAAAGAAACATGGCTTCTTTTCCTCAGTATCAAATGTTCCTTTTTCTGCAGTTTATTTAATTTTTACTCCTTTTCCGCTTATGTGAAACAAATTTATTTTCAGAGAGAGATGTCAAATGGGCACTTTCAATATTCTCTTGTTCAAATCTGTCCTCCTCCTGTACACATTGAGCTATAAGCTCCTTCAAAGTTCATTTTTCCTTTTGTGTATTATATGAAACTTTTAATTGCGTAGGAAAAGAGATCAAAATCAGGTGTACGAGTATGTCATCAGACAATTCAAGTTTAAAGGCCCTGAGTTTTGTCACAAGATTAGACATTTCCATAATATTCTCCCTTGCGTTTCCTTTATCGGGATATTGCATTGAAACAATCTTGTTAAGAATAGTACTTGTTTCAACCTTTTCCGTTGCAGTGAATCGGTCCCCGATTTCTTTTAAGAAACCTTTGGCATCTCTATTATTTGTTATACTGTCTCTTAAGGATTCCAAAATAGAGTGTTGCATCATCATCAAGCTCATGCAATTTGATCGTTCCCACTTCTCGTATGCATACTTTTCTTCTTTAGTACTAGTTTCATTCAAGTCCGCAGGAAGATCAAATCTTAATGCATAGTCAAGATCCATTCAGCCAAGCACTATAACAATGTGCTCTTTCTATTTCTTAAAGTTTGTGCCATTAAGCACCGGAATGTTGTTTATATTGGCAGATATTGAAGACACTATAAGATAAAATAAATAATGCTCACAATTAACAATCGAATAAATCATGTGTATGTGATGATAACGTAAATCAAACACAACTAAAGTAACAAGAATAAATAATTTATGATATCATACACACACACATATACATAAAAGTGGGTCCATCTCAAGATACCTAGTACAACATTATCATTTAGTCTTTAGACAAAAATAATAACTTATAAGTGGTACTCTTATACCTAGTTCATAAACATTGATTACCTAAACGGCCTAATAATATGCCTTTCTTTGGACCGACATATTAGTAGCATGCATCATTAATGTATCACATATTCATGACCATCCAAAATCAGGCCAAAATAATTTTCCTTTGGGATAATTATTTCGCATAGATAAAACAAATTTCCATGTTCAAAGTAAATAAATTTCAAACAGTAGAGGTTACTTTGGAAACATATTATTTTTAATTTATTTACTTATGAATTTAAGATATAATTTAAACAATACCATAAAAAATCACATTGAAAACGAATGAAATTCCAGAATATAAAAAATTGCCAGTCAAATACCTTAAGAACGAATCAGTAAACTAAATGTGAAAAAAAAAGCAATTGATAGAAAATCAGTTTTCCTTGTTTCGCAAAAATTAAAATAATAATAATAAAAAAAAATGTTGTTCTTGTGAAGGACACAAATAAATAACTAACATATTTGTCTCAAAATATTTCTAAGCGTAGAATTCACTTTGCAACAAACTAATAAAGGATATTGCCACTTGTTCAAGATGTAATAATTAGAATAGGAAGGAGTTAGAAATAAGTCAAATATATGAGAATTAATACAAACAACTTCCAAAAGTTACTGACAGTAGAACTATGATTTTATGAGGAAAAAAACATCGCTTTACGTAAAATAAGAATATATGGTGGCAACAAGAACAGAGGGTCATCCAATTTTCAAAATATAGATAAATTTCATATCTAATGATTTAACTAGATCGTGTGCTGATGCCACTTGTTAGAAAAACTTTAAAGAATTCACCCAAGATCACAAGTAAATCACAAGACATGAACATCAATATATAAGAATAGTAGGAATACTAACCTTTATCCATTGTAATAACTTGATTAAGAAAACAAGATCTTCTAAATCTTGAAGACAGTGTTTTGAAATATTCTTTTCTGAGATGGAGAAAAAAAGAAGAGAACATATCTTCTGATTAAGGGACCAAGTATTTAAAGATTCTGCAATATCCTTTCATGAAAGGTGTCTTTTCTAATAAGCTTCCATCATAATTATTAGAAAAAGTTTAATAGATATATATATTTATTTCCAAATATATATAATACTTTATTAGATAAAAAAGGGCTTCTTTAAAGATAGAATATCTATGTGTAATATATTAATATGTGAATCTACAAATTAAAAGTTACTAATATTAATTAGTATTAATAAGTTTTTTCTTTGAAAAAATAACTAGCAAGTAATTGGCAGAATTATAAAAAAAGAGTTTCTAACAAGGTCTTTGAAAAAAAAATGCATTATATGAAAATAATATATATAAAATGATCACATAATCTAAGTTACTTATACTTTTAATGCTTGCGAAGTGTAGTTGAATTGACAAGTAAATAAGTAATTTTGGATAGATTATTATTAGGGATTGGCTCCCTTTAATTACATTTTCTCTCTATTTCCTTGAGTGCATATTTATTTAAATAAGTGACACTGTCAAGTTTCACTTGAAAATTGGACCTCATTATAATTTCACCTTCAGTTTACTCATTTAATATGTTCTATAATTCATTTTTTTATACATAATTTTAATTAAAATTTAAAATTATGATACACGATATATATGTGGACAATCTGTCCATGAACATATTATTGAATTTTTTCACATTAAAGAATATTCGTAAAATTATGAATTATATTTCTTTAATTTAGTTATTAATAGGATTGAAATTGGGTAGATTCATGAACCATTTGGTGAAAGAACTTATTTGATTTATAATTATACGAACGCCTTTGAGGTTTTATGGATGGAAGGGAATTTACTGATTTTTTAAATCTACATTTAGAGAATAAAATTAATGATAAATGACTACTAAAAATTGTGGGAGAATTGGATATTTTCTACCAAAATTAGAGAGTGTTTTTTAAAAAAATATATAATCTCCAAATCGTAACTGGTGTGAGGTATTCATACAAGATAATATTTTGAAAATTTTATAAATAACATTTCATATATATTAATTTATATGAGATTTGGTCAAAAGTCAAAATTAAGCCAAATCTATCAATCTTGGAAACCTAGCTACCAAAAGCACAATCTTAGTAGGGAAATCATTATCATGGAATAGGTAAATAAATTGACAATAATAATTTGGTTACCTATTTTATCATATTGACTTTCTTATTAAGAATATGTTTTTGATAATTTTGGTCCACTTTTGACTTTTGACTAAATCTGATGTAAATCAATATATATAGAATATTAATTATAATATTTTCAAACATTATCTTGTAAAAACACCTCACAACAACTATAAAAGCCCTTCATTTGTTTATTAGGTTTTCACCCTCAATATTTGCCGACTCACACCAACCATAGAGTTAGCTAATCTCGGCTATGAAAAAAAGCTTTTGAATCATGATGAAAAAGAACCCATGAAGTGGAAAAGCCTTGGTGAGTACACCTCTTGTCACCTTTATCAAGATCCCTCTTAATGTATCTTGTTAGGAGTGCACTCACTATCGACTCATGGTGAAATTCGATGGACCATCTTGTATTAAATCCATTGAATTTGATCAAAAGTCGATGGTGTATCATGACCCAAAATGGTACACGACTAACAAGAATGAAATATAGTGGAAGACAATACGACATAACCTCAAATATCTCAAAACTTGGAGCCATGAGTACAAGAGTATCTAAAACAGAACCGAAGAGTAAATAAAACTGTCTCAAAAAGCAAATACAATACTATCTTATAATCTAATACATAGTTTGAGAGAAAATAAATAAGAGAGGATCCAAGGATCTATGACGACTCGACTCTAAGCCTCATCACTGTGATTTAAATGATAATGATAGCAATCGGATGAAAGGATCAACTACCCTAACTTGTACCCTGTGCGCGATCTGCTGGGAGGAACCAAAGTAGGGGTGAGAACACCAAAATATACCCAGTACGTTCAACTAACTAGGTAAGAGAGATAAACAAGTATGTATTAACGAAGAATCCTAACACCTGCATTAAAAAAAGTTGGTATACAATAAAGACATAAGATAGACAAGATAATAATTTTGACATTTCCAGTGGTTCACCATAACCATAGATATGAAATGCGATCCGCAAAGTCTCATTAGATCATACAACCAGTGCCTCTCAACCATGCCACTTGCTTGTGGTCAAAAAATTTCATAACGCCTCAGCCTTGCCACCTACTCATGATCAAGGAGTATTGTGATGTCTCAGCCTTGCCACCTGCTCGTGATCAAGGGGGGTATAATAATGTTTTAACCTTACCACCCGCTAGAGATCAAGGGTAAAATAATGTTCCAGCCTTGACACCTGCTCATGATCAAGGGAATAGTATCAAGTCTCAACCTTGCGTCCTGCTCGTGATTAAGAGGTATAATAATGTTTCAGCCTTACCACCTGCTCGTGATCAAGGGTATAACTATTTCAACCTTGCCACCTGCTCATGATCAACGAAATAGTATCAAGTCTGAACCTTGCCACCTGCTCAAAATCAAGGGTATAATAATGTTTCAGCATTGCCACCTGCTGATGATCAAGAGTATAATAATATTTCAGCCTTGCTACTTGCTCGTGATCAAGGGAATAGTATCAAGTCTCAATCTTGCCACCTGCTTGTGATCAAGGGGTATAATAATGTTTCAGTCGTGCGACCTACTCGTGATCAAGGGTATAATAATGTTTAACCTTTCCACCCGCTCGTGATCAAGGGAATCATATCAAGTCTCAACCTTGCAACCTACTCATGATCAAAGGGTATAATAATGTTTCACCCTTGACACCTGCTCGTGATGAAGGGTATAATAATGATTCAGCCTTGCCATTTGCTCATAATCAAGGGGATAGTACCACAAAATACAGGAGAGATGCAACTCAATGATACCAATCCAGATATGCACAGGAATAAAAACAAATCATGATAAGAGTAATGGCAATATAAGACCTACACAATCATGGTAAGTAGCAGCAATGGTAAGAATAGGAGTTAAAAATCCATCGTAACAGCCCGTATAACTATATAATATCAATGAACAGGTACGCCATCAGAATCAGACCTCACTTGTCCCCACAATATACACATTCCATAATTTTATCCATGAATCAAGTATACAACAGTTTCAGACCTTACTCGTCTCCAACTATCCACATAATTTATCGAAGTGTCTCATAAGACATCTAATCGTCAAAACTTTCCCCAAATCATGTCATAAGTCTCAATTTATCACAATAATATCCCAACAAATCTCTTTTCAAAAGATTTCATCTCAATTCATCAATAGGATCACAAGTTCCCATATTTCGGCTCAATAGAGATCACATTTTCCATCATTATTCCAACACTGAACATAATTACTCAAGAGTCAATATAAATCTCACAATAATCACATTACATGATCAATAACTCAAATCTAATCCCATAAAGGTTTGTCGAAACCGCATTCGGGCAAGCTTTCAATCAACTCAAATCCTCAAATTGAGCCTCCAATTGGATCCACCACTATCAATAGTTACTACTCATCAAGAGAAGCATTTTGATACCCATACATAATTTAGGCTTAGGGGCAAAATGATCGAAATTAGGGATAAAATTCAAAAGTTTTAAATCTGGAAATTGATTTCGAAATCATATTCTATTAAAAAAATGGAGTTCATTGGGTGAAAATCCCATTAAAATCAAACTTAGATTGAATGAGAAATCAATGGTTAAAGTTTGGATAACATAGCTCAAAACCCCCCAATTTTGGGTGATTAATTTCATGAAATCAAGGATAATATCAAGCCAAAACTGATGAAAAATACTTAGTTTAGTATTAGAAACACTTACCCAACACAAATCGTTGCAAAAATCTCTTTAATTTCATCCTAAAAGCTTAGAAGTTCGAAAATGAGTTAAAAATGGTGTCTCTTGGGTTTTTACTACTAACTAATAAAATGCTCTCCGCGAACGCAGTTCCAAGTCCCCGAACGCAGAGTCTAACCAAGCCCAAATCACCACGATCACGAGGACCAGGTCCGCGAACCCCGAAAACAGTACGTGCAGCAGGAACTATGCACCAGCAAAATCGGCCAACATAAAAAACTCAAAAGTAACACTTGGAACTCATCTGAAATCAGAATTTCACAGACCAAATAAGTATCTATACCAGTAACAGTGATCCAGACTCAACAAAATAATAAAAATTCGATTCCAAGGTCTCCAAGACACATTTAACAATACAAGTTTAATAAACTAGTTTAAACTCAACATATCAAAACTACCCTCGGTAACTACAAAAATTTTGACGAGACCATTTTTAGCATTAGTTTCACTATTTGGTGCTATTTGAACTATCAAAATTCTGATCCAAGCTTTCGAACATCGAATATTGACCAAAGTCAAACTTTGATTCCGAAAGCAACTAAAATAACAACTTTGGGCCCAAAAACCACATTTTAACTTCGAATTCAGTTTTGCAACTTCCTGTAGTTTAGTTTCGACATTCCGAAGCTAATGAAATCGATGGATCCCCGATGCAACCTTCAAAACTCAGAATGATACAAAATCTCACCTTTTCAACTTAAGCCTTCAAAAAGACCAAGACTAATATATTCAACTTTTGAAACTCAGGAATTCAGTTCTAGCCATTCAAATAGTTCATAGTAGGCCCAAAGAAACCTACGAAAGGATAAAAAGGTAATTTTCATAGATAAAGCGAAAGATGATAAACTAGGTTATTACATCATTCACCATTAAAAAGAATGTTCATTTTCAAACATAAGGAAAAAAGAAATACCTGAAGCCTCAAACAGACTGGGATATCTAGCCTGCATTTCACATTCCAACTCCCATGTAGCCTCATCAATCGAACATTGCCACCATTGCACGTTTACCAAAGGTATATCTTTGAATTTAATCTTTGGACCTGCTTGTCTAATATAGCTATGGGTTCCTCTTCAAAGGGAAAATCTGGACCCAACTCGACTATCACTACCTGGAACTAAGGTCTAGGAATGACATGGTGAATATGGACCTAAGAGTCTCTAAACAAGTCTCAATATATCCATATTCACATCATTAATTTGGAAGCGTATACAAATTATAAACACATATTTCTAAAGGACAGGAAAATAGGACCCACGCTGGGGGGATATCATAGGGAAAGAGTTTAACATGGATTCACATTATACATAGCACGTAAAGACTAAGGGGTGGGTAAGTATGACTCACTCTATGGGGGCGATTCGAGACTTAGGATCTTCCATATTTCCACATCAAAGCATACATACTTATCATAATTCTCATAATCAATCCATAATAGCCATATCAAATAGATAACCATAATCATAGGCTCCAAATACAAAAGATACCATACAGATTCGATAAACATCTACAAGATGTCCAACAATACCTCCAATCATAAGATAGGATGGGGGCCAAGACATGTCCCAAACTCACCCTCAAAGTAAATAACATAAATGGAAGCAACATAGGTAGAAGAATAGTAGCTTGTCCTTGAAAGATAGGACTCACCACAACAAATGCCTCAAATCTGATCTAGACATCAAACGGTGATGAAGGTAGTCTTTGGTTCTTACATGGTTAGATCATGTAGGAAAAAAGTATGTGTTAGTACGTTTGAATATACTAAGTGTGCGGGCTGCAATGCATATGACTTAGCAAACCTGCATTCAATGTTAGATGGCAAGGGAACATAATATAAAAAGAGATATATATCCAAAGAAGAGTAGTATAATAACATGACATGAAATTCATAATGCATGAAATGCAATAATGCTCATATATAGTAGGGATAAGACCTCAACCGACATATAAGACCAAGCGAGCCATTACTTGGAATCCCGGTGTTATCCCCACACCAGAAAAGAGGTGGTCTACTTACCTAAGGTAAAACATACTTCTCCTTACGGACCTCCCATTTTGGAGAAATAACCTTCCTTATGGGCCTCCCATTTTGGATTGGATTATCATAGGTGGGTCATACCTCAACCAACGGGATAGGCCTTAAATCTTTCTAGCGGGACATGCCTCAACTAACGGGATGAGCCTCAGATCCCAATACCTACGCTAGTACATAGTTCAAGAGAAAGGAGGAGGGTTCTAGTGGATAGCCCTGACGCTTCCAATCTCATCGATGCTAAGTCAACATCCAATGGTAATACTTGTACATATACATGCTTTACAAAAAGGCAATATTCATTTCAAATCACTTTAATGCACATTTAGGCTTAAAAAGCCAAATATATTTCGTAATCATTCCTACTAGGGATAAAAGTCAAATCATAGTTCAACATCATGTTTCTTATGCATAGGAATAACTCATGCTCATGACAATATGGTGCAAGCACCCAATATGCTCAAAAAACCAGTATCAATAGACATTTATGTGATAAAATTCTTATCATAACCAATATGTAAGCTTAACTCACCGAAAGCATTTTCATAAAATCATATGTGAGCTTAACCCACAAATAAATTTCATAAATCCAATGCTCATGGATGCAAATGCTATGAGTGAGATGAGAATAACATGGGTAATAGAGATTCAAACTTAAATCAACAATAAATTATAAAATAAAAGTAAAGACATATGTGAAATCAACATTCAAATCACAATTTGGATTACCCATACTTAAATAAAACTTTAAAGGGACAATGCATATTCAAATCTTCGTAATAACATTGTAATTCAACATATTAGGGATTAAATTAACTTAAAATCAACAAATAAGCATATCCCATACTTCAGTTGAATTTATTAAATCATAATTCTTAAAACCAATATTTAAATTAAGAAAACTTTCATAAAATTCAAGTGAAAGAGTTTGGGTCTTCTTGGTAGAAAGGAACCTAGAATCAAAACCCACTTACCTTAGCTAATAGAGAAGATTATGGAGAAATCTGAAAGAATTTGATGAAGTAGAGACCCCTTGACTTAAGCTTCAAGACAATCCTTCAATGTTCACATTAAAAGTGTTCTTAAGAGAGAGTTTGATATAAATATAAGCGTAGGAATGAATTTGAATGAGAGGAATAGAGTTTAGGTCATTTGGAGGTCTTAAGATAGCATAGGAAGTCATAAAAGAGCCCTAGGAGAATCCACAATTACAAAAAAAACCATTAATGAAGAAAAAATTTTATTTCTTGCCAGGGGTCCGTGAGGAGGTCTCACGGTCCGTACAAGTTTTAACGGACCGTGAAACTCTTCCGTGACACCTCACTTAGGAAATTGCATAACATACTACACAGGTAGGCTTTACGAAAGTGGATATAATTTCGTTATCTGAACTCGGAATATGGTCAAACCGGATGCGTTGGAAAGATAACTCAAAGATATTTAATTTGATAGGTCGTGGCCACCTAGTTCGTTTTGTGCTAACAGATATGACCATTTAAAGTTGACCCTTTTATCGGTACTTGTGAAAAACATAGCCAAGGGAATTCCTTTGAACTTGGCTTGATGTAGGAGACCCATGATAGCCTTAAACAACATAAATAAGCTTTAATGAGGGATTGAAAGTAAACTTACTTGAGCTTGAAGATTCCATGCTTAGAAAAATTCAACACCAACACCCTTACAGAAGGCTTCACGGGCTGTACCAAGCCAAATGGTTCGTGTACTCTTTCGTCCCACTTCACTTAGAAAATTCTTCATGACAAAGTTTTGAGACAGAGATCCAATACTTAGAAAATATTTCATTCTAGAGCCCATATGGAGGGGTATATGAACTGTACCCCTCTATACGGACCATACCACTGGCCGTACCACTTTGTCCCAAAACTTTGGAATTTCCATGCTAAGGCCACTACACAACCCTCCACATGGTCCGTGAAGCCTCACACGACCCGTGTGGGGTCCATGTGTGGCGTGCTTTAGTATAAAACTCCACTTTAAGGCTCCAATACCCTACACAATGCCAAGGGTCACTCTAAGGAGGCTCTACACAATCCGTATGGCACCACCCAGATCGTGAAGGCTTCCATAAAGTGTCACCTTGGTCTAAAAGTTTTCGGAACCAAATTTCCATGCTCTTGTAAGGTCGTACAAAGTCTGAGTCCTTATATCATCTCCCCCTAGATGTGTTAGAACAAGGCTTAATTTCGAACATGAAACATTCAATCACAAGTTCCCATGCATTTATTACTTAAAAATCATAAAGTCACAAAAACTCTTAATGAAAACGTATTTAAAATCATTGAAAATATCGTATAATCATTTTTGGTGCACATGTATACATGTCATGTTATTAAACTCAAGAGCGAAAGAGTTAGGACCACTTAAAAAGAAGAACCTAGTACCTTAGGCTTGAGTAGATTGGAAAAGATGGGGAATATTATTTCATCATGTCCAACTCCGTCTCCTATGTAGCCCCATCCACCTGTTGATTTCTCCAAAGCACCTTAACCGAAGCCACATCCTTGTTATAAAGCCACTTCACTTGCCTATCCAAAATTTCCACCGGAATTTCCCCATAAGACGACATCTCCTCAACCTCGACCCCTTCCAAAGGCACAATAGTACTAGGATCACACACCACTTCCTCAATATAGATACATGGAAGACCGTGTGAATAGAGTTCAAATGCGGAGGCAACTCTAACCTATAAGCCACATTCCAAATCCACTTAACAATCTCATAAGGGCCTACATACTGGGGATTTATCTTTCCATTCTTGCCAAAACTCATCACACCCTTCATAGGTGAGACCTTCACGTACTCCCAATCACTAATATTGAACTCAAGATTCCTCTTCCTAGCATTCGAATAGGACTTTTGGCGACTTTGGGACATCTTCAACTTTTCACTAATCAACTTCACCTTCTGCATAGCCTGCAATACAAATTCCGAGCCAATTAAAGCTATTTCTCCCAAATCGAACCACCCCACCGAGATCTACATCTCCTACTATTCAAAGCCTTGAGCGGTGCCATACCAGTGTTAGCATGAAAGCTATAATTATAAGAAAACTTGATGAGTGGGAGATGGTCATCCAAGTTTTCCTTGAATTCTAACACACAAGCCCTCAATATCTCTTGCAAAGTTGGGTAATTACGCTTATGCACCTTCAATTTCCTTGAAACATAAGATATAACCTTACCGTGTTACATAAGTACACAACCCAACCCAATCCGGGAAGCATCACAATACACCACTAACCCATCTAAGCTATCTGGTAAAGTCAAAACAGGAGCCAATGTAAGTCGATCTCCTAAAGTCTGAACTCTTCTCACGCTCATCCGACCATACACACTTGGCCTTCTTTTGAGTCAACTTGCTCAATGGAGATGCAATAGAAGATAAACCTTCAAGAAACGTTCTATAATAACTAGGAAACTCAAGAAAACATTGAATACCCGAAGGAGCAAGTTTGTCAAATAATGCATATCCTTCACCAACTCCCTTTTGACCTCATCTATTAGATCAACTTCAAGATCTTCCTTTCCTGGATTATATTACGAGACCATAGTAACTCTCCCTATTTAGTAGGGAGGGATGGAGATAGGAAATCTTAAGGAACATTCCATGGCACGATAAGAATTATGAAAAAGTGAAGCATTTCCTAAAACGCCTTGTAGCCTCCTATCAGTAGATGTGGCAAGCTTCACACCCATGAATAAGACTTAACTTGACGTGAAATGTTAGACTTCAAGGACCATTTATAAACCTACTTCTCTGATACTATCTCTGTCACGACCCAGACCTAGGGTCTAGGAGTGACATGGCGAATAGGGACCCGAGAGTCCCCAAACAAGCATTAAAGTATTTGTATTCACTTTATCCGTTTGGAAGCGTATACAAATAGTAAATATATAGTTCTAAGGGACGGGAAAGTCACGCTATAAAGATATCAAAGGGAAAGGGTTTAACATGGATTCACATCACACATAGCATGTAAAGACTAAGGGGAGGGTAAGTATGGCTCACCCTTTGGAGGCGATTCCGGATTTAGGATCTTCCACATTTCCACATCAAAGCATACATACTTATCATAATTGCCATAATTAATCCGTAATAGCCATATCAAATAGGTAACCATAATCATAGGCTCCAAATACAATATATACCATATAGATTCGATAAACATCTACAAGATGTCCAACAATGCCTTTAATCATAAGATAGGATGGGGGCCAAGACATGTTCAGGCTCACCCTCAAAGTAAATAGCAGAAATAGAAGCAACATAGGTAGAAGAATGGTGGCTTATCCTTGGAAGATAGGACTCACCACAACAAATGTCACTCACCACAACAAATGTCTCAAATCTGATCAAGACGTCAAACGGTGCAAGAAGGTAGTCTTAAATTCCTACATGGTTAAATTATGTAGGCAAAAGGTATGTGTTAGTACGTTTGAATGTACTTAGTATGCGGGCATGCGATGCATATGACTTATCGAACCTGCATTCAATGTTAGATGGCAAGGGAACATAATATAGAAAGAGATATATATCCAAAGAAGAGCAGTATAATAACATGACATGAAATTAATAATGCATGAAATGCAATAATGCTCATACATAGTGGGGATGAGACCTCAACCGACATATAAAACCAAGCGAGCTATTACTTGGAATCCCGATGTTATTCCCACACCGGAAAAGAGGTGGTCTACTTGCCAAAGGTAAACTACACTTCTCCTTACAGGCCTCCCATTCCAGAGATGTAACCTTCCTTATGGTCCTTCCATTTCGGATAGAATTTTCATAACATTTCTAGTGGGTGATGTCTCAACTAATGGAATGAGCCTCAGATCTTTCTAGTAGGTCATGCTTCAACTAGCGGGATGAGCCTGAGATCTCAATACCTATGCTAGCATTTAGTTCAAGAGAAGGGAAGATGACCCTTAAGGATAGCCCTAACACCTCCAATCTCATCGGTGCTAAGTAAAATTATCTCACGAGAATAATTACACATATACATGCTTTCAAAGAGGCAATAGTCATTTCAAATCACTTCAATGCACATGTAGTCTTAAAAGCCAAATACATTTCGTAATCATTCGTACTGGGGCTAAAAGCTAAATCATAGTTCAGTATCATGTTTCTTATGCATAGGAATAGCTCATGCTCACGACAATATGGTGCAAGCACCCAATATGCTCAAAGAGCTAATATAAATAGACATTTATGTGATCACATTCTTGTCATAATCAATATGTGAGCTTAACTCATCAAAATCATTTTCATAAAAACATATGTGAGCTTGACCTATTTATAATTTCATAAATCCAATGCTCATGAATGCAAATTCTATGAATGAGGTGAGAATAACATGGGTAATAGAGATTCAAACTTCAATCAACAATACATTATGAAATAACAGTAATGACATAAGTAAAATTATCATTCAAATGACAATTTAGATTACCATACTTAGATTAAACTTTAAAGGGACAATGCATATTCAAATCTTCATGATAACAATGTAATTCAATGTATTAGGGATTAAATCAACTTAAAATCATCAAATAAGAATAGCCCATGCTTCAATTGAATTTATTAAATCATAATTCTTAAAACCCATATTTAAAGTAAGCAAAATTTCATAAAATCCAAGGGAAATAATTTAGGTCTTCTTGGTCGAGAGGGACCAAGAATCAAAACCCACATAGCTTAGCTAATAGAGAAGATTCAAGAAGAAATTGGAAGAAATTTGATGAAGAAGTGACACCTTTCCTTAAGCTTCAAGAAAATACTTCAATGTTCACCTTAGGAGTGTTCCTAAGAGAGAGTTTGAAATAATTCTAAGTGTAGTAATGAATTTAAATGAGAGGAATAGAGTTTAGGTCACTTGGAGGTCTTAACATAGCACAGGAATTTATAAAAGACCCCTAGGAGAAGCCACAATTACCAAAAACAAAAATATCGATCAAGCAAACATTATATTTCTTTCCAGGGGTCCGTGAGGAGGTCTCAAAGTCCGTACAATGTTTCACGGACCGTGAAACTCTCCTTTAAGACCTCACTTAGGAAAATTTCAAAAAACACTACACAGACGGGCTTTTTGAAAAGTAGCATAAAATCTTAATCCAAACTGGGAATGAGGTGAAACCAAATAAGTTGGAAAGAAAATTCAAAGAGTTTTAATTTGATAGGTTGTGGGCCTCCCAGTTTATTTTTTTCAAAGAGTATGCTCATTTAACGTTGATCCTTTAATCGGTACTTGTAAAAAACTTAGCCAATGTAATTTCTTTGAAGTTGGCTTGGTGTAGGAGACCCATAATTGCCTTAAGCAACATAAATCAGGTTGAATTGAGGGATTGAAATTGAACCTATCTTGAGCTTCAAGATTCCATACTTAGAAATATTCTATGCCAACTCCCATACGGAGGGCTTCATGGGTCGTACCAACCCAAATGATCTGTGTACTCCCCCGTTCCACTTCACTTAGAAAATTCTTCACAACAAAGTTCCGAGATGGTGATCCAATACTTAGAAATTATTTCATTCCGGAGCCTATACGGAGGGATTACAGACTGTACCCCTCCATACGGACCATACCACTGGCCATATCACTTCACTTGGTTCCAAAACTATGGAATTTCAATGCTAAGGCCAACACACGACCCTCTACACAGTCCGTGAAGCCTCACACGGCCCGTGTGTGGTCCATATGTTGTGTGCCTTAATCTCAAACTCCACTTTAAAGCTCCAACATCACACACAAGGCCAAGGGTAACTCCAAGGAGGCTCTACACGGTCCGTAAAGCCCCACACGGACCGTGAAGGCTTCCATAACGAGTCGCCTTGGTCAAAACTTTTTCGAAACCAAATTTCCAAGCTATTTGAGGTCATACAAAGTTCGAGTCCTTACATCGATAGAGTCATAAGAAATCACATCGGGCTCATCCGAAATGTATCGACGGAGTATAGAAACATGAAAAACATGATGAACAGAAGATAGTCTCGGTGGTAAAGCCAACTTATAGGCTACCTTACCGACTCTGCTCAAAATCTCAAAAGGGCCAATGTATCTGTGACTAAGCTTGCCCCTCTTCCCGAATCTTTTCACACCCTTCATGGGTGAGACTATTAGCCAAACACTGCCACCAACAAAAAACTCAAGAGGTCTAACCCTCGTAATATCATAACTCTCCTGACAACTTTAGGCTGTCAGATGTCATCTCTGAATCAGTTGGACCCAATCCATGGCATCTTGAAGCAAATAAACACCCAACACCTCAATTTAACCTGAATAAAACCATTCAATAGGTGATCTATATCTCTGGCCATACAAGGCCTCGACGATGACACTTGGATGCTGGAATGGTAGTTATTGTTAAATGCAAACTCTGCCAACGGTAAGTGATAGTCCCATCGAGCCCCAAAATCAACAACACAAGCCCTAAGCATGTCCCCTAACACCTAAATGGTGTGCTCTAACTGATTATCAGTCTGAGGGTGAAATTCTGAACTCAAATCAACTCTAGTACCCAAACCACGCTGTAAATCTTGCCAAAAGTGAGAAGTAAACATAGATCCTCTATTTGACACTATAGACACTAGCACACCATGCAATCTAACAATGTCCCGGATATACAATCTAGACAACTGCTCCACACTGTAGCTAGTATTTACCGGTACAAAATGTGCCGACTTGGTTAATCAATCAACAACCACCCAAACTGAGTCAAACTTGCCCAAGGCCATGGGCAGACTTGTGACGAAATCCATACTCACTCTCTCTCACTTCCACTCAGGAATCAACATCTTTCGCATCGATCTACCGAGCGTTTGATGCTTATACTTCACCTGTTGGCAATTCAAACACTTGGCCATAAATTCAGCTATGCCTTTCCTCATACCAAAACACCAATATTTCTATTTAAGATCGTGATACATCTTAGCCACACCAGGATGGAAGGAATATCTACCACAATGGGCTTCTTCTAGTATCACTCTCACCTAATCCCCAACTTTAGGCACACAAAATCTACCATTAACCCTTAAGACACCATTGGAACCAATAATAGCCACCTTGGCTTCACCTCTCAATACTTTATGAAGAATCT
The DNA here is from genome assembly GCA_029948455.1 of Solanum rostratum. Classification (NCBI taxonomy): domain Eukaryota; kingdom Viridiplantae; phylum Streptophyta; class Magnoliopsida; order Solanales; family Solanaceae; genus Solanum; species Solanum rostratum. Next base: position 42,666,581 of record CM057045.1, read on the forward strand.
TGCATAATCTGAGGTCCTCGAATTGGTGAGCACACATCTGATCAAGCAAGGAAGATCTAGTCTCAACAAATGCCAAAATACTCTGAAGAGGAGAAATGTCCAAATGGACTATCTGCCTAGTGAGTGACTAAACCTCTAGAGCTAAGGGCGTCTCCTCAACCCTCAAGAACCCATATTAGTAGCCTTTAAGCTTAAAGAAGTTACCACCACATTGGCCTTCCAAAGGTGATAGAGAATAGAGATATCATAGTTCTTAAGCAACTTCAACCATTTATGCTATCTCATATTCAGATTAGGCTGAGTAAATATGTATCTGAGACTCCGGATATCGGTAAAGATCTCACAATGCACCCCATAAAGATAATATCACCACAATTTTATCACAAACACAACTGCAACAAACTCCAAGTCATGAGTAGGGTAGTTCTTCTCATGCACCTTTAGCTGTCTAGAAGCATATGCTATCACTCTATCCTTTTGCATCAGTACACCACCTAAACCACACCTGAAACATCACCATATACCACAAATGGAACTCCCTCCTTGGGTAAAGAAAGAACTAAAGTCAATAAATCTTTAACCTTTTGAAAGATTAACTCACAATCATCCGACCACTGGAATGCTATAGCCTTTTGAGTTAATATAGTCAAAGGGGCTGCTATAGATAAGAAACCTTGAACCAAATGCCGATAATACTCCGCTAAACTAGGGAAAATCTTGATCTTAGTGACTGAAGTAGGCTTAGCCCACTCACAAACAACTGCTACCTTAGCTAGATCGATCATAATACCCTCTTTTGACACAACATGGCCAAGAAATGTAACAAAATCAAGCCAAAACTCACACTTTGAGAACTTAGCATACAACTTCTCTTTCCTCAATATCTAAAGCATGATCCTCAAGTGTTGAACATGATCTGCCTCACTCTTGGAATAAACCAAGATATCATCTATGGGCACAATCACAAAGATGTCTAAATAGGGCTTGAGCACTCAGACGAATAAACCCTTTCTTCAACAAATCTTCCAATTATTCCTTCAACTTCGTAAATTTAGCTTGATCCATCCAATATAAAGCAATAGATATGGGTTTAGTGCCAAGCTCCACATCAATAGCGAAGTCAATATCACGATCCGGAGGAACACCAGGAAAATCAATCAGAAATACATTCATAAACTCTCTAGAAACCCTTGTACTCTCCAATGATGGAAGCTCCTGAGCACAGGCTAAACATAAGCTAAATATGCCAAACACCCCTTCCCTATCAACTGACAAGCATGCATATAAGAAATAATGCCCTCGGGATAAGAGCTAGGTGCTCCCGTCCACATCAACTGAGGCAAATCAGGCAAGATAAGGGTATAGTCTTCGCATGACAATCACGAAAAGCATGATAAGGCAACATCCAATCCATACCCGATATCACATGAAATCAAGCATATCCAATAGTATTACAGTGGCAACAATATCCCTCCCCAAAAAAGTCACAACACAACTCCAATAAACCCGATTCACTACTAAAGATTATCCTAAAAGGGTGAAAACACAAATGGGCCCGACAAGCGGCTCATATATAATTTCAATACCAGAAGTAAAATAGACCGACAGATATGAATAAATAGAGCCTATAACAAATAAAACTAAAGCAGAATGGTGGCATACTAGGACCATACCTGTGATAACTAAATCGGAAGCCTCTTCCTTGGCTCTGTTAGGAATAGCTTAACAAACTCAATGACCATCATTAGCCTATGGGGCTCCATGGGCACCACTTCTCCCTGTACCACAAACTCCTCTAGCACCACCTCTCATGCCTTGAGAGGTGTCTCTGGCAGCAACCTAAGGTCTTGAAGCCTGAGTAGGAAACACCCGATAGGGACAATGATTGGCGAAATGCCTAACCTCATCACAAACATAAGCTCTGAATTCCCGCAAGTGGGATGGCTGTGCCAAGCCATCATTGTTATCGGACTCTCCGCCTCCGGTAGAGGTCCACTAAACCATCCTTGTTGTTGGATTCTCCTTCTATGACCTTGTGTACCATGTCTAATGCATCCTATCATACGAGTGTGATCCTCTATCCTCAGAAATGCGCCCTCGGGTAGAACCAAGAAAGTTGTCACCTCCTAAAGACAATCCGCTAGTCCATGGAGCTGCAATCCAGAATTTGGCCAAAATGTCTTAGGCGGGATCATAACAATCTAAGGAAGATCCGATAGGGCTAAGGAAGAGCCACAAGGAATCATAGCTGGCTTAGCTGGAGCTATAACAGGACCAACTAGCATTGTAGAAATTGGTACATCAACAGTAATTGGGATTAGAAGAGCTTCCTCCAATCTATCCAATACTCTTAAGCATAATTCCTGAACTAAGGGTGAAGCATTTGTGCTATAGACGGTGGAATAGGATCCGTAGTCCCCTTTAGCTCATGAACAAGCTCTAGAGAAGACGATCTTGACTGGCCTCTTGGTGGAGCTGCACCTCTAGCAAGTTCTCGGCCCTTGACCCTAGCACGAACCCTGCTTCGACCTCGAGTGTGAGCCACATCTACTGCCCCTAGCTCTTCCACTTATCGATGGGATCTTGTAATCAACATCTATGTAGAAGGAGTGGATTAGATACTTTCGAAGTAGTTGAATTGAAGAAACACACGAATAGAATCAAGAATGAGATTTTTCCTATCAACAATCCCATAGCCTCTCAAAGATAGGTGTGGACATCTACACACAGATCTGCGAGACTTTACTAGACACCCTGCTCTCGATTCACTAGCCTAATGAATCTAGAGCTCTAATTCCAAACTTTTTATGACCCAAAATACATCACGATTAAAAAGAATGAAATAAAGCGAAAGACAATACAACATAACCTCAAATATCCTAAAACTTGGAATCTAAAAAAGAACCGAATAGTGAATACAACTGTCTGAAAAGAAAATACACTACTGTCTCATAATCTAAAACGACCTGGTCCAACATTGTGAAGTAGTTTCTGCTCATGGGCCTAGCCTATCACGGATTTTTCCCTTTGGGCTCACCCCAAAAGGTACCTCACAGTATTAGGTCCAATCGTTTACTTAAATAGCCCAGAATTCTCCCTCTCTTTTCCGATGTGGTATTTGCCTAAGTGAGCCGGGCATTACGTATCACCATCCCTGCACTCACCTTCGTAGGGACTCAGCATCCTCGCTGAGATTTGCCCCAACACCGTACTAGTCGAGAGTCGGCTTTTATACCCCCTGAAGTGCAAGGACAGTGATACGTAAAGCCTGGCTCACTTAGGCAAATCTCACATCTAAAAAGAAAGGGAGAGTTCTTGATATTTAAGTAAAGGATTGGATCTAATACTGTGAGGAGCCTTTTGGGGTAAGCCCAAAGGGACAAATATGTGATGGGCTAGGCCCCAGAACGGACAATACTTCACAGTGTTGGGCAAGGTCGTTACACTAATACATAGTCTAAGAGAAAAGAAATGAGAGAGGATCCAAGGATCTACAACAACTCGAAGTCTGAGCCTCACCATTGTGATATGGATGATAACGGTAACACTTGAATGAAAGGATCTACTACCTTGTGCATGATCTGCAACGAGGAAATAAATTAGGGGTGAGTACACTAAAATGTACCAGTAGGTTCAATCTATTGGTTAAGAGAGATCGAATAAGTATATAATAACGAAGAATCCTAACACCTACATTCAAAAAGGTTAGTATATAATAAAGACATAAGATATACAAGATAATAGTCCTGACATAACCAGTGGTTCACCATAACCATAGATATGAAATACAATCCACAAAGTCTAATTAGATCATACAACTAGTGCCCAACTGCTCGTGGCAAAAGAATTTCATAACACCACAACCTTGCAACCTACTCGTGGTCAAGAAGTATCGTAATGGCTCAGCCTTGCCACCTGCTCGTGATCAAGGAGGTATAATAATGTTTCAGCCTTACTACCTGCTCATGACCAAGGGTATAATAATGTTTCAACCTTCCACTTGCTCATTATCAAGGGAATAGTATGAAGTCTAAACCTTGTAAGCTACTCGTGATCAAAGGGGTATAATAATGTTTTCAGCCTTTCCACCTGCTTGTGATCAAGGGTATAATAATGTTTTAGCCTTGCCACCTATTTGTGATCAAGGGGTATAATAATGTTTCAGCCTTGCCACCTACTCGTGATCAAGGGTATAATAATGTTTCAGCCTTGCCACCTACTCGTGATCAAGTGTATAATGATATTTAAGCCTTGCCACCTGCTCGTGATCAAGGGTATAATAATATTTCAGGCTTGCCACCTGCCCGTGATGAAGGGAATAATATTAAGTCTTAACCTTGTAACCTGCTTGTGATCAAGGGGTATAATAATGTTTTAGCCTTGTCACTTACTCGTGATCAAGGGTATAACAATGTTTCAGCTTTGTCACTTGTTTGTGATCAAGGGAATAGTATAAACTCAACTTTTCCATCTGTTCGTGATCAAGAGGTATAATAATATTTCAGCCTTGTCATATGCTCGTGATCAAGGGTATAATAATATTTCAGCCTTATCACCTGCTTGTGATCAAGGGGATAAAATCACACAATACAGGATAAATTCAATTCAATGATACCAATCCAAATATGCACAGGAAAAAAACACATCATGATAAAAGTAATGGTATATAAGACCCATATAATCATGGTAAGTAGCAACAATGGTAAGAATAAGAGTTACAAATCTATCATGATAGCTCGTATAACTATATAATATCAATGAACAAGTACACCATCAAAATCAGACCTCATGTCCCCACAATATACACATACCACAATTTGATCCACGAACCAAGTATACAATAGTACCGGACCTTACTTGTCTCCAACTATCCACATAATTTATAAAAGTGTCTCATTAGATATCTAATCGTCACAACTTTTCCGAAATAATGTCATAAGTCTCAATTTATCACAATAATATTCCAATGACCCTCTTTACAAAAGATTTCATCTCAATTCATCAATAGGACCACAAGTTCCCGTATTTCGGCTCATTAGAGATCACACTTCCATCATTATTCTAACACATCGACATAATTACTCAAGAGTCAATCCAAATCTTAAAATTATCACATTACATGGTCAATAACTCAAATATGATCCTATAAAGGTTTGCTGAACATACCTCAATGTCGAAACAACACTTGGACAACTTTCAATCAACTCAAATCCTTAAATTAAGCCTCCAATTGGATCAACCACTATCAACAATAGTTATTACCCATCAAGAGAAGTATTTTGATACCCATATTTGCATAATTTAGGCTTAGGGGATAAAGGATCGAAATTAGGGGTAAAATTTGGAAATTGATTTTGGAATCATGTTTTACTTGAAAAATAGAGTTCATGGAAGAAAATCCCATTACAATCAAGCTTAAATTGAATGAGAAATCAATGGTTAAAGTTTGGAAAACATAGCCTAAAAACTCTTCATTTTTGGTGATCAATTTCATGAAATCAAGGATAAAATCAAGAGAAAACTCAAGAAAAGTTCTTAGTTTAGTGTTAGAAACACTTACCCAACACAAATTTTCGAAAAATCTTTCTTCAAAATCACCCCAAAAATTTTAGTAGTTTGAAAGTGGGTTAAAAATGGTGTCTCTGGGGTTTTTATAACTAGCAAGTGAAATGCTCTTTGTGAACGCGAAACCAGGTCCCCGAAAGCAGAGCCTAACCAAGACTAAATCTCCACATTCACGGGGACTAGGTCCGCGAACGCTAAGCACAGTACCTGCACCAGCAACTATGCACCAGCTAAATCAGCCAACATAAAAAACTCGAAAGTAGCACCAGAAAACTCATTCGAAATTAGAATTTCACAAACTAAATATGTATCTATACCAGAAACAATGATATGGACTCCATGAAATAATTAAAATTTGATTCGAAGGTCTCCATGACACACTTATCAATGCAATTTTAATAAACTAGCTTGAACTAAAAACACCTAAGCTACCCTCGGCAACTACAAAAATTATGACGAGACCATTTTTAGTGTTAGTTTCACCATCCAAAACTATTGGAACTATCAGAATTCTGATCTGAGCTTTTGAACTCCGAATGTTAATCAATGTCAAACTTTAGTTTTTGAAGCGACTAAAATCAGAGCCTAACCAAGACTAAATCTCCACGTTCACGGGGACTAGGTCCGCGAACGCTAAGCACAGTACCTGCACCAGCAGCTATGCACCAGCTAAATCAACCAACATAAAAAACTCGAAAGTAGCACCAGAAAACTCATTCGAAATTAGAGTTTCACAAACTAAATATGTATCTATACCAGAAACAATGATATGGACTCAATGAAATTATTAAAATTTGATTCGAAGGTCTCCACAACACACTTATCAATGCAATTTTAATAAACTAGCTTGAACTAAAAACACCTAAGCTACCCTCGACAACTACAAAAATTATGACGAGACCATTTTTAGTGTTAGTTTCACCATCCAAAACTATTGGAACTATCAGAATTCTGATCTGAGCTTTTGAACTCCGAATGTTAATCAATGTCAAACTTTAGTTTTTGAAGCGACTAAAATCACAACTTTGGGCCTGAAAACCTCATTTTAACTTCGAATTCAGTTATGCAACTTCCTCAACTTCCTGTAGCTATGTTTTTACATTTTGGAGCTAATGAAATCAATGGATCCTCAGTCCGACCTCCGAAACTCAAAATGACACAAAAACTCACTTTTTCAATAACTTAAATCTTCAAAAAGATCAAAACTTATATTTTCAACTTTTAAAACTCAGGATTTCAGTTCTAGCCATTCAAATAGTTCAAATTAGGCCACAAGAATTTACGAAAGAGTAAAAAGATATTTTTCACAGATAAAGTCAAAATGACAGATAAAGTCAAAATGGCCAACCAGGTCATTACATGGTGAGTGCACTTCGTTTTATCAATAGATACACTAAGATGGGTTGGAGGCATCAAATCAAAGAAAATGAGATTTAATAGTGCATGAATACAACAATGAAATTTTCTAGAAGCAAACAAGTTGTTTTCTCTTTAGTTATTAACATGTATGATTAGAAATTTGTGGCATCAAATTGTTTTTTTTTAACATTAGTAACATGTCAATATTTTTTATTTCTCTATATTCTCTCAATATATGTCCTTCACTTTGAATATCATATTAAAAGTGCAAGAGGAGGGGAGAATTGAACCTTTTTTTTTAGTGTTAGTTGATATAGCCAAGTAAGCAGTTGATTGAAAAGACAAAAAGTACAGTATGTTGCTTTTATATTGATTGAGATTCAGAATGAAACTTAGTCCAGTGACCTTGGGTTGCAAAGGTGTTTCTCTTCTAGCTTGAATATTCTTAAGGAAGTTTATAATGGTCTCATACTACTCTTAGTAATTTTCTTTTTGAATTTTTTTGTTACAAGTCCTCATTCAACTGACTTTCTCTCTTCCATTTTTTTAGTTGATACACATGAAATCACTAGGAAAAATATTTTTTATGGAAAGAGAACTGTAAGTAGGTTTAATATGCTTGCATATTTTCCTTTAAAGAATCTTAGATCTTAAATAGTCAATAAAAGCGGGAGCTGCAATCTATGAGATTTGATCCTTGAAAATGGATAGGAGATTTCATTTTCCAAGAACCAGGCAATGCTTAAAGAGTGATTCCACATACAATGTTAAAGTCTTACACTCTTATCATCAACATTCTTAGCTTTTTGCTTGTTTGGTATCACTATTTTATTGATATTTCTCTTTTCAAGCTTTTTTCTATCTTAGAAATTTCCCATCACTCCATCTATTCTGCTAGCTCTTACGCTCTTATTGTTTACATTCTTAGCTTTTTGCTTCTTTGGTCTCGCTATTTTATTCATGGTTCTCTCTTTTAGGCTTTTCTCTATCCTAGGGATTTCTTATCATTTCGCCATTCTGCTAGCTGGTGTCTCCCCCTCTAATCTATTTTCATCCATCTTTACCTTTTTTACTCCATTACTTTCCTCCTTCAAGGCTTGCATTGTTGCACAACGATAGCCTTTTTGATCTTATTTGTGTTCCAAGTTTGTTAGGAATAGTTTACATAATTCAGATGACACAAAAATAATAATTTATAATTGACAAAATATTATTTGATATGATTTGGTCAATTGACCTTAATACTAAAAAATAATATTAAAAAAAGCATCAATTGTAGAGTTCTAAACGTTCCTCTTAAGGAAAGAATAACCAAATATGGAAGAGAATTATATTTTTCTCTTAAGGAAAGAATAACCAAATATGGAAGAGAATTATATTTTTCTCTCAGAAAAAGTAAAATAATTATGGTAATGCTCCGTCTTACCTTAAAGAAAAAATAAAACTCAAGTATGGTAAGAAAATACGGGGGAAACTCTAACAATGAGAATCAAAATTTCAAATGCAATAGTAAAGAGAGATCCACCATAGCATCTAAATCATTCGAAACCTAAAGCTCTTTGAACAGGTGTAGGGATGATAATTTGACTAGTGCATTCTATATTTTGAACTCAGTCTTTCCTCCGATGCCTCCCATTCATTCTTCTTCATTTCATCATTTTTTTTGTGTTGTTCTATTCATAGGTCCCAAGCCCTACTCATAATCAATTTTGTAAATGACAGTCCATATTCATTGAACTACGTTTTAGTTGGTATAATTTTGAAAGCGTTGATCAAGGGGTAGCAATTTTGAGGACTTTTATAGTTGGTGTGAGGCGTTTTTACAAGATATTATTTGAAAATTTCAGAAATGACATTCCATATTCATAGAAATACATTATATTTGATTGAATGTCAATATTAAATCAAATCTATCAATCATAAAAGCCTACCAAAAATATAATATTAGCAAAAATATCATTATCATATAATAGGTGATTAAATTATCAAATCTCTTAATTCAACTTTTTCCAGTCAATGATTAAATATCTTAAAGTGGTTTCCCCTCTCTATAGATATCAATTGGTTAATAATTCACTTTAATACCTTATAGACTATAATATTAATCTTGATAGTTTAAGTTATTTTGGCCTTTAATCTCATTGTATTTATAACCTGATAATTATTTAATAATATAAGAACAAGGAAGTGAATGAAAGGAAGAGAAAATACAATAGGGATGAGTGTGAAGATGTGAATTGATAGGCCTACTTCGAATTTTTGTTTTATTGAAAATGCTAACAACATTGAAGAGAGTGTTAAAAATGATAAAGTAGCACTATATATAATTGTTACTGGAGCCAATCAATAAGGCAAGAAGAAAAGGATTTTGGCCAATAACGTAATGGTTGAACGAAAAAATCAAACATAGGATGCATTAGCGCTTTCAATATGACACACTCGTGGTTGCAACAAAAGAGACCTCTGTATCAACAATCAAACATTTAAGTCTTTCCATTTCGAATAGAATTCGTAGCACCACGATCTAGCCAAATAAATTATCACAATAAGATTTCAAAACTAACAAGACCCACATTACTATACGTCTAGCCTAGACCTAAAAACTAACCAATTCCATAGTTAACTCTCAAAATTTCAAGCCTAGGATTAAGTCTCAGTTTCTCCGGTATTCATATAAAACATATACATGTATACATACATTCAAATACTCCTAGAACTAAGAACCGAAACACTAGGCAGAATAGTGGCAATGAAATGCCTTATATAGCTATAGATCCTATATAAAGAAAAAGTTCTTAATTACATGTAAAAGTTTCCAAGTAATTGCTCCTATATGTTGCTATGATAAGGCAAAAGAAAAGTGAACCATCCAAACAACAATTAACCAATCGGTGAGCCTATGTTGTCAGGAGCAAAATGTCTAATTCCAATTTTTAATTTCTCACTTTCCACTAACGCCTATGGTAATAGTTAACATTGAGAGTTTTTTTAACCTGAAACAAGATTTGAAGATCGGCTCCACGTTCTTATCCACTGCGTTGAGTTTTTTTATCCCTTTTTTCTTCTTTTTGACTCTTAATTAGGCTGTGGAGAATAATATTAAACCCCACTAACTTACTTTAATACATGCATCAAGTGATATAGGGTTTTAAACAAATTAACATTTAGCCCACCACTTATTATTTATTCAAACTTACTCATAAATTAAATAGTCTTAGTTATCGAATAGTCCAAAGTACCCACTAAAAGTTTACGAGGGAGATATTTTTCTGAAATCAAGTGGGCTGATTCTAGAAACGATATTATGGGTCATTATATTATCTACCACTAAAAATCATGTTCGTCCTCGAACATAAGGTAAAAGAAAGTACCTGAAGCTTCGAAAAGATGAGGATATTTAGCACGCATGTCAAACTCTGTCTCCCAAGTCGCCTCTCTAACTGGATAATTCTTCTATTGCACCTTCACTTAAACAATCTCTTTATTTTGAAGCTTTCAAACCTATCTATCCAAAATAGCCATAGGCTCCTCCTCAAATGACAAGTTTGGACTCAACACTACCGAATCAAATGAAAGTATATGAGACTCATCGGGCACATACTTTCGAAGCATGGAGACATGAAACACATGATGCAAAAATGACAAGCTAGGTGGTAAGGCTAGTCTATAGGCCACCTCTTTTACTCGCTCTAAAATCTCAAATGGGCCAATGAATCAAGGTCTAAGCTTTTCCTTCTTATCGAACCGCATAATACCTTTCATAGGTGACACTCTAAGCCAAACATGGTCGCCTATCATAAGCTCTACTTCTCGAACTCTCGTATCTGCACAATTCTTCTGACTACTCTGAGCGGTCAACAACTTACCTTGAATCATACGAACCTGCTCTATAGCATCTCTAAGAATGTCTGCATCTAATGAGTCCATCTCAGCGGAGTCAATCCAACAAATCAGATATCTACACCGTCTACCATATAAGGCCTCAAATGGAGCCATCTGAATACTGGAGTGATAACTATTGTTGTAGGCAAACTCTGCTAAGGGCAAGTGTTGGTCCCAACAGGCACCAAAATCAATCACACACGCTCGAAGCATGTCCTCCAACACCTGAATCATCCGCTCGGACTATCCGTCTATTTGAGGATGAAAGGCTGAACTCATATCAAACTGAGTACCTAAACCATGCTGCAAGGCCCAAAAAAATGTGAAGTGAAGAGTGAACCACAGTCAGAAATGATAGAAACAGGCACACCATGCAGTCAAACTATCTGATTGATGTAAAGCTCAGCCAACTTCTCTACTGTATACTTAACCTTGACAGGAATGAAATGGGCAGACTTAGTCAGTCGATCCACAGCTACCCAGATAGAGTCATAACCACCCACGGTAATGGGCAACCCACCACAAAATCCATAGTGATACGCTCCCAATTCCATGTAGGAATGGGCATCCTCTGAAACTCACCTCCAGGCCGTCAGTGCTCACACTTAACCTGTTGACTACTTAAAAACTTGGACACAAAATCTGAGATGTCCTTTTTCATGCCACACCACTAGTAATGCTGACTTAGGTCATGATACATCTTCACTGCTCCTAGATGAATGGAATAGCGGGAACAATGAGCCTCCTCAAGAATCAATATAATCAAGTCACCCATCTTAGGCACACAAATTCGACCCTCAATCCTCAAAACACCATCAGGACCAAGTATCGCTTCCTTAGCCTCTCTTCTAGCCACTTCGTCTCTGATGAGACACAACTTTTCATCCTCAAACTGGCGCTCTCGAATCTGCTCTATCAAGGAAGAAAGAGCTTCAATGAAAGCAAGTACACCACCTTCATTAGAAAGCTGTAACCTTACTAGGCCAAAAGCTAGACAATGAACATCCCTGGCCAAAGGTCGCTCCTCAACTCGAATGACGGCTAGACTCCTCATGCTAGAAGTCTTTCTACTTGGGGCATCGGCCACCACATTAGCCTTCCCTAGATGATGTAAGATGGTCAAATCATAGTCCTTTAGCAACTCAATCCACCTATGCTGCCTAAAGTTCAAGTCTTTTTGACTGAATATATACTAAAGACTCCTATGATCAGTGAAGACCTCACAATGTACCCCAGATAAGTAATGGCGCCACAACTTAAGCACAAAAACCACAACCCTAGCTCTAAGTCATGGGTAGGATAGTTCCTCTCATGAGCCTTCAACTGTCTAGAAGCATAAGTAATCACTTTCCCCTTTTGCATCATCACAACACCTAAACCAACTCCTGAAGCATCACAATACAATGTGAAGTCCAAACCTGCCTGAGGTAGTCTCAAAATAGGTCAACAAAGTCTTGAGCTTTTGGAAGCTCGCTTCACACCCTTCGGACCAATGAAAGGGTACATTCTTCTAAGTTAATCTAGTCAATGGTGCTGCAATGGGAGAAAAACCTTATATAAACCGTCGATAATACCCAGCTAACCCCATAAAACTACAAATCTCAATAGCTGAAGTAGGCTGTGTCCAACCTTTAACTACCTCAACCTTAGCCGAATCCACTCTAATCCCCTCCTTGGACACCACATGCCCTAAAAATACCACCGAATCATGTCAGAATTCACATTTGGACAATTTTGCATATAATTTTCCTTCCTCAACCTCTGTAGCACTATCTTCAAGTGACGAACATGATCAGCCTCAGTCTTGGAATACACCAATATGTCATCAATGAATACTATTACAAAGGAATCTAAGTACGGACGAAACACCCTATTCATTAACTCCATGAATGTTGCAGGGGCGTTAGTCAACCCAAATGACATCACCAAAAATTCTTAGTGGCCACAACGGGTTTGAAAAGTTGTCTTAGGGATATCTGATGCTCTAATCCTTAGCTTGTGATAACCAGACCTCTAGTCAATCTTAGAAAACAAGGCCGCTTCGTGAACCTTATCAAAAAGTCATCAATACGGGGAAGAGGGTACTTGTTCTTGATAGTCACCTTGTTCAACTGCCTGTAATCAATACGCATCCTCATAAACCCATCTTTCTTTTTCACAAATAAGACTGGGGCACCTAAAAGTGACATGCTAGGATGAATAAATCCCTTACTCAATAAGTCTTGGAGTTGCTCCTTCAGTTCTTTCAACTCAGCTGGAGCCATTTTATATGGAGGGATGGAGATGGGCTTAGTGACTAGCTCTAGATCAATAGGGAAGTCAATATCCCTATCAGGAACAACACTTGGAAGGTTAGTAAGAAACACATCGATGAACTCCTGAACCATAGGAATAGACTCCATCGAAGGTGGTTTAACACTAGTATCTTGAATGAAAGCTAAGTAAGACAAACACCCCTATATCAATCAATTTCTGAGCATAGAGGTAGGAGATAACTTTTCTAGGATAAGAACCACTATCATCCTTCCACTCAATCTTTGGTACACCGGGCATGGCTAAAATCACAGTTTTCGCATAGTAATCCAGAATAACATAATAAGAAGAAAGCCAATCCATCCCCAAGATAACATCAAAGACTACCATCTCCAGAATAATCATATCTACCCAAGTATCATACCCAGCCAGAGAAACAAGACAAGATGGATACACTTGATCCATCATTAAAGGCTCACCTACTGGTGTAGAAACATGCACGACCACTAACATTTGACCACATAATAAATCAAACCCAGATGAAAAGTATGTAGACACATAAGAGTAGGTAGATCCCGGATCAAATAACATAGATAGAAGTCGATAACAGACTGGAACAATACCTGTAATGACTGCGTCTGAAGCCACAACCTCGGGTCTCCCAAGAAAAGCATAGCATTGAGCTCCTTTGCCACCCCCAGTATGAGCAACACCTTGATCCCTACCATGTGGAACCAATGCACCACTATCTTAAGTCCTGCGACCTGTAGTAGTTTGACCCCTGCCCAGACCCGTGGCCTGTGGAGCCGAATCTCTAACTGGAGCTGCTGAATAAGTACGATGAGGTCCTGAATGAGTCTGAAAGGGACAATGTTGAATCAAGTAGCCTGGATCCCCACACCCAAAGCAAGACCTCTGTGTAGAAGACTGTTGTCCACCAAATGAACTACTATGGCTACCACGGGTTGAATTGTGGGACCCTCAAGACATATGTACACCCTCAGTTGTTGGCATAGATGTATGCACATGAACCTATTGCCTGAAAGAACCACTACTCCTATGCGAACCTCTACCTCTGATGAATTACCAGAAAACTGACCTGTGGTATGAACCCTCTTAGGGTCCCCAAACTCCTCTCGAACCAGCAACTCTGCCTCCTTGGTGGTGCTCACGATAGATTGAAAGGAAGCCCCCTCACAAGATGCTCTGGATACATAAGATCTGATGGAGAAGTTCAAACCCCTCACAAACTTGCGGACTCTCTCCACCTCATCTGGAATTATAACTAAGGCATGCCGAGATAATTAACAAAAATGAGTCGCATACTCAGTAACAGTCATACCACCTTGCCTCAAGTCCTTAGACCTCAATTGTCTCTCCTTTCGTACACTCCAAGGAATGAAATGATGCTAAAAAGCACTAGAGAACACACTTCAATCCACTGGAGGGATCCGATTGGCCTGGATCTCACATAAGTCCACCACAACTCCCTGGCTAGTCCACAGAGCTAGAGTGAAACAAAAAAGACACCACACTGATCAACCAAATTCACTGCCTCTAACATCTTATGGCATAAGGTCAGAAACTTGTGAGCGTCCTCGCTCCTACCACTCGGAAATTAAGGTGGTTTCATCTTCTGAAATCTTTCGTAACTAAGCTGATCATTTGCTGCCAAAACTGCCTCTGGAGTGGTTTGTGCCCTAATAGCTAGTGAAGGAATCACTGGGGGCTCAACCACCTGATTATCATGAACTCGGCCGTGATGCTTCCCTGAAGCCTCTTCTACCACTCTGGTCTGAGAAACTCCCTGCGTGCCTATTACACCACCCCTTGAGTAAAGTTCTCAAGCATGTCCATCATCCTCAATAGGGTGTCCTGAAGTAACGGTGCAGTTGTGGGTTGTGGAAGAGCCTGATTCTCATCAACTTCTATATGTGGCTCTGGAGAAGCCCCTGTAGCATGTCCTCTAACTGGTGCCACCCCGCGGGCACACCCTCTCGCTGATGCCACTCCAGGAGCTAAGCCTCTAGCTCGACCCCTTCCCCTACCTCTAACTTGGGCCTCAACAATTATCTCGGGAGTTGCCTCGCCTCTACCACCCGTAATAGTAGCTCTAGTCCTTGCCATCTATCAAAAGAGCATGGGAAAAAATCAATACTAATAAAGATAACCATGCATGATAAGTGAGAATAAATGCAACAACAACAACAATATACCTAGTGAAATCCCACATGTGGGGTCTGGGGAGGGTAGAATATATGCAGACCTTGCCACTACCTCACAAAAGTAGAGAGGCTGTTTCCTGGGAAACCTCGTCTCAACAACTCATAAGTAGAATAACTAGATATGACAACAAAAGATAGGAAAGGAAAGGGATAAGAAAGAGATAAGGATAGGGATAGGAAGAGCAACTACTAAATGAAAAACACATGGTATTATGTAAATATGAAAAGTTTAACAACTATTATGTGTACCTATGATATACAGACTCGACAACACCTACCCTACAATACCCCATGGCTAGACATCAACCTAACCTTGCTATCCTATTAACCTTCTACTCAAATTCGTGACCTCCACTCCTTCCTATCTAAGGTCATGTCCTCGGTGAGATCAAGTTTCACCATATCCTGTCTAATCACCTCTCCCCAATACTTCTTCGGTCTACCTCTACTTCTCCTAGTGACTCCTAAATCCAACCTCTTGCACCTCCTTACAGAAGCATTGGTCTCTCTTCTCTGCACATGTCCAAACCATTGCAATCTCGCTTCCCTCATCTTATCAGCCACCGGGACCACCTCTACCTTCTGCTGAATGGTCTCATTCCTAATCTTAGCCCTCCTTGTCTGCTCATACATCTATATCAACATCCTCATCTCTGCAACATGCATCTTCTGAACATGTGCATTTTTTATTGGCCAATACTCCACCCCATACAACAATGATAGTCTAACCACCATTTTATAAAGCTTACCTTTGAGTTTAGGTGGTATCTTCTTTTCATGCAATACTCCAGAGGCAAGCATACATCTAGACCATGCTGCCCCAATACGATGTGTGACATCATCATCGATATCGCCACTACTCTAGATAGTAGACCCCAGATACTTAAAGTTTTCCCTCTTGGGGGTAGGTAAAGTGGCAAGCCTCCAATCAATGTCTGCTAAATCCCTCGCAACACTAAATTTGCACTCTAAGTATTCTATTTTGGTCCTGCTCAGTTTGAATCCGTTGGACTCCAAGCATGTCTCCACGATCCAACCTATCATTAACTTTAGTTTGAGTCTCATCAATCAATACTATGTCATCTGCAAATTGCATACACCATGGAACCTCCTCCTAGATAGATCACGTCAATATATCTATCACTAGGGCAAACAAGAAAGGGCTCAACACAAATCCTTGATGAAGTCCCATCTCAACAGGAAAATATTTTGAGTATCCTACTGTACTTACCCGAGTTTTGGCTCCATCATACATGTCCTCAATCACCATAATATATGCTATTGGGATATCTTTTGCCTCTAGGCACCTTCATAGGACATCCCTTGGCACTTTTTCATAGGCCTTCTTGAGATCAATTAACACCATATGAAAGTCCTTCTTTATTTCCCAATATTTCTCCACTAATCTCTAAACAAGGTGGAGTGCTTTAGTAGCCGACCACCCCGGCATGAATCCAAACTTGTTCTCCGAAATAGACAGTACCTTTCTGACCCTCATCTCCACCACTCTCTCCCATATCTTCGTAGTGTGACTTAACAACTTGATACCCCTGTAATTGTTACAATTTTGAATATCCCCTTTGTTCTATTACAATGGGACCATTGTTCCTCCAATCATCAGGCATCTTGGCGGTCCTCATAATAGTATTTAAAAGTCTAGTTAACTACTCTATGCCATCCTTGACCATGTTCTTCCAAAATCTATCGGAATCTCATCGAGTCCGACCGCCCTCCCTCTCTTCATCCTACTAATATCCCTTCTAACCTCCTTAACTCTGAACTGCCTACGATAACTGAAATCACTATGACTTTTGGTGTGTGTCAACTCACCCAGCTCAATGATTCTATCTCCTTTTTCATTTAAGAGTTTATGAAAGTAAGCTTGCCACCTTAGTTTAATGGACTTGTCATCCACCAACACCACACCCTCCTCATCCTTGATGCACTTTACTTGGTTCAGGTCGCGAGCTTTCCTTTCCCTTTCTTTAACGAGCCTATACAATCTCTTGTCCCCGCCTTTATCACTTAGTTGTTCATATAAGCGCTCAAAAGCTACTGTCTTAGCATTCATCACCGCTATCTTTGCTTCTGACATCGCCATCTTATATGTCTCCTTAAGCATTCACTTTCCCTTTCGAATAGAATCCATAGCACCACGATCTATTCAAATAAATTATCACAATAAGATCTCAAAACTAACAAGACCCACATTACTATACGTCTAGCCTAGACCCAGACCCAAAAACTATCCATTTCCATGGTTAACTCTCAATATTTCAAGCCTACGATTAAGTCTCAGTTTCTCCGGTATTCATACAAAACATATACATGTATACATACATTAAAATACTCCTAGAACTAAGAACCAATACACTGGGCAGAATAGTGGCAATGGAATGCCCTATATACGTATATATCCTATATAAAGAAAAAGTTTGTAATTATATGTAAAAGTTTCCAATTGATTACTCCTATATGTTATTATGAAAACGCAAAAGAAAAGTCAGTCATCAAGAAAATAATTAACCAATTGGTGAGCCTAGGTTGTCAGGAGCAAAATGTCTAATTCTAATTTTTAATTTGTCACTTTCTACTAACGCCTACAGTAGTAGTTAACATTGATTTTGTTTACCTGAAACAAGATTTGAAGATTGGCTCCATGTTCTCGTCCATTGCATTGAGTTTTTATTCCCTTTTTACTTCTTTCTGTCTTTTAATTAGGTTGTAGAGAATAATATTAAACCCCACTAACTTACTTCAATACATGTATCAAGTGATATAGGGCTTTAAAAAAATTAACATTTATCCCACCACTTATTAATTATTCTTTAAACAGGATGCTAGCTCCCGGGACTAACCCACATAGATGGTGTTTTATTACAAATAACCCTGAGAGGCGCGTAGGATATGGCTTGCATCGAGCTACCAGGTTCACACTCCCATCCCTTACCCCCCAGTGTCTCAATAACAACATTTCTCATATCACAGGATGCAAGGCTCCATTAAAGGTGCATTATACCCACTCCCAGAATACGGTGTATTTCTAGTTACTAAACAGTGGCATAAGTACATAACATATAACAACAATTTTCAAGGTCATATAAACCATAGGGAAACATAGAATCATGTTTAATCAGGGAATTCTACCAAAAGTACTCACTAAAGATATAGATAACCGCAACCACGTCATGCATATATATACCAACTAGATTTACATACTATATTCAATGCATATGGTAGCACGTAATCACAAGTCCACCTCAATAGCTAGTATACTCTGGCAACCTAAAAAACACATAAATACAAGCAAAAGTCCAACTTAGTGTATATACCTGTCACATGTTCACAACTCCAACGAACCCCTTTTAGGTCCTTTTGTAGTCATATAATGTATAAACTTAGGTAGTATAGTAGCTACAACCAACACAACCCTCAATACAACAACTGTCGTCTCATCACATTATATCTATATATGTGACACAAGTTACATCTAGACATTTACAACATACACTTCACAACTCAATCCATAAACAATACATTCCTACACATTTCAACTCAAATATGCAAACATTTTAGCTCCATTTAGAGAAAGCCTGCCCACTTGACATATAACGTCTCTTGCTCTGAGTCAATCCAACAAAGTTTTTTCCTTTCAAATCACTTCTCAATGCTTCTCAACTATTAAAGCATTCGTGACAAAATCATTACGACTTGTTTGGCTGTAAATCTTAGCAAATGGGTGAAATTATATCAATTAAGACTAAATTAGGGAAAATTAGGGCCCATACTCGAAATATCAAACTAATCCCCATAACACAATCCCCACATCTCCCTGAGTTCATAGCCAGAAATTCAACCCAAAATAAACCCCAGAAGGACAAGAAAAGGCCAAAAAAGAAGTTAAAAATGTTATCGGAAAAACATTATTTTCAAATCATTCTCAGTCAGAATTCTCAAAAATCAGAAAAAACTCAGCGAACACCCAATATACCACAACATTCATCTTGGAATGTAGAATAATTTAAACACAAATTTCACTTAATTTCATTAAGAAATGACTGAGATATGCAAGGCAAAGTTTTCAATCATTCTCGATATATCAACGACGAAAAAGTAGAGATTTATCTCAAAATATGTATTAAATCCCAAATCCGACTTTACTATGACGTTCCTTGCAAAAACTAAGTCTCGTAGGCTTTTGAATCACTCAAATTTTATAAAATGAGCTCGAAGTTATGGTGTAACGTTGGAGAAAATATGTGCATATATCCATTTGAAGATAGCCATATATATATAGATATAGAGGTGCTGCGACCTAATGCCAGGTTGCGCCATCTGGTTATGCCACGCGGCGGCATCATAAGGTGCCATCTCACCCCTTCCTCCTTAATCTTTCATTCTCTTTTTCATCGTTCCAGGATTTTTCGGACTCCAATTTTTGCAAATGAACTATGTAGCCCTATGGATTTCGATGTTTCGGATCCAACAGTTAGGTCGGGTTTTCAGTTGAGCTTCCTACAATAAATTGAGGGTCCCACTTCATTATCTGCAACTTTTAACAGAAAGTCCCCAGGGGTCATCACATCCGGAAGTCCCTGGTATCAGACGAAGGGTCGATCTAGACTTAAATCAATATTTCCGAGCTAATTTCACTATCAAAATTTTTATCCGGGGCATGATTCTTGAGAGCTTTGACTGGGTTAACTATTAATTGGTTCTAGCGGTCAAATTTGTAATCCATGACATAATTGCACTAGACATGCTCCTAGACTAATTTGGTTGCTTCAAAACTAGTGAAAATATAAAAATTTCATTCTGAAGTTGTTTACGAGGACTTAACACAAAAACTTCCTTAACGGGTATAACTTCCCGATTAACTCCAATATCCACTGAACTCCCGAATAAGCCGACCAATAATTACCCGAATAGTCTCGAGGTCACGATGCACACGCTTAAATCAACATAATAACAATAAAATCATATAAATGACCCAGGGGTCATTACACAACAAAAGAGACTTTTGTAATAACAATGAAAGAGTTATTGTTATAGAAGAACATTTTGTTGTCACCTCGAGGTGCAGCAGTGAAAATACTATTGAAGCATATCATTGAGCTTCTTCCTTATACCATCAAATTCTTGGTCAGATAACCTTTCAGCTTTTTGCCTTTTCTGATCGACACAAGTAACAATAATAGTTCCATTTGAATTTTATATCCATCATTTTCAACATTATTTTAAAACTTGTCAATGTTTTCAACAAAAACAAAGTTCAAAGTAAATTGTCAATACATACTCACTTCTTCATACTGTATTTTATCTCCAAATTGGAGGACATATGATAATGTAATTGAGGAATGAAACATTAAGGAGCAAAGCAAGGATTTTTATGGTTGGTATGAGGCATTTTTACAAGACAATATTTGGAAATTTTATAAATGATATTCTATTTATATTAGATTTGGTCAATAATACAAAATAAATTAAATATTTCATTCTTCAAATTTTTCCAAAAATATAAACATAGTAAGAAAATTATTATATATCATAAAATAGGTAAATAAATATTTAGACTAGTATGTTGTTAATAGGTCCAAGAAATTTGAAAGGTTAGTTATATCTGATAAGAACAAGAAAGTAAATGAATGTAAGAGAAAAGATAACAACAAGAATGAGTTGGAAGATGTGAATATTGATAGGTTTACTTTTAATTTTGGTTTTGTTGAAAATACTAATAACATTGAAAATAGTATTAAAAATTATCGAAATAGGTCAAATACAACTATACTTGTTACTGGAGCCAATCAAAAAGGCAAGAAGAAAGGGATTTCGGTCAAGAATTTAATCGTTGAATGAAAAAAATCAATCATAGGATTCAGTATTGCTTTCGTGTGACACTCTCGAGGTCGTAACAAAAGAGACTTATGTAACAACAATTAAATATTTATTATTACATAAGAACATGTTGTTGTCACCTCGAGGTGTAGTAGTGAAAGTACTATTGAAGCATATCATTTAGCTTCTTCCTTAAACCATCAAATTATTGGTCAGAAGTGTGAAGCCTCGCGGGAGGGCGAGAGGGGGGCAGGGGTACCCTTGGCGTGGCTGTCGCTCGAGACTATTTCTAGTCTCCCAGCGAACCACTTGGAGTTATTGTCACCTTATACTCAGCAGGGGAAGAAAATACTCAAGGAAAAGACTGTAATGTAATTAAATATTCAAGTCTCTATATAAAAAGTTGATTTCCAATAAATAAGAGTTGGAAAGGAAATAATAGCCAACATCCTCTCCTCCCTCTATCAGCATTTTCTCTATTATAAGCATCATAATATAGGCATCCTTCAGATGGTACAACGATAGGTCATGGGTACCCAACTCATGGAATATAAAGTACTAACTTAAGCTAGATGATAGCAATATGGAAATCCTCCTAAAACAAGGAGGTCTCACCGGTCAGCTGAGTGCGCGTACATCCTCAACAAAGTTCATGTTGATGATCTCTAATACTGTCTCTGTATCATTAAATGATGCAATCCAAAAGGGATGTCAATACACGAAATGTACGAGTAGGTAAAGTGCCTGAATGCAATAGATAGATGTAGAATAATTTAAAAACAATATCAACTCAGAATATACTCAATTAGAATGCCAAATGTCTATATAAAGCAAGAATAAAGAGTAGGAAAGTGACCCATCAACAAATCAAACCTCATCGATCAACTCAGACTCAACTCAAAGGAACTCAACTTAACTCAACTCGACTCAGAGTGATCAAGGTGGAATCTTTTTGGGAATCTCTCTTATCCAACAATAATCAATTATGAGCCAGTGATTGTACAATGATCCTGTTGATGTTGCCACAACCGTTCCGTACTTGCCAGGTAAAGAATGAACCACATCCTTAATGGATCTACTCAGTCAAGTCTGCTATTGTTTTAGGGACATCCAATCAAAGGGGAACCTTAATGTAATGTAGTGTTTCTAATCCTCACCTATGCTTGGAAATGTAGTTAAGGAGTGCGAGTTGGATTTACAATTACTCATTTTGGTGCTCGATACTCCTCTCATGACAATGCTTATAAACTCATCCATCTAAATCAAATCATCTCAATTAGTCTCGTAGAGGCGCTCATCATCTCAATTAGTCTCTTAGGGACTCTCATTATCTCATTAACTAACCTCAAATGGGGCCTTTCGGCCTATCATTAATCAACTAATCAACTCAGTGTTTGTTTAAGAACTCAAGGACTCAAATCATCATCAATAAGATATGTCATTTAGAAAGAACACAAGAACTCAATTATGAAGACTCATAGGATTATCAAGCTCGATTAACTCAACCTCATATTCTCATCAAGATTACAATCAACATACTCAAGTCACTGCTCTAGACTCATCTCTAGGTTCATTCATGCATGCTTTCACAAATTAACATATATGGTTTATACAATATCTCATGAAAAGTATTCAATTCAAGAAAGTAAGATTATGATGATCATCAAATAATTAAAATACATGTAATATATAAATAATTTGTAAGAAAATATTCAAGAAACATGTATGTAGACTCATGGGACCCTCAATTTCTTTATTACCATCAATAGGGCACATGGAAGAACAATTCCATGATTTAGTTTAGCCTTACATGCCTAGAAAGTTGATATTATAATCAAAATTTGATGAATACTAGCTTTCTTGGAGAAAATCTTCCATCTTGGTAGTTCTTTTAAAGTGAAAGAACTTGGTAGGACATTGGTTGAAGGAATTCTCCTTAATTCTTGAATTCCTAACTTAGAATCTTTAGAGTTTTTGATGAAGAACCCTAATTCTTGAAAAATATTAATTAAGAAACCCTTTATTGAAATTCCTAAATTCGTTTTCTTGAAACCCTAGGTCATGATTTAAGATTCTATTAAAGATTAATGAATAAATTAAGAAATTTAGGTTGGGTAGATTGAAATTTATGGAGAATAACTTACCTTGAGGGTGAATCTTGAAAGCTAATCCTAAATTGATGATTTTCTTGATGATTTTCTTGATCGTTTATGTTTAGGAGTTAAGGGGAGGGTTTTACTTATGAAGAATTAACGTTTCTGTGTTTTGGGACCTTAAATAGACCCCAAAGGTTTTAAGATAAAAGTACCCTTAAAATAAAAAGGAAGGACGTCATTTAGATTATCCAGAAAGGGTTCGCATCAGGTTCGCAATGCAGAGCTGTCGCAGACCTTCAGACAACTCCGCAAGTCTTCAGTAAATTGGTCATAACTTTCTATTTCAAACTCTGATTAAGACGTAATTGCATGCGTTGGATAGCTAATTCAAATATCTTCGATTTGATTTATTTATGGGTTGCCTCACACATTATATTTTAGGAGATATGGTCTTTTGAAATTGACTCTTCTATCAACTCATACAAAAACTTAGTCGATAGAAATTCTTTAGACTTTGCTTGATGTAAAAGCTCCTTTATGACTCTAAATCACATCTAATATACTTAAAAATACTTAGGAATTGATCCTCGTATGTATATACAACCTAACAGTTGTTGTTCTATCTAACTTCTATGAAATCTTATATTAGAACGACGACCTTATAACATGTCCAATTCTATTCTCACACTAAGAAATTGACTTTAGCATCTATGCTCAATTAAGAATTTTCAATTAAAATCCTATATCATATGAAGGATGGCTCAATCTTAGCTAAAAATATTGGGGTGTTACATTATCTCTCTCTTGGGATTATTCATCCTCGAGTGATTAGTGAAAGTAGACATTAAGGCACGAATAACAATCAAGTCATTTCTCAGAAATCGCTCAACAAATAAAACTATCAACCCATTTGGACAATCACAAATCACTCAGAATAGACTAATCGGTTCAGATCAAGAGTAGAGATATTATCTTAAGCATTCTCACCATCATGCATGAATGGAATCTCGAAACTCAATCAATTTGAATCACTTAAACACCTTGTCAATCAGTTGTTCAAACTCAAGAAGGAAGTCATCGATTCTAATCGGGAATAGGACCATAGTGATATACAAGACTCTATGGATAACTCTCTAGCTCAGCTCCTCCTCAATTGTTCTCCTTTTCAGATCTATGTCTAACTACATACTTTCATTCCATTTCACACCTAACTCTAAGTCCTAATATTCTAGTCCTAGGATGATCACGCTCATACCAATCTAACTTCTCAAAATCAATGTTTCATATCTCTATAGTAACCTGTACTCAGAGAATACTGCTCGTTCCCATCTCTCTCTAACATACTGGCATAATAGCAACCACACATTTAAGCCTATCACTCTAACCACTTGATAGCCTCTTTAAGGTCAACATCACTTGAGAATCTTCAAGCCTATCATAGCACCTTACACCCTCAATCGCATGAACTCTTACCACGAGAGATACTAATATTCTTTTACCTATCTATTAGACTTATCACGATTTCCCTAACTCCTCCTCCAAATCTATAACCTTAAAAGGAAATGGAATCACATCATCATTAGAATCAAGAAATCTCACTCTGTCTTATCAACCATCTCTTTTCTACTATCATAAGCATTTCTATCAAAACTGGAAAGTAGGATCACTCAAATGGCTTGGAACGAAGGATCATTAGCACGATTCAATCGAGAAATATTATCTAAGAACATTCACAATGAAGTACAATCTCACTCGTCTATCAAGACTCATTCTGAGTTCATAGAACTACACTTAGTGTAAAATTCAAGTCACAGGTCGTTCAACATAGGACTGGAAACTCTTCAAAATTATTGAATGAAGTTATCGCTTCTCATCCTCAAAACATAAGATGAATGACAACCAACAAGTGGTACATGGGACTAGGCCATAGGCATGACAATCATAGACCAAACGAGAATGGAATGTTACATCAACTGATGTATAGGGACTATATGAGATGGAAAAAAATTGATATCTCATCTTGATCAACCCATATCTATCAAAAACTCAAGATCTACTCTATTTTATCACCTCATCATCTCCCTCTTAGCTCAAAGGTCATCTCTCTAAGTTTGTGAATCAATTCACCTTTCTATGCTATACGTACATATCTCCACATGGTTAGGAAATCACTACCCACAAGAATATCTTAAACTCTTCTATTATACTATAGTGGCATATATAAAATAAACTCTAAGACGCTCTCCGAATACCACTCTTAGCTTTCTCCTGCCTCTATAGAAATATTTTTAAGCTTTCTCCTGCCTCTATAGAAATATTTCTATATTTTCTACTCTTATTGGCGTACATAACCACTTCCCACAATTCTTACGATCTAACCCCTTCTTTTGCTTGCTAAAATCTTCTATTATACTGTAGTGGCATATATATAATAACCTCTAAGACTCTCTCCGAAGATATGACTCTTAGCTTTCTCCTGCCTTTATATAAATATTTCTATATTTTCTACTCTTATTGGCGTACATAACCACTTCCCACAACTCTTACGATCTAACCCCTTCTTTTGCTTGCTAACATGCAACTTCTGTGCTCTCATAAACTTATTTCTATAAGACTTAGTCTATAATGGAAAACTCATCATTATCTATCCATAAGCCTCGATCAACAAGCTTACTAGGGATGATAAGGAATGTTTACATCAACCTACTCCACATTGACAACTCAAAAATACTGTCTAGGTTCTTATAGCAGTCATAACTTAGAGCTTCACATACCTTTACACAATCATGCGTAACATCTCAAGCCTCTTCTTATCTATTAAGTTATCCTCGTTTTATTAGTCTTACCTAAGGGGAATTCATACCCTTCCTGTTGCATCACTTTCCTTACAAATTAGCATTTTCATACACTATGGCAAGCGTCGTAGAGAAAATATCCAACTAATATTATTACTCTCACGATATCCTCTTTCGCACTACTCCTCAAAATTCAAGTTTAGGATCTAGTACAAACATGTGCATCACAAACTTCCCTTATATTATACTAACTTGTAACTACCAGGTAAAAATTAGGAATATAGGCTTACTAAAATTTCATAGCGAATACTTAATCAGCACGTCCCCTCTTCATAACTCTAGTGCCACTCACCCATTCACTATACTTCCTCATCTGGCTAAGCTCATAACTCTATGAATCTTATGGGGCTCTCACTTCAGAATCATAAGCCTAGTTTAGATCTATCACATTTAAAGAACTTTGTTTCCCCTTATTCAACATCTATACTTCACCCTCACGAATACAAGTATCAAAATAGATCAGCATAGAACTCTATACCTCATCATGAAAATCATAGGGTGCTTACATTTATTTCATCAAACTTGTGGAAATCGACTCATCACCTCATTTCTTACCTAATAGGTACATAACTCTAAATACAAGCCTCAATCCGCCATCACTCTTTCTATATTGTCCTTTTCTTTCCATCATCATCCTTCTAACTCTGGGACTATTCAATTCAACTCAGTGTTTATAAGACCTCATATCTTACTCTTAGGTGGTAACATTAAACTCTTTAAAGACATAAGTTTCTCTCTCATGGGTAACATTGGAAGCAAGTTTTGAATAAGAGGGTCGGGGTACATCTAGAACTAACTCAAATGCACAATTCATATGAGCAATAGTGCACTCTTTCTAGTCAATCAACTTAGCACACTCATCGACTTCTCTCAAGCCTGGTGTAGTCTCTCTACTATACTGATTACTTTGTCGTGGGGGATCTCATCAGTAAGATTTTGAATATTCTTGTCTCTATCACCTGTGGATGAGGCATAGTCGAAAGGTTTAGAGCAATGCATGAATTATCGTAGATTTCTTAGGAAATAGCTCTACCATAGGATTTGGAATCTAAAAGAAGGGAAACTTTTCTTAAATGTCAATAGTCCTTCATTTATCGAAGTGGATCCCTCACAATAATAAATAAGATCCTATAGACACCTCTTCACAGACACCCTAGGACACTTGAACTCTGTGCTATAATACCAAGTTTCTCAAGCCCAGGCTATACTCTTGGCGACACTGACACTTAGAGACTGTGGCTAGTCCCCGAGCAAACTACTTGGCCTTATTGTCACCTTATACTCAACAGTGGAAAAAGAATACTCAAGGAAAAAACTATAATGTAATTACAGAGTCAACTCTCTATATAAGAAGTTAATTTCCAATAAATAAGAATTAGAAAGGAAACAATACTCAACATCCTCTACTCAATGTCTATGAAGCGTCTACCTCTAACATCTATATGGTACCACGATAGGCCATGACTACCCAACTTAAGGAAAATAAAGTACTAACTCAAGCTAGATGATAGCAATATGGGAATCCTCCAAAAATAAGAAGGTCACACCGATTAGGTGAGTGCGAGTAGATCCTCAACGAAGTGCCTGTTGATGATCTCAAATACCTATCTCTATGCCATGAAATGATGCAATCCAAAGAGGCGTCAGTATGTGGAATGTATGAGTATCTATAATGGCTAAATGAAACAGATATAGGTAGAATAATATAAAAACAATATCAACTCAGAATATACTAAATTAGAATGTAAAATGTCTATCTAAAGAAAGAATAAGGAGTAGACAAGTGACCCATCAACCATATAAAACCTCATCAATCAACTCAGACTCAACTCAAAGGAACTCAACTAAACTCAACTCAACTCAACTCCATAGGACTCAACTCAACTCGATTCAAAGTACTCATGGTGGGAACTTTTTAGGAATTTCTCTCATGTGACAACGCTCACTTATGAGCTAGTTATGTAAAACAACGCTGCTAATGTTGCCACAACCATTCCATACATGTTGGGTAAAGGACGAATTAGATCCATAATGGATCTGGTCAATCAAGTTTGCTATTATTTTAGGGACTTCCAATCAAGAGGGAACCTCAACGTAATGTGGTTCTTCTAATCCTCACCTACTCTTTGCAACATAGTTAATGAGTGCGAGTTGGATTTAATCTTACTCATTTCCATTCTCGATACTCCTCCCAAGACTCCATGCTCAGAAACTCATCCATCTCAATCAAATCATCTAAATTAGCCTCGTGGAGGCACTCATCATCTCAATAAGTCTCATAGGGACTCTTATCATCTCATCAACTCAACTCAAATGGGGACTTTCGGACTAACATTAATAAAATCATCAACTTAGTGTTCATTTAAGAATTCAAGGAATCAAATCATCATCAATAATATGTCGTTTAGACAAAACTCAAGAACTCAATTATGAATACTTATAGGATCATCAAGCTCAATTAACTCAACCTTATACTCTTAACAAGATTACAATCAACATACTAAAGTGAAGGCTCTAGACTCATCCCTAGGTTCATTCATGCATGCTTTCACAAATTAACATATAGGGTTTATACAATATCTCATGAAAGTATTCAATTCAAGAAAACTAGTTTATGATAATTATCAAAAAATGAAAATAAATGTAATATACATATATAATTTTCAAGAACATATTCAAGAAACATGTATGTAGACTCATAGGACCCTCAATTCCTTTATTAGCATCAATGAGCCACATGAAAGAATAATTTCATGCTTTAGTTTAGCCTTACATACCTTGGAAGTTGATATTACAATCGAAATTTGATGAATACTAACTTTCTTGGAGAAAATCATTGATCTTGATAGTTCTTTTAAGGTGAAAGAACTTAGAAGGACATTGTTTGAAGGAATTCACTTTGATTCTTCAATTCTTGACTTATAATCTTTAGAGTTCTTGATGAAGAACCCTAATTCTTGAAAAAGAAGAATTAAGAAATCCTTTCTTAGAATTCTTGAATTCATTTTCTTGAAACCCTAGGTTATGATTTTAATATTCTGTTAGAGATTCATGAATAGATGAATAAATTTTGGTTGGGTAGATTGAAATTTATGAAGAAGAACTTACCATGAGGATGAATCTCGAAAGCTAATCCTAACTTGATAACTTTCTTAATGATTCTTGAGCATTTATGTTCAGGAGTGAAGGAGAGAATTTTCATTATGAAGAATTGATATTTTATGCATTTTGGGACCTTAAATAGACCCCTAACCCACATAATCTTAGTTACCCATAGTATCAATCCAACCCACATAATCTCAGTCACCACCTCTACAAGATACAATAGATATCCCAACATCCGATGAAACGAACCCACGCACCACAACTATCAATAATACACCAAAATGTATATGTTATAGATCACTACAGAATCATGCCTCACCAAGGCCAAATATACCATAACGTCGTCAATTATAAGTTCCTAGAGTAAGGATAGACCATTATGACAATTCATAAATATCCAGGATACCCAAATCTAATTGAGTCATATCTATACTAGATTCAACTTGTAGTATGAAATATACTTGATGCACAGTCTCCTGGTCATCATATATCAGTAGAAACATGCCATACACATTATATACGTATGAGTCAAGTCAGAACACATGCCTGCCCTAGGGCACCAGCCCGAATTTTGCCCTTACTAGGCCCTTTCTTCGTGTGAAGCAACTCCTAGGATTGTGTCGGTATAACCTAAGCTAAGTCCCAAGAGGCCTGATGAACGAAAGGGTGTCACGTACCCAAAATCATATCGAAGCCCAACTACTATCAAGGATTTCTCCCAAGGCAACCATGTCCCTGTCTACTGATAAAGTGCCCTTCTTTAAACAGGATGCGAGTTCCCAAAACTAACCCACATAGATAGTGTTTCATCACAAAGAACCCCGAGAGGCGCGTAGGATATAGCCTGCACAAAGCTACCTAGGTCACACTCCCATCCCTAACTAATAACAATACTTCTCTTATCACAGAATATAAGGCTCCGTTTGAGGTGCACTGTACCCACTCCAAAAATATGGTGTATCTCTAGTCACTTAACGATGGCATATAGGATCATATAAACCACAGGGCAACATAGAACCAAGTTTAGTTAGGGAATTCTACCTAAAGTACTATGTAAAGATATAGATAACCGCAGCCACATCCTGCATATACATACTGACCAGATATACATAGTAGATTCAATGCACAGGGTAGCATATAATCACAAGTCCACCTCAATAGCTAGTATACTCCAGTAGACTCGGACCACAGATATATATAAGCAAGAGTCAAGCTCAGTGTACATACCTGTCATATGTTCGTAGCTCCAGCCAACCCCTTTCAAGTCTTTTTGTGCTCATATAATGTAAGAACTCAGGTAGTATAATAGCTACAACAAACATCATCCACAATACAACAATTATCGTCCCATAACATTATATCTATACATGAAACACATGTCACGTCCAACCATATACAACATATACTTCACAACTCAATTCTTAAACAGAACATTCCTACATATTCCAACACAAATATGCAAATATTTCAGCTTAGTCTTGGGTTTAGAGAAAGCCTAGCCTACATGGCATTTGATGTCTCCACTTCGAGTCAATCCAACAAAGTTCTTTTTTCTTCTGAATCGCTTCTCAATGATGCTAACCTTTTAAAACATAAGTCACAAGATCATTACGATTGATTTGGCTGTAAAATATCAGAAAAACATGTGAAATTATGTCAATTAAGATTAAATTGGAGAAAATTAGGGCCTATACTCAAAATACCAAACCAATCTCCCTAAAATAATCCCCATATCATGTTAAGTCCATATCAAGAAATTTGGCCCAAAACGAACTCCAGAAGACCAAGAAAAGCCCCAAAAACGAAGTTAATAACTTTGCTAGGAAAATATCCTTTTCAAACCTTTCTCGTTCAAAATTATCAAAAATCGAACAAAATCAGCGAATATCCAACATACTAAAGCGTTCCTCTTGGAACGTAGAACAACTAAGACAGAAATTTCACTAATTTTGTTAAGAAATAATCGAGATATTGCAATGTAAAGTTTTCACTCATTCCTGATATATCAACAAAGAAAAACCATAGATTTACCTCAAATTACATGTCAAATCCCACATCCAACTTCACCATGACATTCCTTACGAAAAATTGAGTCTCGTAGACTTTTGAATCACCCAAATTGAATAAAACCTGACCTCGAAATCGCGTTGTAAAGTTGGGGGAAATATATGTATGTATATCAATTTAAAGACAACCACACACACACACACGCGCATATATATATAGAGGTACTGCCACCTCATGCCAGATGGTACCATATTGTAACACCCCACATCATATATGTACTAGTCCAACGCAGATGAAACATGATATGGCAGGGTCAAATCCCTACATATTTTTAAAAGTGCCTGAATTTTAGATTAAAGGGCAATATGTACGTCTAACACTTAAGATGACCGAGTGTAAATAATTTTTAAGTTAAGTTAAGGAGAGTGTGACCTTAAATGAAGTAAAATAATTGAGGTGCTTGTGGGACATAGGAAGCTAGTAGGTGAGTCACCTACGTGCTTAGCTTAAATAAGCTCGGTAAACGGAGACAAGGCCCAGCACCGAATTTGTTCAAGTCCGATAAAG
Organism: Solanum rostratum; assembly: GCA_029948455.1. NCBI lineage: Eukaryota > Viridiplantae > Streptophyta > Magnoliopsida > Solanales > Solanaceae > Solanum > Solanum rostratum. The sequence continues at coordinate 42,698,330 of CM057045.1, forward strand.
AATAAACCCCGAGTTAAGAATGCCAGTCCAAGAGAGCCAGATCTACGGGGTAGTTTGTATCGTCCCAAGGTGACGTTAGGCCCCGATTTCCTAGTAAACCACCTAGACCATCATCCTCTTATTCTGCAGTCAGTGCTCCACCGTAATTTCAAGGGCCTAGAGGTAATCAGTTTAATCAAAGAAGTGAGGGACAAGGTGCACGGGCAACAGGATATTCGGCTAGCCAACAGATTCCTTCTAGGCAGTCTTGTAAATGATGTGGGAGGAGTCATTCAGGTATATGTCGTGCTGGGACAGATGCCTGCTGGGTCAGCTGTTGCATCATCATCGTCAGTTCCTCCCTTCAGTAGGGGTCAGCAAATGCCTACAGGCCGTGGTAGAGGTGGTAGAGGAGCAGCTAGCCCCAGCGGAGCCCAGAATCGCACTTATGCTCTGGGGAGTCGGCAGAATTTAGAAGCTTCACCCGATGTGGTCACAGGTACATTGTCCATTTTTTCACATAATGTGTATGCATTAATTGACCCTAGTTATACATTATCATATATCACTCCACTAGTGGTTGGGAAGCTTAAAAGAACACCTAAATTATTGAATGAGCCATTTGAAGTGTCTACACCAACTGGTGAATCTATTACAGCTAGAAGGGTCTATTATAACTGTGTAGTAACTGCTTGTGACCGTGACACATTGGCGGACCTTGTTGAGTTAGATATGGTGGAGTTTGATGTTATAATGGGTATGGATTGGTTAACTTCTTGCTATGCTACTGTGGATTACCGAACTAAGAGAGTGTATCTCCGCCTTTCCAAATGAGGCAGTCTTTGAATGGAAAGGTAATGTTGGGCACCAAAGGGGAAGTTTATTTCCTATTTTACGGCAAAGAAGATAATGTCAAAGGGGTATATATGTCATCTAGTTAGAGTAAGGGATATGGAGGCTGAATCACCAACTCTTCATTCTGTTCCCGTAGTAAATGAATTTGTTGATGTGTTTCCTAAAGAGCTTCCTGGTTTGCCTCCAGAACGAGAAATAGATTTTGGCATTGATTTACTTCTAGGTACTCAACCTATTTCTATCCCTCCATATAGAATGGCCCCGACAGAGTTACGTGAATTAAAGGAGCAATTAAAAGATTTGCTAGAGAAGGGTTTTATAAGACCTAGTGTGTCCCCATGGGGTGCACCCGTGTTATTTGTACGTAAAAAGGATGGCACCCTGAGAATGTGTATTGATTACCGGCAATTGAATAAGGTGACAATTAAAAACAAATACCCCCTCCCCAGGATTGATGATTTATTTGATCAGTTACAGGGTGCCAATTGCTTTTCAAAAATTGATTTGAGGTCAGGTTATCACCAAGTGAGGGTGAGGGAGAAAGATATACCCAAGATAGCCTTTAGGACACGCTATGGTCACTTTGAATTTCTTGTTATGCCATTTGGGCTGACAAATGCACCAGCAGTTTTTATGGACTTAATGAACAGGGTATTCAAGCCGTTCTTGGACGTCTTTGTGATAGTATTTATAGATGACATTTTGGTGTATTCAAGATCAAAAGAAGACCATGCAAATCACTTACGGCAGGTATTACAAGTTCTTCGTGATCAGCAATTGTATGCCAAGTTTTCCAAATGTGAATTTTGGTTGAAATCAGTGGCATTCTTAGGTCATATTGTATCTGATGAAGGAATAAGGGTTGATTCACAAAAGATAGAGGCGGTGAAAGATTGGCCAAGGCCAACAACACCCACAGAAGTTCGAAGCTTCTTAGGGTTGGCAGGTTATTACAGAAGATTTGTTGAAAGTTTTTCTTCTATTTTTGCACTTCTAACAAAGTTGACACATAAGGCGACTAAATTTCAATGGAATGATGCATGTGAAAGGAGCTTTCAAGAGTTAAAAAGCAGGCTAACTTCTGCACCTGTATTAGTGCTTCCAGAAGGCACAGAGGGGTATGCGGTGTATTGTGATGCTTCGGGGGTTGTCTTAGGATGTGTACTGACACAACATGGTAGGGTAATTGCTTATGCCTCGAGACAACTGCGGTCACATGAGAAAAACTACCCGACACATGACCTTGAACTAGCAGTTGTTGTGTTTGCCTTGAAAATATGGTGCCATTATTTGTATGGGGTTCATGTTGACATATATACTAATCATAAGAGCTTACAGTACATATTTAAACAGAAAGACCTAAATTTAAGGCAGCGGAGGTCGCTGGAGCTAATAAAGGATTACGATGTTGATATACTATAACATCCAGGGATAGAAAATTTGGTAGCTGATGCTTTGAGCCACAAGGCAATTGTGAATATTGATGATCAGACCGTGGTAAGTCAAGGAGTCGCTAAGGATCTACGTAAACTAGCCAATTTGGGGGTACGCCTGATTGAAACTCCAAAGGAAGGGGTTGTTGTGCATAATGCTGCAGAGTCTTCATTGGTAACAGAGGTAAGAGAAAAAATAGTTCAAAGATCCTATTCTACGGCAACTTAAGGAGAAGGTGAGTCAAGGCATAATGAAGGGCTTTGAACTTACCCAAAATGGAGTACTTTACTGTCAAAATAAATTGTGTGTTCCTAATATAAATGGACTAAGAAGGAGGATAATGGAAGAAGCCCATCATTCAAGATATTTTATCCATCCAGGATCAACTAAGATGTATCATGACCTTAAGGGAATGTTTTGGTGGGAAGGCATGAAAAAGGACCTTGAAGAATTTGTGGCTCAATGTCTGAATTGCCAACAAGTTAAGGTAAAGAACCAAGAGCCGGGAGGTTATATGCAATGTATAATGCTTCCAACATGGAAGTGGGATATGATTAATATGGATTTTTTACTGGGTCGCCTTGCTCATTTCAGAAGTTTTACTCCATATGGGTAATCGTTGATAGACTTACAAAGTCAGCACACTTCTTACCGGTTAGGAGTGATTATACAGCTGAAGAGTATGCAAAGCTATACCTCAAAGAGATAGTTAGGCTACATGGGATTCCAATATCCATTATATCTGATCGGGGAGCTCAATTCACCGCAAAGTTTTGGAAATACTTCTAGCGGAGCTTAGGGACACAAGTAAATTTAAGTACAGCTCTCCACCCGCAGACAGATGATCAAGCAGAACGCACCATTCAAACACTTGAAGATATGTTGCGGGCGTGTGCATTGGACTTCAAAGGTAGTTGGGTAGACTATTTTACACTTATTGAATTTGTCTATAATAATAGCTACCATTCAAGCATCAAGATGGCACCGTATGAAGCTTTGTACGGAAGGAAATGTAGATCACCGATGGGATGGTTTGAAGTGGGTGAAACCACCTTGCTTGGTTCAAATCTAGTCCAACAAGCCATGGAAAAAGTCAAGGTACTATGACAACGGCTAGAAACAGCCCAAAGCCGTCACAAATCATATGCAGATGCTAGAAGAAGAGGACTGGAGTTCTCAGTAGGAGATTGGGTATTCTTAAAGGTGTCTCCAATGAAAGGTGTTATGAGATTTGGTAAGAAAGGGAAACTAAGCCCACGTTACATAGGGACATATGAGATTATTAAAAGGTTTGGACAGGTTGCATTATGAATTAGAGTTACCCCAGGAGCTTTCAATGGTTCATCCAATTTTTCATGTCGCCATGCTTCGAAAATGCATAGGTGACCCATCTCGTATTACTCCTATTGAAGATATGCAGGTTATGGAAGATCTCACCTATGAAGAGGTACCTATTGCTATCCTAGATCGTCAAGTTAGAAAGCTAAGGAATAAGGAAATACCTTCAGTAAAAGTGCTTTGGACAAACCAACAGGTAGAAGAGATAATGTAGGAGGCTGAGGAAGCAATGAGGTCTAAATATCCTTATTTATTTGAAGCTAAAGAGGAAGTCCAAGATATAGAGTTGAGGGATTAGTAGGTACGTGAATATGAATTCTTATTATGTTTTCAAAAGTCTGTTTACACGTAAGTTTGAACTTGTTTAACCTATTCAAAAGTCTGTTTACACGTAAGTTTGAACTTGTTTAACCTATTCAATTATGCTTACATTCCGGGAAGAATGTTCCTAAGGGGGGGAGGATGTAATACCCCACATCTTACATGAACTAGTCCAATGCATATGAAACATGATATGGCAGGGTCAAATCCGCACATATTTTTAAAAGTGCGTGAATTTTAGATTAAAGGGCTATATGTACGTCGAACGCTTAAGATGACCGAGGGTAAATAATTTTTAAGTCAAGTTAAGGAGAGTGTGACCTTAAATGAAGTAAAATAATTGAGGTGCTTGTGGGACTTAGGAAGCTAGTAGGTGAGTCACCTACGTGCTTAGCTTAAATAAGCTCGGTAAACAGAGACAAGGCCCAACACCGAATTTGTTCAAGTCCGATAAAGAATAAACCCTGAGTTAAGAATGCCATTTGGGCCCATAGTTTGGCATCATAAAAGGACAATATTTTCAGCCCAAGATGGATAGGAAAAGGGCCAAATTACAATTACAATCCAATTCAAAACTAGGGCCCAAACTAAGTGGGCTTAGGGGAGAATTGTTTGCAACAATGCCCATCCCATTTGAAGCCCAATAAGGCCCAAATGAAAGGGACAAGCTGCTGCCCCGTAACCTTAATAAAATAATGTTGAAAACCCAAAAGAAAGTCGGCCAAAAGTGGCCTATAAAAGGGAGCAACAAGCAGCAACTTTTAGTCATTTTCTCAAGCCAAAATTTCAGATTTCTCTCTAAGTTTCTTCTTGCTCTCCTCATTTTCTAAAGCAGCCAAGACACACTTCTAGGGTTCTTGAAAAGAGAACCTAATCCTTAAGGGTGAAGTTAAGATAAAATACCCATGGTTTGGTGTAATTTTTCCATGAAAAACATGAAGAGTATGTTGGTTGTATTGTGCAGGAACTTTGGGACAGCATGTGTTCCAAATATTGTGGTTCACTCTTCTTGTTAAAAAAGAGATTTTTATCTTGTTGGTTGGCTGGGTTATGAAGTAATATGTATGTTTTTAAGAAGTCTTGGGTCTGGAATGATGTGAGGAGGCTGCTGGACCACTTTTATCTTCCGCAAAAATAAGTTCTTAAATGATGTCTTAATTCCGCTCATTAGTAAGAATTCATGGACTGTTTTTGGGAATTGTTGTCTCATGTTTTCCATCTACTTAGGGACTGTTTTTGGACTGTATTAGGACTGTAATTGTGTGTAAATATGTTGAGGACAGTTTGGTTGAGGTTGAAACGGATTTGGAATGGTTGACGTCGAAGTGTAGCAGAAGGACGCAATGTTGTGTTGTCTACTTGCATGTTGTGTAGAGTTGTTTTATGATGTACTGTATGAGTTGTTGTAATGCTATTATGGGACTAAAAATAGCTGGATATGACATGTATATGGGAATGTGTGTTAGAAAATACGATTAGGAGTGGAAATGTTGAAAGAATACTCTTTGGGTGCTAATTCTGAGCTTGCTGCCCGGATATTATTTTTGGGTGAAATTGGATTACTAAGATGTGCTTACTAGCTTCTAACACTAGTTTTATCACCTTATATATTGTAGATAAGTGTTTGGAGGAAAGGGATACTACTCCGAGGTAATAACGACATAGTACAACGAGGTATGTAAGGCTACTTGATTTTCTATTACTTGGCATGAAATCTATAATCTTCCTTAGCACATAAAGGCACGTACAAACTCCGACATGGCTGCCAACCATGTCCCCACTTTTTACCATGTTCATGTGTACCCATACATAGTCATTGTCAAGCTGTATATGTACCTGAATACTAAATATACATGAGTTCCTTCTTACTTAACAAAGTCTATGTGTTGTTTAATCTCCGATACGGTTCGTTAGTTGTGTATCTCTCTTCCATTGTGGTATTACCTTGTATGGTTGTTCATATGTCACATGTCTATATTCCTACAGTTCTAAAGGTTATGACCACCAAAAGAACCATCTCAAAGTAAATAAAAGATAACTTACAGTTGCTTATAAATGGGTGGTAGCCCGAGGGGTGGAAGAATCACCTAGCCAGGGTCGATCTCATTTACGGGTGGTAGCCCGAGGGGTGAAGGAATCACCTAGCCAGGGTCGATCCCATTACAGACTTACCACTGATCAGCTAGTCATTTACATGATATATTGTGCACAGATTATATAGTAAAGAAAGATACAGTAATAAAAAGACATAAAGCACATGACTCCATAGTATGACTAAAGGTGGTCTTTTCATCCTTACACACCAGTGTGTGATTTCATTTGAGTTCTTATTGCATATACAGTATTTCCTGCCTTACATATTCAGTACATTATCTCGTACTGACGTCCCCTACGGGGGACCTGCATTTCATGCTGCAGGTACAGGAGTTACTAGATCTCCCCAGTAAGAGTATAGTACTTTCAGCTGCTATTACTAAGCTCCAGGTTGCTTCGGGGCTTGTGTATTTAGAACTTGTTTTTTGTATTGTATAGTTAGCCATGAGGCGGGGTCTGTCCCGACCCATATGGATATTGTTCCTTACTTAGAGGCTTTGTAGACTATGTAAATTAAAGTGTGGGCAAATAGTGTATTATAGACATCGTGGCTCCAACGGCCTAGTCTTATGCATTTACTTTTGGTTTGTTAGTACAGTTTACTTTCGTTTGACAGCATATTGAGTATGGAAACCTCTTAAATGTCCATAGCAGGTGTATAGTTATATGTTGGTTCTCCCGAGCCTTGTCGGCAACGGGTGCCAGTCTGCCTTAATGGGGCTTAGGGCGTTACAGAAGTGGTATCAGAGCGGGTCGTCCTAGGGAGTCTACAAAGCCGTGTCTATGTAGAGTCTTGTTTATGGATGTGTTGTGCACCACATTTATAAGCAGGAGGCTACGTAGCTTTTAGGAGTTGTCACTTTCTTTTCATTCTTTAGATCGTGCCATAGAGCCAAGTGTTGTAGGTTGATTATTTCTAACCTCTAAATCATTTTGTACAGTAAGCATGCCTGACACAAGGAAAAGCAAAGGCAATGGGAAGGAGGTGGAAGTGGTAATTTGTATGCCCAGTCGGGTGAGACGACGAGATGAGGCCCAAGATGAGTCTCTGTCCCAAACATCTCCAACTCCTTCAGCTCCTGATGAACCAGGTCGTAGTGAAACTCCCTCAGAACCACCTGCCGATGCTGCTGTGCAGGATATGAGAAATGCAGTCCAATTATTGACCCGCATAGTTGCTAGCCAAAGCCAAAGATAAGAAGGCCCAGTTGTAGGTGCAGATGGTGTGAATAGGGCAGCTAGCACGAGGATACGTGACTTTCTTAATTTGGACCCTCCAATTTTCACCGAGTCAAATTCTAATGAAGATCCACAAGACTTCATCGGCCAGATCCAGCGCACTTTAGATGTTATGGATATAAGTGGTACAGAAGCTGTAGAACTGGCATCATATAGATTGAAAGGTGTGGCTATATTGTGATATGAAGCTTGGAAGCAATCTAAGGGTATAGATGCACCTCCAACTACCTGGAAGGAGTTCAAAGAGGCCTTTCTTGACCACTACTTGCCATACGAGATGCGAGAGGCCCGGGCAGATCAATTTCTGAATCTCCACCAAGGGGGTATGAGCATGAGGGAGTATAGCCTCCAGTTTAACGCCTTGGCCAGGTATGCTCCTAATATAGTTGCTACTATGGCAGATAGAGTTCATCGGTATGTGGATAGGTTGGATACGTATCTGGTAAGAGACTGTACCATTGCTTCACTAAATAAAGACATGGATATAGCAAGGATGCAAGCATTTGCACATAAATTAGAGGATCAGAGGCAAAGGAGAAGGACACAAGAGATAGAAAGGGGCCAGTCCAAGAGGGCCAGATCTACGGGGCAGTTTGTATCGTCCCAAGGTGACGTTAGGCCTCGATTTCCTAGTAAACCACCTAGACCATCATCCTCTTATTCTGCAATCAGTGCTCCACCGTAATTTCAAGGGCCTAGAGGTAATCAGTTTAATCAAAGAAGTGAGGGACAAGGTGCACGGACAACAGGATATTCGGCCAGCCAACAGATTCCTCCTAGGCAGTCTTGTAAATGATGTGGGAGGAGTCATTCAGGTATATGTCGTGCTGGGACAGATGCCTGTTATTGGTGTGGTGTACCAGGGCATATGATAAGAGATTGCCCAGAAGACGTATGGGTGATATAGCATAACCTGCTGGGTCAGCTGTTGCATCATCATCGTTAGTTCCTCCCTTCAGTAGGGGTCAGCAAATGCCTACAGGCCGTGGTAGAGGTGGTAGAGGAGCAGCTAGCCCCAGCGGAGCCCAGAATCGCACTTATGCTCTGGGGAGTCGGCAGAATTTAGAAGCTTCACCCGATGTGGTCACGGGTACATTGTCCATTTTTTCACATAATGTGTATGCATTAATTGACCCTGGTTCTATATTATCATATATCACTCCACTAGTGGCTGGGAAGCTTAAAAGAACACCTAAATTATTGAATGAGCCATTTGAAGTGTCTACACTTACTGGTGAATCTATTACAGCTAGAAGGGTCTATTATAACTGTGTCGTAACTGTTTGTGACCGTGACACATTGGCGGACCTTGTTGAGTTAGATATAGTGGAGTTTGATGTTATAATGGGTATGGATTGGTTAGCTTCTTGCTATGCTACTTTGGATTGCCGAACTAAGAGAGTGTATCTCCGCTTTCCAAATGAGGCAGTCCTTGAATGGGAAGGTAATGTTGGGGCACCAAAGTGGAAGTTTATTTCCTATTTTACGGCAAGGAAGATGATGTCAAAGGGGTATATATGTCATCTAGTTAGAGTAAGGGATATGGATGCTGAATCACCAACTCTTCAATCTGTTCCCGTAGTAAATGAATTTGTTGATGTGTTTCCTGAAGAACTTCCTGGTTTGCCTCCAGAACGAGAAATAGATTTTGGCATTGATTTACTTCTAGGTACTCAACCTATTTCTATCCCTCCATATAGAATGGCCCCGGCAGAGTTACGTGAATTAAAGGAGCAATTAAAAGATTTGCTACAGAAGGGTTTTATAAGACCTAGTGTGTCCCCTTGGGGTGCACCAGTGTTATTTGTACGTAAAAAGGATGGCACCCTGAGAATGTGTATTGATTACCGGCAATTGAATAAGGTGACAATTAAAAACAAATACCCCCTCCCCAAGATTGATGATTTATTTGATCAGTTACAGGGTGCCAAATGCTTTTCAAAAATTGATTTGAGGTCAGGTTATCACCAAGTGAGGGTGAGGGAGAAAGATATACCCAAGATAGCCTTTAAGACACGCTATGGTCACTTTGAATTTCTTGTTATGTCATTTGGGCTGACAAATGCACCAGCAGTTTTTATGGACTTAATGAACAGGGCATTCAAGCCGTTCTTGGATGTCTTTGTGATAGTATTTATAGATGACATTTTGGTGTATTCAAGATCAGAAAAAGACCATGCAAATCACTTACGACAGGTATTACAAGTTCTTCGTGATCGGCAATTGTATGCCAAGTTTTCCAAATGTGAATTTTGGTTAAAATCAGTGGCATTCTTGGGTCATATTGTATCTGATGAAGGAATAAGGGTTGATTCACAAAATATAGAGGCGGTGAAAGATTGGCCAAGGCCAACAACACCTACAGAAGTTCGAAGCTTCTTAGGGTTGGCAGGTTATTACAGAAGATTTGTTGAAGGTTTTTCTTCTATTTCTGCACTTCTAACAAAGTTGACACATAAGGCGACTAAATTTCAATGGAATGATGCATGTGAAAGGAGCTTTCAAGAGTTGAAAAGCAGGCTAACTTCTGCACCTGTATTAGTGCTTCCAGAAGGCACAGAGGGGTATGCGGTGTATTGTGATGCTTCGGGGGTTAGCTTAGGATGTGTACTGACACAACATGGTAGGGTAATTGCTTATGCCTCGAGACAACTGCGGTCACATGAGAAAAACTACCCGACACATGACCTTGAACTAGCAGCTGTTGTGTTTGCCTTGAAAATATGGCGCCATTATTTGTATGGGGTTCATGTTGACATATATACTGATCATAAGAGCTTACAGTACATATTTAAACAGAAAGACCTAAATTTAAGGCAACGGAGGTGGTTGGAGCTAATAAAGGATTACGATGTTGATATACTATACCATTCAGGGAAAGCAAATGTGGTAGCCGATGCTTTGAGCCACAAGGCAATTGTGAATATTGATTATCAGACCGTGGTAAGTCAAGGAGTCACTAAGGATCTATGTCAACTAGCCAATTTGGGGGTACGCCTGCTTGAAACTCCAAAGGAAGGGGTTGTTGTGCATAATGTTGCAGAGTCTTCATTGGTAATAGAGGTAAGAGAAAAAACAGTTCAAAGATCCTATTCTACGGCGACTTAAGGAGAAGGTGAGTCAAGGCATAATGAAGGGCTTTGAACTTACCCAAAATGGAGTACTTTACTGTGAATAGATTGTGCGTTCCTGATATAAATGGACTAAGAAGGAGGATAATGGAAGAAGCCCATCATTCAAGATATTCTATCCATCCAGGATCAACTAAGATGTATCATGACCTGAAGGGAATGTTTTGGTGGGAAGGCATGAAAAAGGACCTTGCAGAATTTGTGGCTCAATGTCCGAATTGCCAACAAGTTAAGGTAGAGCACCAAGAGCTGGGAGGTTATATGAAATGTATAGAGCTTCCAACATGGAAGTGGGATATGATTAATATGTATTTTGTTACTGGGTTGCCTTGCTCATTTCAGAAGTTTGACTCCATATGGGTAATCGTTGATAGACTTACAAAGTCAGCACACTTCTTACCGGTTAGGAGTGATTATACAGCTGAAGAGTATGCAAAGCTATACCTCAAAGAGATAGTTAGGCTACATGGGATTCCAATATCCATTATATCTGATCGGGGAGCTCAATTCACTGCAAAGTTTTGGTAATCCTTCTAGAGGAGCTTAGGGACACAAGTGAATTTAAGTACAGCTTTCCACCCGCAGACAGATGGTCAAGCAGAACACACCATTCAAACACTTGAAGATATGTTGCGGGCGTGTGCATTGGACTTCAAAGGTGGTTGGGTGGACCATTTGCCACTTATTGAATTTGCCTATAATAATAGCTACCATTCAAGCATCAAGATGGCACCGTATGAAGCTTTGTACGGAAGGAAATGTAGATCACCAATAGGATGGTTTGAAGTGGGTGAAACCACCTTGCTTAGTTCAGATCTAGTCCAACAAGCCATGGAAAAATTCAAGGTACTACGACAAAGGCTAGAAACAGCCCAAAGCCGTCACAAATCATATGCAGATGCTAGAAGAAGAGGACTGGAGTTCTCAGTAGGAGATTGGGTATTCTTAAAGGTGTCTCCAATGAAAGGTGTTATGAGATTTGGTAAGAAAGGGAAACTAAGCCCACGTTACATAGGGACATATAAGATTATTAAAAGGTTTGGATAGGTTGCATATGAATTAGAGTTACCCCAGTTTTTCATATCTCAATGCTTCGAAAATACATAGGTGACCCATCTCGTATTACTCCTATTGAAGATATGCAGGTTACGGAAGATCTCACCTATGAAGAGGTACCTATGTTAGAAAGCTAAGGAATAAGGAAATACCTTCAGTAAAAGTGCTTTGGACGAACCAACAGGTAGAAGAGATAACGTGGGAGGCTGAAGAAGTAATGAGGTCTAAATATCCTTATTTATTTGAAGCTAAAGAGGAAGTCCAAGATACAGAGTTGAGGGATTAGTAGGTACGTGAATATGAATTCTTATTATGTTTTCAAAAGTCTGTTTACACGTAAGTTTGAACTTGTTTAACCTATTCAATTATGCTTACATTCGGGGACGAATGTTCCTAACGGGGGGAGGATGTAACACCCCACATCTTACATGTACTAGTCCAACACAGATGAAACATGATATGGCAGGGTCAAATCCGCACATATTTTTAAAAGTGCGTGAATTTTAGATTAAAGGGCTATATGTACGTCTAACGCTTAAGATGACCGAGTATAAATAATTTTTAAGTCAAGTTAAGGAGAGTGTGACCTTAAATGAAGTAAAATAATTGAGGTGCTTGTGGGACTTAGGAAGCTAGTAGGTGAGTCATCTACGTGCTTAGCTTAAATAAGCTCGGTAAACAGAGACAAGGCCCAACACCGAATTTGTTCAAGTCCGATAAAGAATAAACCCCGAGTTAAGAATGCCATTTGGGCCCATGGTTTGGGATCATAAAAGGACAATATTTTCAGCCCAAGATGGATAGGAAAAGGGCCAAATTACAATTACAATCCAATTCAAAACTAGGGCCCAAATTAAGTGGGCTTAGGGGAGAAATGTTTGCAACAAAGCCCATCCCATTTGAAGCCCAATAAGGACCTAATGAAAGGGCCAAGCTGCTGCCCCATAACCTTAATAAAATAAGGTTGAAAATCCAAAATAAAGTCGGCCAAAAGTGGCCTACAAAGGGAGCAACAAGCAGCAACTTTTAGTCATTTTCTCAAGCCAAAATTTCAGATTTCTCTCTAAGTTTCTTCTTGCTCTCTTCTCATTTTGTAAAGAAGCCAAGACACACTTCTAGGGTTCTTGAAGAGAACCTAATCCTTGAGGGTTAAGGTAAGATAAAATACCCATGGTTTGGTGTAATTTTTCCATGAAAAACATGAAGAGTATGTTGGTTGTATTGTGCAAGAATTTTGGGACAGCATGTATTCCAAATATTGTGGTTCACTCTTCTTGTTAAAAAAGAGACTTTTATCTTGTTGGTTGGCTGGGTTATGAAGTAATATTTATGTTTTTAAGAATTCTTGGGTCTGGAATGATGTGAGGAGGCTGATGGACCACTTTTATCTTCCGCAAAAATAAGTTCTTAAATGATGTCGTAATTCCGCTCATTAGTAAGAATTCATGGACTGTCTTTGGGAATTGTTGTCTCATGTTTTCCATCTACTTAGGGACTGTTTTTGGACTGTTTTAGGACTGTAATTGTGTGTAAATATGTTGAGGATATTTTGGTTGAGGTTGAAACGGATTTGGAATGGTTGACGTCGAAGTGTAGCGGAAGGACACAATGTTGTGTTGTCTACTTGCATGTTGTGTAGAGTTGTTGTATGATGTACTGTATAAGTTGTTGTAATGCTGTTATGGGACTAAACATAGCTGGATACGACATGTTTATGGGAATGTGTGTTAGAAAATACGATTAGGAGTGGAAATGTTGAAAGAATACTCTTTGGGTGCCAATTTCGAGCTTGCTGCCCGGATATTATTTTTGGGTGAAATTGGATTACTAAGATATGCTTACTAGCTTCTAACACTAGTTTTATCACCTTATATATTGTAGATAAGTGTTTGGAGGAAAAGGATACTACTCCGAGGCAATAACGACATAGTACAACGAGGTATGTAAGGCTACTTGATTTTCTATTACTTGGCATGAAATCTATAATCTTCCTTAGCACATAAAGGCACGTACAAACTCCGACATGGCTGCTAACCGTGTCCCCACTTTTTACCATGTTCATATGTACCCATACATAGTCATTGTCAAGCTGTATATGTACCTGAATACTAAATATACATGAGTTCCTTCTTACTTAACAAAGTCTATGTGTTGTTTAATCTCCGATACGGTTCATTAGTTGTGTATCTCTCTTCCCATTGTGGTATTACCTTGTATGGTTGTTCATATGTCACATGTCTATATTCCTACAGTTCTAAAGGTTATGACTACCAAAAGAACCATCTCAAAGTAAATAAAAGATAACCTACAGTTGCTTATAAATGGGTGGTAGCCCGAGGGGTGGAAGAATCACCTAGCCAGGGTCGATCTCATTTACGGGTGGTAGCCCGAGGGGTGAAGGAATCACCTAGCCAGGGTCGATCCCGTTACAGACTTACCACTGATCAGCTGGTCATTTACATGATATATTGTGCACAGGTTATACAGTAAAGAAAGATACAGTAATAAAAAGACATAAAGCACATGACTCCACAGTATGACTAAAGGTGGTCTTTTCATCCTTACACACCAGTGTGTGATTTCATTTGAGTTCTTATTGCATATACAGTATTTCCTGCCTTACATATTCAGTACATTATCTCGTACTGACGTCCCTTACGGGGGACCTGCATTTCATGCTGCAGGTACAGGAGTTACTAGATCTCCCCAGTAAGAGTATAGTACTTTCAGCAGCTATTACTAAGCTCCAGGTTGCTTCGGGGCTTGTGTGTTTAGAACTTGTATTTTGTATTGTATAGTTGGCCATGAGGCGGGGCCTGTCCCGACCCATATGGATATTGTTCCTTACTTAGAGGCTTTGTAGACTATGTAAATTAAAGTGTGGGCAAATAGCCTATTATAGACACCGTGGCTCTAACGGCCTAGTCTTATGCATTTACTTTTGGTTTGTTAGTACAGTTTACTTTCTTTTGACAGCATATTGAGTATGGAAACCTCTTAAATGTCCATAGCAGGTGTATAGTTATATGTTGGTTCTCCCGAGCCTTGTCGGCAACGGGTGCCAGTCCGCCTTAATGGGGCTTAGGGCGTGACACATATGGCAGTGCTATGTGGCAGCATCATAAGGTGTCATGTCACCACTTTCTGGTTAACCTTTTAATCTCTTTTTCGTCATTCTGGGCTCGTTTTGACTCTGATTTTCACAAATAAACTATGTAACCCTATGGATTTCGGCATTCTAGACCCAACGATGAGGTCAGAATCTCAAAGGGAGTTTCCTATGATAAAGTGTGGGTCCCACTTCTTTATCTATAACGTTTAATCGAAAGCCTGGGGGGTCATCACATCCGGAAGTCCTTGGTATCAGATGAAGGGTCAATCTTGACCGAAATTGTTATTTTGGAGCTAATTCCACTATCAAAATTCTCATCTAGGACACGAATCGTGAGAGCACTGACCAAGTCAACTATTAATCAATTCTAATGAATAAATTTGTAATCCATGATATAATTACAGCAGACATGATCCTAGTCTAATTCGACCATTTTGGAACTAATGGAAATGTCAGAATTCCACTCCAAGGTCGTTTACTAGGACTGCACCCGAAAACTCATTTCATGGGTATAACTTCCCGATTAACTCAAAAACCCATATAACTCTCGAATAAGCCAACCAATAATCATCCCAATAGTCCTGAGGTCACTATATACATGTTCAAATCAACATGATAATTGAAAACTATATAAATGACCCAGAGGGTCGTTATAATATCCCCTTCTAATAAGAGTTTTGTTCGTGAAAGTACGAACACAAGCGTACATGTGGGCGCCAATCCACACCACAAGTATACAAGTCCTAAGCGTGTTCCATATTCTATAATAATTCAGTACCACCCTCATTATCTAGAAATCCCACTACTGAATCTGTATATAATAGCGAGTCGGTTCGGTAATTCCACAAGGAAGTCTCGAGAATCCACTATTTGTCCCCTGTGCTTGGTCAATTGACAAGTCACGAGGATTAGTCGGCTAGACATCTTGTCTGTACTACATCATCAAATGTCCGGATAGTCATGGATGTTCATAACTATACTTATGGTTACATATAAGACTTTTACTCTATTTCTGGCTTTTTTATACAAGTTATTCCCACAATTAACCACAAATAGCCCACAGGTTAACCAAATAACTACAGACAATAGCTAATATGCGCTCATTCACACACAGGGCCAAAACCCCCTTCCTTTGCTGCCCAATACACTCGGCATCGCCACCAAACACTCACCAATGCAACGAACACCTAATATGCTACCCACTCAAAAAGCTCCATGTACTTCCCTTTTGTACCCAGTCATTCGTATCTCAGTTCTCAAACATAATCCTTAGTAGTTATTACCATTCAACCTCTCATTCAGTAGCATCTAATAATTAACCAGTGGTAAGAATCGCAACAACATCCACCAGCGCTTTCAAGTCATCAAAACCTTACTATACAACATAGTATTCAACTTTACAAACGCCATCAACCACTCGTAATGGCCATAATAGGTTCGGGTACAACCTTCTAGAATGTTTTCCACCAAAACTTCCCTTAGCAATATTTGGAAATCATTTAACTCAATAAAAATATTTTGGAACACATATAACTTATCTGCAATACATCGGCACGCAATCGATATATAGAGAACAAGATGTACAGCAAAACAAGCTAGAGGTTGGGACAACTCAGATGCAACCAGCCCAAATCGTCTCAGAACCACTCTATTTTCGATCTCAAGTTGTACAAATCGGTGTTCATTGTTGGCATAACCCCGGGTGTCGACTCAAAGCTATCCTCAATCTATCTCAAACACTCTGTACCTTGGCTAAGGCATCCTATAACAAGTCTATACCATACGTGCCCTATGTTGTAGCTCAAATCAACCAACTAGTGTATGATATCAACAGCCACATAATAAAAACAAGTCAATTCGCCCCTAGGGCAATATAATTACCGAGACCATCTAATAATATAATTCAACCCACGTATCACAATCCCAAAGAATCATCATGCCTAATTTTCCACTAATAAAAGGGACCATCCACTACCTCAATATCTAACCCCAGATTAAAAATGCTTAGAACTCATACTCAAACAAGCGATGGGCGGAGCAACACACCTAACAATATATAACAATAACTCAAGTACCAGGAAATCTAGCGAAATGATCAACATTTCCACTAACAAGCATAGCTAGGAATTTAAGCAACATAATCTCAGTAATCTAACAATAATAAAAAGTCCCCAAGGAGGAGTGCCTGACAGCTTAGTTGATACTGCAATAATATCTGATGTAACAGCGAAAAGCCAGGACTAAGCTTCCAGAAATAACAAACATCTCACAGTCGAATCACCCAAAAATCAGGAGAGAACCATATATCAACAGATTATCATAACAGAATCATAACCATAGAGGCACAAGGTGTAGCAAGGGGTTTGCCCGACCATCTGCCTCTCAAATACGATGTACACCAGTATCAGACTACCCACTCAAATAGGTAAGCATCAAAATAGTCATATGTATAAGTCACAAGTTGTGGGATATATTCAGCCGCGAACAAGGTATAATCATAACATAGGCCACAACTAATCAGAATCCCACAAGGTACATATACTCATTAACATCAGAAAACCCAACAGGTCAAACTAATAAGTAATTAATTGAATAGGAATATCCGAAAGGAACCAATGCTTAGTCTTACCTCAATCACAACCTATCTCGCCTTCAAGATCTCTATCATGAGATGTCACATCCCATATAACCTTTAATTAGCCGCTGATGTACAAATATATGCATAATAGAACTCCATCCCCAACAACATATACATAGCAACCACCAATTAAGTACTAATCACAAAGCCTGCCTCAGAGGCCCTTACATTCTCATTGCCTGTTGATGTGCTGCCAAAAAAGAACACTTTTGATGCTTAAAACTTGGAATTTTGTATGTTCTCAATGCTATGTTAGTTGGTTTTATGTGTTTTTGTGTTTATCTTTGTAGGATTATAGGTTGGCCATAATTTTGGGAGAAAAGTGCAAAGTTGTAGATTTTTGCTATTATACGAGACGTTTTACGGGTCGTAAAGAGGTTTCATAAGGAATCCCAGTGAGGGGTCATGATTCTGAAGTTGATTCTGCAGACATGCAAATGAGCCAAAGATTTGTTTATGAGTCATAGAAGATGTTTTGTTCCCTAAGGATCAGAGAATGATCCTGCAACAATGTACGAGACCCCAATTACAGGCCGTGGAATGTAACACAACCCATAAAGAGCTTTTGTAAGGCGTGCCGACTAGTTCTCCTAAGTCGTTTAAGATTTTAATTTTAATTATTTTAAATAGGTTTGGTAGGTTATTTTTCAAAAGTTCTCATTAATTTAGATAAGATTTTCCCTAGTACTCAGAGAACTCACAATATTGAGAGAGAAAATTGTAAGAGAGTCTTTGAGAACACTTGTGGTTTAGTTTGATCTTGAAGCTTGTGATCTTATTGATGTTGGATTGCTTGTTATTAATTTTCTTGTGTAAGTATTTGATTATGTCTTCTCAATTCATAATTGTTGCATCTACACATAGCATGAGTAGCTAAATCCACAACTAGGGTTGTGGGAACCATGAGGAACTAACAAAGTAAAACCAGATAATTCATAATTCTTTGAAGGTGTATGCATGTATTAATTAACACTCTTTATTTTGCATGTTTTTTAGTAGGGGCCAACATTAGAACCCGCCTAGTGTTACTGACTAGACCAAGGTAGTAATGAAGAGGAAAAGAGATTAATTAATAGGATTTGATCGATTTTTGTCATCTAATCAACCAAACTAGGCCAAGGGGAGGTTGTACTTGGATTAATAGGTAATGGTTAGTAATGCACACTATGGGCCAATTCACATAGTGAAATTCGCCTCTCAACTTTGACCAAAGGGCTTGGTGAACATAACTTACCGTCCTACATGCTATACACTAGAAAAGAATTAGGTTATCCCGGGATACTGAGTTGGGAATCATAGGGACCACAATACCCTAGTTTCATTCCATATTGATTTCTCTTATGATAGTTAGCTTGGTTTTATTTTCTCAATTGATTATTGCAAACCCCCCCCCCAGGGGAAGTAAGTTGGTTAATCATTCGAATTGCTTCGTGAGTCTATGTATTCCCTGTGGGTTCAACCCTAACCTTAGAAAGATTCTACATCTTGATAGTAACCACTTTATCCTCTGAAAAGAGGTGTAACTTGAGCGACATCAAGATTTTGGCGTTGTTGCAAGGAAATACGGCTAGACTTAGAATTCATTAGTGATTCGAGTGTTAATCCTTAGTTCCCTTATTTTACTTTTGTTTGTTGTTTTTGTTCTTTTCAGAGTTAAGTGTAGTGTATGGCCCATACTCGGAGTCAAGGAAATCCCTTAATTCCATTTGATCCAGAGATCCATAGAACCTTAAAAAAATGGCCCAAGACAATGTCAATAACGCAGCTAATGTATCTCTAAACAGGAATAATAATGATGATGCTGGGAATGAGAACCCACCCCCTCTGCAGGGTATGCCCCACAACCACAAGATTTCAACACTAATGCTTACTAGTTGAACCAGTACATGTTGAATCCTATGACTATGGAGGTGACTAGAGCTATTGTGTTGCCACCACTACTGGCAGACACAAAGTTCACAGTCTTAAATGGGTTGCTTCAGATGCTGCCGAACCATGGGCTATTTGCGAGCTTACCATCGGAGGATCCACATAGCCACCTACACAATGTTGCATTCGTTTGTAAGAGTGTGATGGGAGCATAAAATCTGTCTATGAATGTTGTGGGACTTCATGTCTTCCCATTATCTCTTACGGGCAGTGCTGCATTATGGCTATCAGAATTCCCAAAGAGTTTAATCACCAATTAGGCAGATTTAAAGAGAGCGTTTTGATGTTGCCCAAGTTACACCTCCTTTTTAGAGGATAAAGCAGTCACTATCAAGAAATAGAACCTAATCAAGGTTAGGGTCGAACCCATAGGGAATACATAGACTCAAGGCTAATTCAACAATATACAATTCTAGTGGTTAACCAACTCAATTCCTCGGGGGCGGGGGGGGGGGGGGGGGGGTTCAATTATCAATGAGAAAGATAAATTAACTAATTATCACAAGAAAAAAACCAGTAATGGAGAGCAACTAGGGTATTGAGTTCCCCATGATTCTCTAACTCAGTATCCCTGGATAACCTAACTCTTGTCTAGTGTATAGCATGCATGACAGTAATTTAAGATCACCAAGCCCTTTGGTCAAAGGTGAGAGGCGAATTTCGCTATGTGACTTGGCCCATCTTCATAGTGTAAATTACTAACCATTACCTATAAGTCCTAGTACAACCTCCCTTTGACCCAGTTTGGTTGATTAGACGAGAACACATTAATTGAATCCTATTAATTAATCTCTTTTTCTATTCATTACTACCTTGGTCCAATTGGTAACACTAGGTGAGTTCTAATATTGGCTACCACTATAAAACATGCAAAACAAAGAGAGTTAATTAATACATGCATATACACCTTCCAAGAATCATGAATTATCCGATTTTACTTTGTTAGTTCTTCATGGTTCCCATAACCCTAGTTATGGATTTAGCTACTCATGCTTTTTGTAAACATAATTAAACACTTACACAATTGAATTAAGAACAAGCAAATCCAATGTGAATGAAAATCACAAGCTTGAAGATCAAATTACACCACAAGTGTTCTCAAAGACTATCTCACAATTTCCTCTCTATAAATATTGAGTTCTCTGAGCACTAACCTAAAACTAAACAAAACTTATGTGAACTAGTAAAAACTTATAAAAGATAACCTAAAAATTTATTTATAATAATTAAAATTCAAATCCTAAACGGCTTAGGAGAACTGGTCGGCACACTCTACGACTGCACTTTACGGCCCGTATTAAAGTTCACGGCCCTTAATCAGAGTCTCGTACATTGTTACTGGAAAACTGGACTTCTCCTTTACGACTCGTAAAATGGTTTACAACCTATAAAGGGGGTTTCATCTGATGAACTTTAGAAAGTCTTAATTCTCTGTCCTCGGGCATGCAACCACTTCTACGACTCATACATTAATCTATGGCTCGTCTGCATATTCATAAAAGTAACTTAAAAAATTTGGCCCTTCACTGGAATTCCTTACAAAACCACCTTACGGCTCATAGAATGGTCTACGGCCCGTAAGGTGTCTCGAATAACAGCAAATCTACAACAACTTTGTAACTTTCCCTAAAATCATTGGCCTACATGTAATCCTGCAAACATAAACACATAAAAATAACTAAATTCCGTTGAGAACACACAAAATCCTAAGTTTCAAGTATCAAATGTGTTGTATTTTTGCAGCACATCAACACCCTCAACTTAATATTGTTTCTTTTCCTCAGTCGATGGACTCAATCTATATAGACAATATAGTAACACACGTACCTCAACCCAATGGCATACATCACATACATATCAGACTCAAATACCCACACCAACTTTTGAAAATGGGATTAGATGGCTATTTAGCAAACCAAAGCAAACTTGTGCATATGACCACCCAACTATGACAAGCAAGTTATTATCAACAATCCACAATCACTGAACAAGTCAAATGCTAATAATGCAATGTATGCCCTAACAGAAAGAAGTTCCATATGTGACACTCAATGATATTTCATGTTTAGCCTTGGGTCTGCGCAAACTCACTCTCTCTCATGACATATATTCATATATTATGAATAATACCACAGGCTTGCCCCTATATTCGTGACTCAGACCTTCAACTAGTTGGATTAGGATCATTCTAGGACTTTCTAGGATTTTAACATAGGCTCAGGGTTCTTAGGTACGATATTTTACGAAAATAGTTACTAAAGGCCCTCCTTGTAACTGCGTTATCTTCACTCTTGCCCTACCAACTTAGCTATTTTTGCCTTATTCTCCCTTTCCAATCTCAAGCTTTTCTGGGTTCTTTCTTTTTATTTTTCAGCTTATTGCCTTGTTTTTACACTTCTTTTTGCTTTCTAGCTCTCAATTGAGGCATTTTTTATTTTTCTTGCACCCTGTACATGAGTTTTCCTTTTTTCTTTGTATTCCTAACTCACCTCCCTCATTTTTGTGTATTACCCTTACACTAACCACCCTAAACTTAGGCTTTTAGCCTGTGTTGAGTTGCACAATATCCATTCTCTGAACCAGGGACACTTTTGGTAGCCACTCTCAACTTAGGTTTTTCGCCTAAGTCAAGGTGCACAATGTTCAAGGAAAGACCAGTGCTAAAATTAGGATCCTTCACTAGATAAGGCTGGGTTAATCAGGTGTTTTGAAAGAAGAGGTACATCTTAGGCTCAAACATTAGGAACAAGGGATATATCATCGATTTGGTTGGTTATTTTTAGGCTAAGTTGGAATATTTAAGAACAAAGGCTAAAGTCATCCATGAAGACTTCAATAGTTTCTTCCACCATATCTGAGAAGATAGACATCAATTATCTCTGGAATATTGTTGGGGCATTACACAACTTTGAATGGCATTTTCTTAAATGCAAAAGGGCCATAGGGGCATATAAATGTCATCTTTTCTTGATTCTCTTGAGCAATGGTTATCGGATTATATCCTGAATACCAGCGGTACCACCCTTTTCCAACTAGTCAATCCAACATATATACATCAATGGTGCAGGGAAGTGATCTTTTTATGTCAAAGCATTGAGCTTTCTGTTATCCATGCAGACCTTCCATTCTGTGACTGACCGCATTGGGATAAACTCATTGTTGGCATTCGGTACCACTATGATACCTCCTTTATTTGGAACGCACTGCACCAGGCTTACCTATTCACTATCGTCAATAAGGTAGATCACTCCTGCATCCAACCATTTGATGATCTCTTTGCGGATAACCTATTGCATAGGAGGGTTGAGGCGCCTTTGGTGCTCAATGCTTTGCTTATAGTTTTTGACAATTGGATTTTATGTGTACATACCCCAGGAGGGATACTAGTGATATCTATAATCGTCCATCTTATGGCCTTCATGAATTGTTAAAGCACCCTCACATGGGCGCTCACTTGCTCCTTATTCAAGTCTGCAACAATTATGACTGGCAAAGTGTTGTTAGCTCCCAAAAATGCATATCTCAGATATGCTGGAAGAGCCTTCAATTCTAATACTGGTGGGTCTTCTATAGATGGCTTTATGGGTGGTGACTCTCGATTTTACAAATCTAGCTCCAGCTTAGTTTTGTGCCTAGGATCATAAGATTCCCCTAAAGTATTCACTATCTCTGCATAGTTTTGGATGCCATCACTATCAATGTTTATCAACACTACCTATAACGTGTCAACACCCAATCTCTCTTCAAGAGGTACCTCTGGTTCAACTTTATCAATGGCCTCGATAACAGAAACCACTCTCACATCCTCATATTTCCTTGCTTGTTGACAAAAATTGAACACAACCACATTTTTGCCAAATCTGAACTTTAGTTGGCCCTTTTCCATTTCCACCAAGGTGTGTCCGGTGGCTAAGAAAGGCCTTACCAAGATGAAAGAGACTTTAAAATTGACCTCATAATCAAGGATCACAAAGTCTACGGGGAAGACAAAATTCTTAACTTTTACCAACACATCAGATAGTATCCCCTAGAGGCTTCTTCTCTATGCAATCCACCATTAGTAACTGTATGCTTGTTGGAGTAGGGGCTCAAAATCCATGCTTTGTGTAGACCACAAGGGTTATTAGATTGATACCGGCACCTAAGTCACATAGTGCCTTTGCGAACTCTACATCTCTGATAGTGCAGGGGTACGGTGAAAGCACCTAGATCTTCTCTTTACTGAGCACATGACCTTATAACTATGGCACTACAATGTTGAAGCTCTTGGGAGAGCTCTTGACTCACAGTGCACTTTTGGGTCACCAAGTCCTTCATGTACTTCACATAACCCGACATCTTCTCCAAAGCCTCGATGAGGGGAATATTGATGGAGAGATGCTTTAACATGGAGAGGAGGTGCTTGAATTTAGATTCCTCCTCTCTCTTTTTGATTCTCTGAGGGAAAGGAGGAGGAGGCCTAGGAATGGGTTTAAAGCTCTGTGGCACTTTAGTTGCTTCACTCTCCCCATCCTTGTGATGACCATCTTCTTTATCTGCATCCTTACTTTAACCATCTCCTCACGAACAACTTCCATGTCATCCAATATGGGAGGATCAGTGGTGCTCTTGCCACCCCTAGTAGTAACTGGCAAACACTGCCCATCATTCTTAGGATTTTGCACTATATTTCTAGGTAGTCTACCCCTCTGATGTTGATTCAACTGAGTCGACACTTGACCGAACTGTTGTTCCAGCTGTTTGATAGCCATAAAATGAGACTCTATCTTTTGATTGATAGTAGAGATCTCTATTTTCATGCCCCTTTGGGTGTCATCTTGTATCTCAACCTTTTTCAATAAGCACCTGCATCGCAGTTGTGTGGTGGTACAAATGGACAATTTTTGAAGCCCTCTCTTCAGCCCCAATCTGCATCTGGACCCCTGTTTCTATCATAATAACCACCGTAGTTGTCCCCGTAAGTTGCATCTCTTCTAACGTTCCAACCTTTATTTCCTTGACCTTTGCACCAATAGTTATTATTGGGCCCTTGAGCATTGATCCAGAAACCCCCCGTCTGATCATTAACAAAGCATGCATCGTCTTTATAGTATGGCTCCTCGTACATGGGTGCATTTGGAGGTTGATGAACCACTGAATTTACTCTCATTTGGCTCTTCTTCATCATTACCTCCATGCCTGTGCGAGTCTGAGCAAGTTGTTGCATGATTTCCTTATTAATTCTACCTTGCTATGGACCCATACTGATTTCACATGAACTCTTTGTGGAAGCTCTATCTCTATGCCCCCATGCACGGTTTATCTTGACCACTCTTTCAATGCGTTCATTAATCCTCGCAAATGGTTGATCTCAAAACATGCCCCCCATTATAGTGCAACATAGGACTGACTGTTCTTATCAAGAGAATAGTCGAAGATCTCCACCAAGGCATCATTAAATATCTTGTGGTCAAGGACGCTCCTCAAATATTTTGTAAACCACTCCCATGTAGTGCTTATGGAATAACCAGGAAGTTGCTCGGAGTTGTTGATCTGGTCCTTTAACATGAGATTATTTGATCTACGGAAGTACCTCTCCAAAAAGGCCTTCTGCAAGTCTGCCCAACTGGTTATTGAATTCTGTGGGAGCTTAGATAGCTATAATGCAGCATTACCCGTGAGAGACAATGGGAAGATACAGAGTCCCATAAGATCCATAGACAGATTCTATGTTCCCATCACAATCTTACATACAAATGCCACATTGTGTAAGTGGCTACGTGGATCCTCTGATGGTAAGCCCACAAATATCCCACGGTTTTGCAGAATATGATGTAACCCACTCGAGACTGTGAACTTTGTGTTTGCTGGTAGTAGTGTCAACAAAAACAGAACCAGTCACCTCCATAGCCATAGGATTTAATCGGTACTGATTCCATTGGTAAGCATTGGGTTACAGTCCTGAGGCTGTGGAATTGTCTCCAAAGGAGATGGGTTCTCATTCTTATCATCCTTGTTCTTGTTCCTATTAAGAGCTGTATTGGCCTTGTTGTTGACGTTATCTTGGGTCATCCTTCTTATCGTTCCGTGAATCTCTGGATCAAATGGAGTTAAGTGATCGTCTTGACTCCAAGTGTTGGGCATACACTACTCGTACACCTTGCAAAGAAACAAAAATAACAAACAAAAGTAAAATAAAAGGAACAATGGATTAACACTCGAATTACTAATAAACGTTACTAAGTCTACCCGTATTCCCCCACAAAGGCACCAAAATCTTTGATGTTTCCCAAGTTATATATCCTTTTTAAAGAATAAAATGGTCGCTATCAAGAAATAGAACCTAAGGTTAGGGTCGAGCCCATAGGATACATATAGACTCAATACAAATTTACCAATATGCAATCCGAGTAGTTAACCAACTCAACTCCCCAAAAGGGTGGCATTTTCAATAATCAATGAGAAATATAAACTAACTAGCTATCACAAGAAAACAAACATTTGGGGAGAAACTAGGGTATTGTTCCCTATGATTCCCTAACTCAGTATCCCCGGATAACCTAATATCATGTCTAGTGTATAGCATGCATGATTGTAATTTAAGTTCATCAAGCCCTTTGGTTAAAGGTGAGAGGCAAATTTTGTTGGGCAACTTGACCCATCTTCATAGTGTTTATTACTAACAATTATTTACAAGTCCCAGTACAACCTCCCCTTAGCCTAGTTTGGTTGATTAGATGAGAACACATCAATCGAATCTTGCTAATTAATCTATTTTCCTATTCATTACTTCCTTGGTGTAGTCAATAGTATTATGCAAGTTCTAATGTTGACCACCACTAGAAAACATGCAATGAATTAAGAACAAGCAAATCCAACGTCATTAAAAATCAGAAGCTTGAAGATCAAATTACATTAAAAGTGTTCTCGAAGACTCTCTCACAATTTTCTCTCTATGAATATTGAGTTCTCGGAGCCCTAACCTAAAACTAAACAAAACTTACGTGAACTGGTGAGAACAAAAAAATAACCTAAAAATCTATTTATAATAATTAAAATTTAAATCCTAAACGGCTTAGGAAAGCTGGTCGGTACACTCTACGACTACACTTTACGACCCGTATTAAAGTTCACGGCCTATAATCAGAGTCTCCTACATTGTTGCTGGAAAACTAGGCTTCTCCTTTACGACAACCCTTTATGACTCGTAATATGGTTTACAACCTATAAAGGGGTTTCGTCCGATGAACTTCAGAAAGTCTTGATTCTGTGATCCTCAGGGCATGCAACCACTTCTACAACTCGTGCATTAATCTATAGATCATCTGCATATTCATATATGTAACTTTAGAAACTTGACCCTCACTGAAATTCCTTACAAAACCACCTTACGGCTCGTAGAATGGTTTACGAACCTTAAGGTGTCTCTTATAACAACAAATTTGTAGCAACTTTGTTCCTTTCCCAACAATCATTGGCCAACGTGTAATCCTGTAAACATAAACACAAAAGCAGATAAAAACAACTAAAGTCGCATTAAGAACACACAAAATCCTAAATTTTAAGCATCAAAAAGGTTGTATTTTGACAGCACATCACTTTTTGGAGAGGTACTTTCCTAGGTCAAAAGAAGCTCTAATTGAAGGACCATATCAACAACTTGGAGCAACTTCCTGGTGATTCAATCAGGACTATTTGGGAGCGGTTCTTTAAATGTTTGAGGAGCGTCCCTGATCACAAGATAGTAGATGATGCTTTGGTAAAAACCTTTTATCGTGCCCTTGTTGAGAATAGCCAAGCCTGTGCTAACATTATTATGGGCGCATGTTCTATGATCAACCATTTACAAGGATCGCAGAGCGAATGGAAAGGGTGGTCAAGACCAATCGTGCATGGGGTCAGTGAGATAGAGCATCCACGAAGAGTTCATGTTTTGTCAGTGTGTGTCTAGAGCAAGCCAAAATCAATGGAAAAATCATGCAACAACTTGCTTAAATTCACATAGGCATAGAGGTTATGATGAAACAGAACTAAGAGAGAGTGAATACAGTAGTTCATCAACCTTCACGTGCACCCATGTATGAGGATCCATATTATGAGAAAGACGCATGTTTTGTTGCATATTAGATGGGTGGTTTCTGGACCAACGTCCAAGGGTCCAATAAGGAATTTTTGTGCCAAGGTTACTATGATAGTAATAGGGTTCAAGAGAGAGATGTAGATTAGGGTCGCAGAGAAGGTTTCAGATATAGTACTTATGTGCCACCACAAAATCGCGATGCAGGTGCAACGAGTTCAAAAATTGAGGAGATGTTTGACCATCTGTTGTAGAAGGCTAAGACACAGGATTAGACCCTAAGTGGCATGAAAACAGAGATCTCTTATATCAATCAAAAGATAGATTCTCACTTTGTGGCTATCAAATAGCTTGAACAACAGTTTGGTCAAGTGTCGACTCAACTCGATTGGCATCAGAGGGGTACACTACCTAGCAATATAGTTCAAAATTCTAAAAATAATGGGTAGTTTATGGCAGTTACTACCCGGGGTGGCAAGAGCACCATTTATCCTCCCATACCGATCGATGAGGAAGATGTTTGTGAGGAGATAGTTGTAGCTAAGGATACGGATGAAGGAGATGATCCTGGAAATAATGGGGTGAGTGAAGCTGCTGAAGCTCCAGAGAGGTTGAAGCCCATTCCTAGGGCTCCACCTCCCTTCCCTCAAAAAATCAAAAAAGGGAGGAGGAAGGCAAATTCAAGCACTCTCTCTCCCTCCTCAAAAACTCTCCATCAATATCACTTTCATTAATACATTAGAGAAGATGCCAGAGTATGCGCAGTACATGAAGGACATGGTCACTAAAAAGCACTATAAGTCAGGAGCTCTCCTAAAAGCTTCAACATTTTAGTGCTATTGCTACGAGGTCCTTGGTTCGGAAGCGAGAATATCCCAGTGCTTTCACCATACCCTGCACCATTGGAGATGCAGAGTTCACAAGGGCACTATGTGATCTAGGTGCCAGCATTAATTTGGTGCCCCTTACGGTCTTCAAGAAGCTTGGATTAGGAGCCCCTACTCCAACTAGCTTGAGGTTGTTGATGGCGGATCGGATGATAAATAAGCCTTTAGGGATATTGTATGACGTGCTAGTAAAAGTTGAGAAGTTTATATTCTCTGCAGACATTGTGCAACTAGATTGCGAAGTTGACTTCAACGTCTCAATCATCTTGGGAAGACCATTCCTAGCCACTTGGTGAGAACTAGAGAATATAGAAGATGGTTAACTCAGGTTTAGATTGAATGAAAATGAAGTTATCTTTAATATCTGTCAGTTCATGAAGCATCTAGATGGGTTGAAGATTGAAGTCTGGGCAATTGGTGAAGTCTGAGTAACCAATTTGTCCAAATCGTTCCATGACAATAAATAGGCGCTACTTGAGAGGCAACCCAAGGTTCTTCATTTAATAGTGTAGTTATAGGTTTTTTTTAGTTTGGATCCGTAGGTTATTTATTTTCTTGAGTTTTGATTGTAATATGTGACAATGGTTGGTTGCATATAAGGTAACAGTGTATTTTATGAAGAGTATGCTGGTTGGTACAAGACTTAATCAGCCATTTTTGGTTAAGAAGGGCATCAGAATGAGTCTCTACGACTGGAGCTATGAGCTAGTAAGTAGAAATATCATGCACCCCAGTCTATGATCCAACTTTATGATCCGTAGATTCAACTACGGGTCATGAATTTGGCTCGTGGACCCCAGGTAAGTTCCTTACAAATTTTCTAAGTGTTGAGGGTTCTACGACCAACTCTACGAGCGGTAAAATACATTATGAATCATAGACTGGTACGTGTAACTCATTCCTGAAAACTAGGGTTTAGGTGTTCTACAATACCATGATTTACGAGCCATAAACCCATATAGCCAGTAATCGAGGTTTCGCAGAGTCCAAGCCCAGTAACTTCAGTTGACCTGGTCAATATATAAATAGAGGGGTCAAATTATTTTGATCCCATTCTAACCTAAAATTACTAAATTGACCCAACTGACAGCACCTCCTAGTTTTTTTGTATCACCACCGGCAACTGTGCACTCCTTTTACGGCAAGAGTTTTGGCAGCCTAGGTTTTGTGATTACTCACCTCTATCTTCGTCTTTGATTTAATCTAAATTCTTGGTAAGTTTTTGGTTTAATTAAAACCCTTAATTTTCCTTGTTTGAATGATTGATTTGGAAATTGTGTTGGGTATGGTGTTTAGACACAAAATCCATGTTTGAATTTAAATGTGTTAGTTGAAATTAGGTTACCCGCAATTGAATTGTTGATTAAGCCCGGAATTGGGCACTTTGGCGTTGTATGAAATGATTTAGTTTGTCATTTGTGCCTATTGAACCCCTTACCATGTGTGATTGAATATTTATGTTTGGGTTTTTGAAATGGTAGGTGAGGATATAGGTGCATGATCTTGTTAAAATCAACCCTAGGTGGTCGAAATTATATTATAAACCATGCTTAATCATTTTTGATAGGGTGTATGTATGTAGAACATGTTGGGGATAAGGATTATAATGTTTAAATCATGTGGGTGCGTGTGTTTTGCTTTGATGCTTGTAATATTGTTTGTTGAAATAGTCTTTTGGGGTCCGTGTGATGGACCAAGAAACTCTAGTGGCTTTTATGGCCCGTGGATCATTCCATGAGCCATAATTGCCCCTCATGCAATGATATTTCTGAGTATCCATCAGACGAGACATTCTATGAGTCGTAGACCAATTTATAGCTCATAGATAGGTCCCATAGATCCCTGGCTAGAATTGTTTACTCATTGGAAATCCCTACGATGCAGTCTACTACTCGCATACTACTTTACATTGTAGAATTTTCCAGTAACAAAAATTGTTTGAACCACTAGTTTACGAAGGCTCTTTACGGCTTGTAATATCCACTATGGCCCGTTAAGGTGCTTTCGTAAAGCCCTTCTGCAACTCAACTTAGATAATTTTTTGGATTCCAAGTTTAATTAGCTTGGGCTAACCAGGATGCGTATATGTTTATGTTTCAGGTACTATGGCTCCAAAAGCCAAACATCATGAGATTCAGGCTATGCAGAGAAGGCTCAGGGATGAGCCTTCAGATGATGAAAAGACCACTCAACTGAGTGGCTCAATAAAGATACATGATGTCAGCCTGAATCTAGAGATAACCCAACCACAGACCATAGCAATTGCCAGAGTTGAGCACACTCAGGCTCCTGTTGCTTGCACTCCCCAGTCTAAGGAGGAAGGCAGTGACGAAAGAGGTTTACCACAGATGACTCCATCCAAAGAGGAGTCCGGTTCTGAGGGAGGTTCTGAGGATAGATTAAAGGCAGAGTCCTTCATTACACCCCATTCATCATCATCTACACCGGATGCTCTAACTAGCTGGTGGTGCATCGAGGGCATGTGGGAGATATATGTGGAGGGCATACAACCGCAAGAGTAGGGTAAGCCAGTCTGCTTCATTTATGAGAAGCCGAGAGTCATCATTGATAGACTCGAATATGTCCCTAGCCTCTAGGACAGGATGATTAGATACGGGCTCGAGTGGCTGACCAGATCTCTTGGACGATACTCCCCACCCATGGTGAGGGAGTTTTATGCCTCATATGCAACCACCATCCATCTTAATATATTTTAAAGGGAAAAAATCCCATCGCTCATCCCAGACTGGCCGAGATTAGAGTGAGGGGTCAGCAGGTGGATTTATCAGAGGCCACTATTCGCTGTATGTTATTTGGTCATAAGTTTCCTGCCCTTAGATCCACCGCAGAGTTCGACTACAGGGTGGGGCATACCAGGTACCCACTTGTGATAAAGGATCCAGAGCGGCGAGCCACTTTGATAAGATGGGTGGCCAGGTATATTGCTGAGCAGGGTCCGGAACCTGCCCAGGTCACCACTCACTCGAAGCCTATCATCAAGGCTTCTCTCACTACCAAGTTTTGGTTAGCGGTTATTCATTCATGCATCCAACCAACACTTGATGATAATATTTTGTCGCTGGAGTGTGCCATTTTTGTTGTCATAATCTTAGCTGGCTATGAGATTGACTAGTCTCACCTCATTGCTGAGCAGATTCATGAGGCTGCACTGAAGATGTCCACCTACATCCAATTCCGGTACTTGATATATAGGTTGTCTAGAGCCGAGGGTGGAGATATTACATTAGCTGGACCAGATGATTGAGGCCCATCAAACATTGCATCCCAGCCTGATTAAGTCGGACAACCCGGTGGTACTCCAGCGAGCACAACCTCCCCATATGCCTGAGATGTTTGCCCCATCTCCACCATCTGAGGGTTTAGATACAACCACTACCGCTACTACTATTGAGGAGAGGCCATCGCAACCCAAGTTAGTTGAGGAGAGGGGGCCCACTATTAATGTTCCTGCACCCCATGCCACTACTTCACAGGCTACTATTGCGGGCATGATCTATATGTCTACCACACCTATGCAGGCCATGGCGCAAAGGTAAGCACATGCTGAGTTGCAGTTGACTCAGCTTATTCAACAGATCAAGCAATGGGTCTGTTAGGATTTTGCACACTTAGAGGGTCGAAGCTAGGCATTCACGATTGCTACTATATTCTTCGGGGAGAGGGTACAGCAGAGATTATGCGAGGCCGGGCCTTAAGACTTGTTAGATCTGCATATGGAGATCTAGTAGCTTTGAGCTAATATGACAGCAACTCTTGCAGCACCAGTTGCAGTACCGATGACTATACTTTCGTTGCCAATGGTTGGCCTATTTTCTTCTGATGAGCACACCTAAGCTTCCCACGCGAAGAGAGCTCACACAGAGAATGATGATCGAGAAGAGATATGAGCACGTACAAGCATGACAGATGAGGAGGCGTTCGAGCTTGTCTTGAAGAAATCAAGAGAGGACGAGATGAGATAATAGGCTTGCGAGTATGAGAGTATAAAGGGTGTTGACCCCTTCGTACAGAGCACTACTGCTCAACATACCACCCTGCCGGAGGAGGGTGTCCAGACTCAGCCACACACTAGCGCTTAGGCGCCCAGGTATGTCTTTTGACCGCTATATGTTTAAGCTGCTTTAATCCGATGCATCGGGGACAATGCACATCCTTTTCGATGGGGTATGGGTAGTTATTGGCCTCAGTGAGTAGCTTAGGGTCCATAACAATCCCAATTTTTTATTCCGGGGTTTTCTTGCCTATGTTCTTTTTCCCTGTGGATATTTACTTTCTGTTGAATCGGTACATTTGGGATGTTTAGGTAATATTTGTAGCATATAGTACTAATACTTGTGGCATATAACATTTTTTGTGTTTTGTTTGAAAATGATACCCACCAATAATTTTGATTAAGTAGTTAGATAGAGACCATGCATGCTTAGGTGTATGACAATGCTTGTTCTAATAAGTGAGGGTAAATTGAGATAAGACACATGATATGATGGTCTTTTGTTGACAATCTATGTAATGCCATGTGAGTGCGTGGTTAATTTGCTAGATTTATGTGTTTTTCTCTAATTCAGAACTTGCCTTGTTACTCTAAGTTAGATTATAGATTAATTGGATTGGAAAGGATCTTAGGACATTGTTCTTAATAGTCCACTTACCCTAAAATGACCAACCAAAATAATGATGTATCCCTTGTTCCTAATATTTTAGCCTAACATGTACCTATTCTTTGAAAACACCAATTATCCTAGACTTGCTAGTTGTAAAATCCTGAAATTGGCCCTGGTCCTTCCTTGAACATTGTGCACCTTGACTGAGGCAAAAAGTCTAAGTTGAGGGTGGATATTAAAAGTAGCCTGCTTCTAAGGACGGATATTGTGCATCCCAACACAGGCCAAAAGCCTAAGCTGAGGGTAGTTGGTGTAAGGATGAAACACAAAACTAAGAGGGTGAGTTAGTGATACAGAGAAAAAGGTAAAATCACGTACTAGGTGTAAGAAAAATAAGTGATGCCTTAGTTTCAAGCTCAAAAGACAAACAAAGAATAAAATCAAGACAAAAGGTTGAAAAATGACAAGAAACCACCCAAAAAAGCTTGATAAAGAAAAAATAGAGAATAAGATGAAAATGATAGAGTTGATAGGGAAAAAATGTAGAAAAAAGGCAGTGTCAAGAAGGGCCTTTAGTCACTATTTTCCCATAATATCATACCAAAGCCCCCTGAACCTACATGATAAGCCAAGAAAGTCCTAAAATTATCCTAGTCCAGTTAATTGAAGGTCTGAGTCATGAGTATAGGGGTAACCCTATGCTATTAGATATAATGCATGAATATCTTTTGTGAGAGTGGGTGATTTTGCATAGTCCCAAGGTTAAACATAAAAACATCATTTTGTGGTATATATGGGACTTCCTTCGGTGAGGGCTCTTGCGTTGCATTATTAGCATTTAACTTGTTAAGTGATTGTGGATTGTTGATACTCCCTTGCTTGTCATAGTTGTGTTGTCACATGCATCCGTTCGTATTGGTTTGCTAGATAGCTATCTGATTCTGTTTTGAAAAGTTGGTGTGGGTATCTAGGTCTGAGATTTATGAGATGTATGCCATGGGATTGAGGTATGTGTCTTACTATATTGTCCATATAAATTGAGTTCATCGCTTGAGGACAAGCAACAATTTTAAGCTGAGGGTGTTGATGTGCTGCCAAAATATAACATGGAAATTCATGTGTTCTCAATGCGATGTTAATTGGCTTTATGTGTTTTTGTGTTTATCTTTGTAGGATTACAGGTTGGCCATGATTTTGGAAGAAAAATGTGAAGTTAAATCATATACTTGTGTTTGACATTCTAGAATGTTAAAACCGGAACATCTAACTTAACTAGCTTAGCATATATCAAGTAAGATCAAGCATACAATTGAGATAACTCTAAATCTTCTCATCTGAGAGAAAAGTGTGTACCTTATACTAATTTTATAATATACTCTCTGCCTCTTCTAATACATGTTACCAAGTTACTCCCAACATAATAAAGATTTAAATTCATTTTTATCTTTTTAATCACATAAAAACTAAGTTGTTCGCTTCATGAAATTAGAAATTAATTCTGTACATTTTTTACTTGCTAATAGAGATGATGCAGGACTTACCTTGAGGCCAGAAAACATAGTCTATTGCAAGCTTCAATTGATTTATTGGTATGTATGGTTACAAATCAACATGAATATTAATTTATTTTTTTGATTAATTTAAGTGCTAGCATCTCTACTTCATTATTTTTGCTTAGTTTCTTAATAAATTTATAGATGCAGAATATCATATTGTAATTTCATATTTTCTCTATGGTGATCCATCTTTAAAATAATAGTCTATATTGATTCAGCTTAAAATATTGTGCACTTGAAAATGCAATATGTTTTGATATTGTAGAAAGATTGTACTGTTACTTCAAACCGTAATTCTGCATTACATTGAAGATGTCTTTTTTTATTTTAAGTAGAACTTTGTAAAATTCAACTCACTTCATGAAATCCTATATTTGACGGACTAACTTATAACTCATTTAATCTTTCTTGCTTTAACTGACCATTAAATATAAAATATTTAAATTTAGCATGATAAATATCAATGTGTTATAAGAATCATAAAGTTTTTATGTGTTTGGTTTAAAAAAGCCAAAATCTTGTTACACTCGGGAAGGATACCCCTAGCTTGACCGGCACTTGAAAAGCATCATTGGCTCCCAAGCAAATCACTTGACCTATTTATACAGTCATTCATTCATTCAAAGTAGTGGAAGAATTAAAATAAAGAGACAATAGGATGGACAAATTCAATCAACAATCTAACTCGGTGAAAAAAGGTCAGGGACCAATAAATCAAGCTCCAATCTATAACATCAAAAGGATAGCCCGAAAGGAACAAATCAAGAGATAGAGATCTCAATATTCAATCAATTACTATCTAGTATAGTTTATAAAGCTTTTATCACTATTATTTAGATGGTTTCAATGAGAGGTTCATGGCTACCTTAGATCAAGAAGAATACTATCTCAAAAGCAAAAAAGACATAGGTGGTATCCTCTGAATGTTGGGGAGGACTCACCGGTCAGTTGATTGAAGAAACGATTATTAACAAAGAGCGGATTGATGACCTCTAGTACCTATCTCTACATCATGAAAAGATGCAAGGCTAAATGGATTTTAGTACATGGAATGTACAAGTAGATAAAATAGTAGAATGAAACATGCGTCAAGATAGAACAACATCAACTCAGATAACTCAAATTAGAAAGATAAGAAACTCATTCAAAATATCATAAATCTAATGTAAAAATAGGGTTTATAAGGAGACTAATCATATACAATCCAATCCGATCTAATCATTAAATTACAATCAAGACCTATTTGAGAGTTTCTCTTATTCGACAACAATCAATTATGAGCCAATAATCGTACAATGAGTTGACGTTGTTGCCACATCCAATACATTACCAAGGTAAAGGACGAATCAATTAATCATAGATCCAAAACAATTGATCAAGTCCCTGCAAGAAACAAATAAAAAATTCATCTAATTTATGGTTTAATTCTCACCGACGTTTGCCTATGTAGTTATTGAGTTTGATTTGTTACTTAATTTTACACAATTCGGTGCTTGATACTCCTCTCAAAACTCAATGCCCATAAAACTCTATCCAAACTGTTCAATCCATCTAATCGACAAGTCCCATTGAGACTCTTATCATTTCATCAGTTCGATACAATCAAACCTTTTAATGGATCAATCTAGCCAACCAATCAATCACAAGTGCACTCTTATTATTTCATTACTTCTATAACAATTGAACTCTTCAACCAATCAACCTATCACATCTTTCAAGAGTATTTTAGATATGCAATTATGACAATATTTAGTTTCAATCATTTGACTTCAAATTATGAAACTTCAAAGGGCTATCAAGTTTCAATAAGACAATCATCATGTTCAATCCCATTAATATTCATGGATTTCACAATTTATACTTCTAAATCCAATTAATACATGTAGACATTCACTTAAAATCGAAATATAGCTAGGGGTTCATATAAAAAAGGTCAAACCATTTATAACAAGTGTTTAATACATAAAAACTATCAGTTAGGCAAGGTTATGCCATAATACCCTAGAATTTAAAGATAAACTACAAGGATTCAGTCATGGGAGACTCAAACCATTCACAAATCAACAGTCACAAATTTGGAGCACATGAAAGAATAAAATCCATGTTTTAGCTTGCTTTACATATCAAGGATGAATAACGACAATGAAATTGTCAAGCGTTTTGTTCCAATCAGTTAAACCCTAGCCTTTTCTCCTCTCCTGCGCCTTAGTTCTATAATTGGACTGCGTAAAAAGGACATAGGAATGTTTACAAATACATTTTAAGTTGAAAATGACCTATATCAGTCATGGGTTAAGTTTAGGAAGTTTGGAGAAATGTTTGAAATTCCCCTCATTAAAATTATAAAATTTAAACTAAGATGGACCAATTCCACATCGCGTTGGGGTTTCAATTTATTTTATGTTTTATGAAAGCTTCTGATAACCATCTAGAATCATAAAAAATTAATAAAATAGTTCTTTACCTATTTTAGGGAACCTCCACGTTGTGGAATTGTCATCCACTTTTTAGTTTTCGTTATTTGCACTTTTAAAATTTATTTTTTTAATTTGATTGACATAAAATTTGACCAGGACCTTTGTCCCACTTGATTTTTGGGCTGATCATAATTTCACCCTCGAATTTATCAAAAAGATTTAGGATGATGCATTATTCGGGCAATCCAAATATCTGGGGTATTTTGATAATTTTTTGGGGGTCTAATATTATCTCCTCTTTGGAATCATTCATCCTTGAATGGTGAGTAACTAGAGATGGACTCGTGGGACAAATATATATCAAGACACAACCCATCAACCAATCTAACTCACTAGTAGACTCACCGATAGATAAATAAATTCAAATCAACAATAAGGATATTACCTACAACATTTTCATAGTTGGGAATAAATAGATGTGTATATTTAGATTTCATATTTTCCTTAGTTTTCCATGTAGCTTCCTCAATAAATTGATTTCTCAACAGGACTTTGACTAAGGTTATCTCTTTGATCCTCAATTTTTGGACATGATGATCAAGAATCTGGACTAGAATTTTCTTATAGGATAGACTATCTTTAACTCCAATACTATCAGTGGGAATTACCAACGAAGGATCTCTGAAGCATTTCTTCAACGTTGAAACATAGAATACCAGATGAATGGTGACTAACTCAGAAGGCGATTCCAAATTATAAGCGAGATTCCCAACCCTCCTCACAATTTGGTAGGGACCAATCTATCGAGGACTCAACTTTGCTTTTTTTTTTTCAAATTGCGTAACACCCTTTCTGGGTGACACTTCTAAGTACATCCAATCATTTACCTCAAACTCTAAGTATCTTATTCTCATGTCAATGTATGATTTTTAATGACTTTGTGCAATCTTCCACCTCTCTGTAATAACCATCCCCTCATTGTGTGATGAACAAGGTTAGGCCCGCTCAGCTCAGCTTCACCAACTTCAAACCATCTAATGGGTGATCGACATCTCATACAAAGCTTCATAGGGAACAATCTTAATGCTTGCATGGTAGCTATTACTATATGTAAACACAAGGAGTTAAATGATCCCCCTAATTACCTTTGAAATCATCGACACATGCTCTCAATATATCCTCTTGCATGGTAGCTATTACTATATGTAAACACAAGGAGTTAAATGATCCCCCTAATTACCTTTGAAATCGTCGACACATGCTCTCAATATATCCTCCAAAATTTGAATGGTGCAACCATCTTTTTAGGGATGAAAAGTTGTATTAAGATTCACCTTTGAACTCAATCCTTTCTGAATAGATTGTCACAATTAGGATGTGAATTGAGCTCTTCTGTTTGAGATGATAGACAAGTGAAGTCCATGCATCCTTACAACTTACGAATGTACAATTATGCATAATCCCCTACAATGTTAATCGTCTTAACGGTTAACAAGTAAGTTGATTTGGTTATCCTATCCACAATCACCCATATTGAATCATGTTGCTTTAAGTACCTCAGTAAACCTATAATGAAATCCATGTTGATCATGTCCTGCTTCTATTCAGGAATCTCAAGTTCTAAGCCAAACCATATGGCTTTTGATATTCAACTTTTACTTGTTTACAATTTAAGCATTTGGAAACAAATTCAGCAATATCCCTCTTCATTCCACTCCAAGGATAGACTCGTCTCAAGTCATGGTACACCTTTGCAGAGCCGAGGTGAATGAATTGTCTAGAATTATGGGCTTCAGCCATCCTCTCTTGAACACCATCCATATTCAGGACACACAATCTATTTTGGTATCTCAACATTGCATCTCCCATTTTGGATAAAATCATCCATTTTCGTTTATGGATAACCTCTTTTAATTTTCAGCATGATATAATCTTGGTCTTGCTTCTCTTTCACCGCTGACACTAGAGATGATGTAGACCCATCGTAAACATTAACTCCACCTTCATTAGATTCCTCAAGCTAAACTTTGAATTAGGCCATTCGATGCATTTCCATAGCTGTTATCCTCCTCAAAATTGGCAGTACTTCATATAGAGAACTTGCTAAGAGCATCAGCAACAATGTTAGTTTTACCTGGGTGGTAGAGAATACTCATGTCGTAATCCTTGAACAATTCTAGCTATCTCCTCTGCCTCAGATTGAGGTCTTTCTATTTGAAGTCATATTGAAGTCTCCTATGATCCGTGAGTACATCTACATGCACTCCATATAAGTAGTGGTGCAAGATCTTGAGAGCAAATACTATAGCTTCCGAATCAAGATCATAGGTTGGGTAATTCCTCTCATGAGCCTTAAGTTGTGTGGAAGCATAAGATATCACTTTACCCCTTTATATTAACACACAACCCAAACCAACTCTGAATGTATCATAATAGATCACAAAATCTTATGTTCCTTTAAACAAGGTCAAAACTAGAACAGTAGTCAATTTGGTCTTTAATTTTTGAAAACTCTCCTCATAAGCAACAGACCATTAAACATAAAATTATTTTGGTTGAGCTTAGTCAATTATGATGATATGGATAAGAATCCTTCTATAAATATTTGGCTTAATAACCAGTCAAACTCAATTAGCTTCTCATATCAGTTGGACATGTCAGTCTGGGACAATTTTAAGTATCTCAATTTTTTGGATATCAACTCGAATTCCATCTTCTGATACTATATGGCCCAAGAAAGCTACTGATATTAGCTAGAATATACATTTGGAGAACTTTGCCTACAACTTTCTGTCTTTAATAGTTTGAAGGATAACCTTGAGATAATGGGCATGCTCTTCCTCATTCTTGGAGTATATTAGAATATCATCAATAAAAATAATCATGAACATATTAAGATATAGATTGAAGACTCTATTCATTTGATCCATAAAGGTTGTGGATGAATTAGTCAACCTAAAGTACATGACCAAGAGCTCATAATAGCCATAATGGTTCCTAATGGTTGTCTTCGGGATATCACATTCTCTCATTTTTAACTGATGGTAACCCGATCCTAGGTCTATCTTTGAGAAACAAGAGGCATCCTGAAGTTGGTCAAACAAATCATCTATCTTGGTGAGAGGATATTTGTTCTTTATGGGGACCTTTTTCGGTTGCCAATAATCAATGCACATTCTAACATATCTATCTTTCTTTTGCACGAATAGGATAGGAGCACCCCAAGGAGAGACACTTGGTCTAATAACGTGTTTTTTCTACCAAAACTTCCAACTGCTCTCTCAATTCTTTCAACTCCATAAAAGCCATTCTATGAGGTAACATAGAGATAGTCTAAGTATTGTGAAGAACATCAATCCCAAAGGACATCTCCCTATTAGGAGGGACTCTAGGCCGATCCCCAAGAAAGACTTCAGGAACTCATTCACAATCGAGGTTGACTCAAGGGTAGAAGACTTCAAACTTTAATCTTTCACTCACACAATGTGACAGATACATCCTTTAGAGATTAGCTTTCTTGATTTGAGGAAGGAAATAAATTTATCCTTAGACACAATATGACTATCTTTCCATTCTAATACAGACTCACTCGTAAACATGAACTTAACAATTAGAGTCCTACAATCAACCAAAGCATAAGAAGCATTGAGCCAATCCATGCCAAGAATCACATCAAAATCAACCATGTCCAACTCAATAAGTCATCCAGGATTTCGCTGTGATTGATCTACACAGTACAATCTCTATAGACCCTCTCTTAGATAAGATAGACTCACCAACATGAGTGGATATGCTGAGGTTCAAGAAGTTCCACGATCCAAGACTAGGGCCTAGTCATCACACAACAAATAAGACACTCGTAGGTATCTCATTTGAGCCATCTTAGCATGACAAGCATTCATAGGCATAAATTCATTAATTTGCAGAAATAAATGGGATAGGGTCTACGGGATATCATTTGAAACAAAGAAAACATCTTAAAACATATATAATATCTATAAGCATACCAACTAGAACATGAATAAATGGGAACCGGTAAACGTGTTGATTTCCCTCAAATAAAAAAGATTCCAAATTTGAACATAGAATGTAAAAGCCTCAAGTTTGAAATCCAAAATATACATCATGTCCAAAATACATAGCAAGAAAACAAAATAGGTGGACTCTCAAACTAAAGGCTCACCAAAACAACACTAGTATTGAAGCGTCGGAAGAACTAGCCATGAGCCGAAGGAGTATAAGCGTCAGTCCCTACATGGTGATATCATGTATTCAAAATATGAGTTAGTACTTTAGGTATGTACTAAGTATGTGAGATGTAATGCAAGTATGAAATTGTAATGTCATCACTCATAATTTAAGACCTCATTGCATGGGACGGGAAAATCATCATTTATGAGCTTACACATGCACATGGAATAATATTCAATATGAAATAAAGTAATGCATCATGAGATGAAATGTGAGGAAACAAATCATAGAGAATCATACTTTGTAGGAATGAATCGTAGTTGACATATAAGACTATGTGAACTAACAGAATTCAATATAACCTCTTACGTTGGCACGATGAGTCCACTTATCAGGTGAATCTCTGTTACTCAGCATGCACCATCATATATCATAGTTGTCCCACGTAGATCCACTAGCCTAGCCAAGCGGTCTTGAATAAATTTGGTGTTAGGCGTCGTCTCCGTTTACCTAGCCTATTTAAGCTAAGCAAGTATATGACTCACTTGCTAGCTTCCTAAGTCCCACAAGCACCTCACTTCTTTCACTTCATTTGAGGACGATCTCCTCAATTTGTCTTTAAACTTATATACACTCGATCATCTTGAACGTTAGACGTATATATAGCCCTCTAATATGAAATTCAAGCACTTTTAAAATTTGTGCTGATTTGACCCCACCACATCATGTTTCATACTCATAGGACTAGTACCTGTAAGATGTGCAGTGTTACATCCTCCCCCCTTTAGGAACATTCGTCCCCGAATGTTAGCATAAATAGGATAGGTCATACAAGTTTAAACCTTCGTTTAAACAAACTTTGGATGACATAACAAGCATTCAAACATACATACCTCTTAATGCCCCAACTCTGCATCTTGGACTTACACTTTAGATTCAAATAAATAAGGGTACTTAGATCTCATTGATTCCTTAGCCTCCTACGTCATCTCTTCTACTTGCCGGTTCCTCCAAAGTACCTTTACTGAAGGTATTTCTTTA
Source organism: Solanum rostratum (assembly GCA_029948455.1). Taxonomy (NCBI): domain Eukaryota; kingdom Viridiplantae; phylum Streptophyta; class Magnoliopsida; order Solanales; family Solanaceae; genus Solanum; species Solanum rostratum. Next base: position 42,740,226 of record CM057045.1, read on the forward strand.
TTCCTTAGCTTTCTAACTTGACGATCTAGGATAGCAATAGGCACCTCTTCATAGGTGAGATCTTCTATAACCTGCATATCTTCAATAGGAGTGATACGAGATGGGTCTCCTATGTATTTTTGAAGCATTAAGACATGAAAAACTTGATGAGCCATTGAGAGCTCCTGGGGTAGCTCTAACTTTAATGCAACCTGTCCAAACCTTTTAATAATCTTATATGGCCCTATGTAACGTGGGCTTAGTTTTCCTTTCTTACCGAATCTCTTACCTCTTTTCATTGGGGATACCTTTAAGAATACCAATCTCCCACTGAGAATTCCAGTCCTCTCCTCCTAGCATCCACATATGATTTGTGATGACTTTGGGTTGTTTCTAGCCGCTGTCGTATTACCTTGACTTTTTCCATGGCTTGTTGGACTAGATTTGGACCAAGCAAGGTGGCTTCACCCACTTCAAATCATCCTATTGGTGATCTACATTTCTTTGCATACAAAGCTTCATAAGGTGCCATCTTGATGCTTGAATGGTAGTTGTTATTATAGGCAAATTCAATAAGTGGCAAATGGTCTACCCAACTACCTTTGAAGTCCAATGCACAAGCCCGCAACATATCTTCAAGTATTTGAATGGTGCATTCTACTTGACCATCTGTTTTGAGGGTGGAAAGTTGTACTTAAATTCACTTGTGTCCTTAAGCTCCTTCGGAAGGACTTCCAAAACTTTACAATGAATTGAGCTCCCCGATCAGATATAATGGTGATTGGGACCCCATGTAACCTAACTATCTCTTTGAGGTATAACTTTGCATACTCCTCAGCTGTATTATCACTCTTAACTGGAAAGAAGTGTGCTGACTTTGTGAGCGTATCAACTATCACCCATATGGAGTCAAAGTTCTAAAATGAGCGAGGCAACCCAGTAACAAAATCCATATTAATCATAACCCACTTCCACGTCGAAAGCTCTATACATTGCATATAACCTCCCGGCTTTTGGTGCTCTACCTTACTTGTTGGCAATTCCGACATTGAGCTAAAAATTCTGCAAGGTCCTTTTTCATACCTCCCCACCAAAACATTCCCTTCAGGTCATGATACATCTTAGTTGATCCTTGATGGATGTAATATCTTGAATGATGGGCTTCTTCCATTATCCTCCTTCTTAGTCCATTAATATTAGGAACACATAATCTATTCTGGCAATAAAGTACTCCATTTTATGTAAGTTCCAAGCCCTTCATCGTAACTTTACTCACTTTCTCCTTAAGTCGTCATAGAACAGGATCCTTGAACTGTTTTTCTCTTATCTACAATACTAATAAAGACTCTGCAGCATTATGCACAACAACCCCTTCCTTTGGAGTTCCAATGAGGCGAACTCCCAAATTGGTTAGTTGACATAGATATTTCGACTCCTTCACTTACCACGGTCTGGTCACCAATTTTCATAATTGCATTACGACTCAGAGCATCGGTTACCACATTTGCTTTCCCTGGATGGTATAGTATATCAACATCGTAATCCTTTATTAGCTCCAGCCATCTCCGCTCTCTTAAATTTAGGTATTTCTGTTTAAAGATGTACTGTAGGCTCTTATGATTAGTATATATGTCAACATGAACCCCATACAAATAGTGGCGCCATATTTTCAAGGCAAACACAACAGATGCTAGCTCTAGGTCATGTGTTGGGTAGTTTTTCTCATGCGTTCGCAATTGTCTCAAGGCATAATCAATTACCCTACCATGTTATGTCAGTACACACCCTAAGCCAACTCCTAAAGCATCACAATACACCGTATACCCTTCCGTGCCTTCTAGAAGCACTAGCACAGGTGCAGAAGTTAGCCTGCTTTTTAACTCTTGGAAACTCCTTTCACATGCATCATTCCATTGAAACTTGGTCGCCTTATGTGTCAACTTTGTTAGAGGTGCAGATATAGAAGAAAAACCCTCAACAAACCTTCTGTAATAACTTGCCAACCCTAGGAAGCATTGAACTTCTGTGGGTGTTGTTGGACATGGCCAATCTTTCACTGCCTCTATATTTTGTGAATCAACCCTTATTCCTTCATTGTATACAATATGACCCAAGAATGCCACTGATTTTAACCAAAATTCACATTCGAAAAACTTGGCATACAATTGTCGATCACGAAGAACTTGTAATACCTATCGTAAGTGATTTGCATGGTCCTCTTCTGCTCTTTAGTATTCCAAAATATCATCTATAAATACTATCATAAATACATCCAAGAATGGCTTGAATACCCTGTTCATTAAATCCATAAAAAATGTTGGTGCATTTTTCAGCCCAAATGACATAACAAGAAATTCAAAGTGACCATATTGTGTCCTAAAGGTTGTCTTGGGTATATCTTTCTCCTTCACCCTCACTTGGTGATAACCCGATCTCAAATCAATTTTCGAAAAATATTTGGCACCCTGATCAAAATAAATCATCAATCCTGGGGAGGGGGTATTTGTTCTTAATTGTCACCCTATTAAATTGCCAGTAGTCAATACACATTCTCAAGGTGCCACCATTTTTACGTACAAACAACACTAGCGCACCCAAGGGGACACACTAGGTCTTATAAAACTCTTCTCTAGCAAGTCTTTTAATTCACGTAATTCTGTCAGGGCGATTCTATATGGAGGGTTAGAAATAGGTTGAGTGCCAGGAAGTTAGTCAATACAAAAATCTACTTCTCGTTCTAGAAGTAAACCCAGAAGCTCTTTAGGAAAAAAATCAACAAATTCATTCACTATTGGAACAGATTGAAGAGTTGGTGATTCTACCTCCATATCCCTCACTCTAACTAGGTGACATATATATCCCTTTGACATCATCTTCCTTGCCTTAAAATAGGAAACAAACTTACCTTTTGGTTCCCCAATGTTGCCTTCCCATTCAAGGACCGCCTCATTTGGAAAGTGGAAATACACTTCTTAGTTCGGCCATCCACAGTGGCATAACAAGAAGCTAACCAATACATACCCATTATAACATCAAATTCCACCATTTCTAACTCAACAAGGTCAGCAATGTGTCACGTTCACAAACAATTACTACACAGTTATAATAGACCCTTCTAGCTATAATAGATTCACTGGTTAGTCTAGACACTTCAAATGGCTTGTTCAATAATTTAGGTATTTTTTTAAGCTTGCCAAGCTACTAGTAGGGTGATGTATGATAATGTAGAACCAGTGTCAATTAATGCATACACATTATGTGAAAAGATGGACGATGTACCTATGACCACATCGGGTGAAGCTTCAAAATTTTGCCGACTCCCCAGAGCGTAAGTGCAATTCTAGGCTTCGCTAGAGCTAGTTGCCCCTCTACAACCTATATTATGACCTGTAGGTGTTTGCTGACCCCTACCTAATGGAGGAACTAATGATGATGATGCGACAGCTGACCCAATAGGTTGTGTTATATCACCCATACGTCTTCTTGAGAAATCTCTCATCATATGCCCTGGTACACCACACTAATAACAAGCATCTGTCCCAACATGACATGTACCTAAATGACTCCTCCCACATTGTTGCAAGGCGGCCTAGGAGGAATTTGCTGGATTGCCGAATATCCTGTTATCCGTGCACCTTAGCCCTCACTTCCTTGACTAAACTGATTACCTTTAGACCCTTGAAGTTGTGGAGGAGCACTAACTGCAGAGTAGTAGGATGATGGCCGAAGCATCCTATTATGAAAACCGAGGCCTAAACTCACCTTGGGACGGTGCAAACTGCCCTGTAGATATGGTCCGCTTGGATTGCCCCCTTTTTAACTCTTGTGTCCTTCTTCTTTGCCTCTGATCCTCCAATTTTTGTGCAAATGCTCGCATCCTCGCTATATCCATGTCTTTTTTCAATGAAGCAATATTACAGTCTCTGACCAGATACGAATCCAACCTATCCACATATCAATGAACTCTATCTGCCATAGTAGAGATTACATTAGGAGCATACCTGGCCAAGAAATTAAATTGAAGGCTATACTCCCTCACGCTCATATTCCCTTGGTAGAGATTTAGAAACTGATCTTCACGAGACTCTCGAATCTCTAATGGCAAGTAATGGTCAATAAATGCCTCTTTGAACTCCTTTGAGGTGGTTGGAGGTGCATCTATACCCTTAGATTGTTTCTAATCTTCATACCACAATATAGCCACACCCTCCAATCTATATGTTTCTAGCTCCACAGCTTCTGTACCACTTACGTGCATAACATCTAAAGTGCTTTGGATCCGATCGATGAAGTCTTGTGGATCTTCATTAGGATCTGACCTAATAAAAGATAGAGGGTCCAAATTAAGGAAATCCGTATTCTCGTGTTGCTTCCCTATTCGCACCACCTGCACCTATAACTGGGCCTTCTTGTCTTTGACCTTGGCCAGCAACTATACGAGTCAATAATTGGATCGCGTTCCTTATATCTTGCTCAGTAGCATTAATAGGTGGCTCTTGAGGTTTTGCTGCCCACCTTAGCTCCTCTGGAGGTAGAGGAGTCGGGGAACTCTGTGATAAGGACTCATCTGTAATCTCACTTTGGTTAGGCATAGCTCGTGATGGACTCGTCCCTTATCCAAAATCTATATGCTTACATGTACTTCTTCTCCTTGTGACAGGCATCATTTGCTATATATAAGCACAAACAATTTAGGAGTTAGATATAATCCACCTACGATAATGGCTCTATGGCACGATTTAGGAAATGAAATTAAAAAGACAATTCCTAAATGCTGCATAATTTCCTGCTTATAAATGTGGTGCACAACACATCCATAAACAAGACTCTACACAGACACGGCTTTGTAGACTCTCAAGGATGACTTGCTTTGATACCACTTTTGTCACATCCAAAGTCCCATTAAGGCCATCTTGCATACGGTACATTCCGTGTATTGACACCACTCGATATTGTATCATTTCATGATGCAGATACAAGAGGTAGAGGACTTTAGGAGATGCATCGTTGAGGTTCGGAGATTCTGATTTTAGTCATTGGTGAGCCCTTCTTGCTATTGGGAGGAGCCCTTTTTCCTTTACCTATTATTTTGTTTATTGAGTTGGGTAGGCATGGCTATTCATGGTACTCTCTTGGACTGTCTGATGTTGAGGTCTTTTACCCTTTTGAGTTGAGTTAGCATTTACATTTGCTTACCATTGATATTGAGACTGAGTGTTGGCCATTGGCCCTCCTTACTGATGTAGATTGATTGATGTAGCTCATTTACTTTATCTTGATATTCCGCTATGCATGATATTGAGTAACTGTCCTGAGATCGAGTAGTCCTCTTGGGGACTAGCAATAGTCTCCATACCATGGGTACCCTCTTGGGCCGTGACAAACTTGGTATCAGAGCATAGAGTTCAAGAGTCCTAGGGAGTCTATGAACCCATGTCTAGTAGAGTCTTGTTTATGTGTGTGTTCTGCATCACACCTCATAAACAGGAGGCTATAGGATATCAGAAATGGTTGTACTTCTTTGATATTCTCAGTTCGTGCAATAGAGTTTGACTCTATGAAACTCTGTTCTAATTCATGCGTTGCGTGAGTGCAGATCATGCCTCCTAAACGTACTGCTGCCTAAAGAGATGGCTCAATCCCAAACACTGAGAATTCCCTACCAGAAGCCCCTACCCAGACTGAGATGGGGAGATAGGGTCGACCTGCTAGAGCCACTGATGTTCCTCACACACCACCTGCTCAATCAGCCTCCACTTTGAAAGCAGACTTCAGGGGAGCCATTGTTATGCTCACTTAGTTGGTGGCCTCCCAGAGTAATAGTCGAGGTCCCTAAGCCCCTAACTCCACCTCCCAAGAGCCTACAGTTGCAACCAGGCTCAGAGATTTCTTGAGGATGAACCCTCCAGTCCATTCGGGGTCTAATGTTGAGGGGGACCCGCAAAATTTTATTGATGAGATGTGCAAGATTTTGAACGCTATGTATGCGAATGAGGTTGAGGGGGTTGAGCTTGTCTTCTATCAGCTTAAAGATGTTGTTAATGTCCGCTATAACCAATGGGAAGATGGTAGAGGTAAGGATGTTGAACCTACTGAGTGGGAGGAGTTTGAGAGTGCTTTCCTCGGCCACTTCTTTCCCCAAGAGTTGAGGGAGGTGAAGGTTGAGGAATTCATGAACCTAAAGCAAAAGGGGTTGACTCTAAAAGAGTACAAACTCATGTTCAATCAGTGTTCCCGATATTCCCTAGAGATGGTTCTGGATATGAGGGCAAGGATGAGAAAGATCGTGTCTGGCTTGGGCAGGCATGTAAAAAGGGAGTGTAAGGCAGCATTGCTGATTCCAGGTATGGACGTCCCTAGACATATAGTTTATGCCCAGCAAACTGAGGAGGACAAGAAGAAGGATAGGAAATAGCAGCAGAGTAAGAAGGCCAAATCGGCAGGGCATGAGCCTAGCCAACAGAATCAGAATAAGGGTGATAGAACTTACATTTAGAAGAGGTCTTCAAGCTATGCATCCTCGATGGCAAGTGGACTTGTTTAGCAAAACTGGAATGATTAGAAATCTTATGGTCACCAGAATTTCAGAATTTCAGAATTTCAGAATTCAGGGTCCTTAGTTCCAAGCTAGCGTGACCCAAGGCCCGAGAGGAAAACCACCTTGTGGCAGATATGGAAACCTTCACCTTGGTGTTTTCCATGAGGGCACAAATGCTTGTTATTCATGCGGAGAACCTGGCCATTTTCAGGGTGAGTGTCCTACGAGGAGATGGGGTGATGGGAGTAACAAAGCTCGGTCTTATACAGCGCCTCCTGCGGGCAGAGCAGGAGGCGGGATGAACCATCTGTATGTGATGGGTAATCGAAGGACCAAGAGGTTGCACTAGATGTTGTTATGGGTATGCTCCAAGTCTTTTCTTATAATTGTTATGCACTGCTTGACCCAGGTTCCACTTATCATTTGTGACCCCCTATGTGGCTAATAAATTTGAGATTTTACCAGAGTGTTTGTTTGAGCCTTATACTGTCTCTACTCCTATTGGTGAGTCTATCCTAGCTGAAAGGATCTATAGAGATTGTGTAGTATCTATCTATCATAGGTATACTTTGGTTAATTTGGTAGAGTTGGAGATGGTTGACTTTGATATAATCTTTGGTATAGATTGGCTCCATGCTTGTTATGCCTTTATAGATTGTTGGACCTGAGTTGTCAAATTCCAATTTCCAAATGAACCGGTCCTAGAGTGGAAGAGAAGTTCTATTGCACCCAAGGGTAAGTTTATTTCCTACCTGAGGGATAGAAAGCTAATTATAAAGATTGTATTTACTACCTCGTGCGTGTTAAATCTGAGGATATCAAGTCCCTTATTCTTGAGTTGGCTCTAATTGTTAATAAGTTCCCTGAGGTGTTCTTGAGGATTTACTTGGAGTCCCTCTTTATAGGGAGATCAACTTTGGGATTGATGTTCTTCTTGATACGTAGCCTATTTTAGTTCCCCCATATAGGATGGCCCCCGCTGAGTTGAAGGATTTGAAAGAGCAGTTGAAGGAGTTGTTAGAGAAGGGATTTATTAGGCCAAGCGTTTCTCCTTAGGGTGCTTCCGTTCTATTTGTACAAAAGAAGGATAGGTCTCTCAAACTATAGGCATCTAAAAGAGGTCACAATCAAGAATAAATATCCTCTTCCCAGGATAGGTTATCTGTTTGACCAATTCTAGGGTATCTCGTGCTTTTCCAAGATAGACCTCAGATCGGGTTACCACCAGTTGAATGTGAGAGAATTTGATGTTCGAAAGACAACCTTCAGGACTAGATATGGCCACTTTGGTTGTTGGTCATGTCTTTTGGGTTGATGAACGCACCTACAGTTTTCATGGACTTGATGAATAGGGTGTTCAGACCCTACCTTGACATGTTTGTAATTGTGTTCACTGATGATATTTTGGTTTATTCAAAGAATGAGGAGGAGGATGCCAAACACCTTAGAATTGTCCTTCAGACTCTTAAGGACCATGAATTGTATGTGAAGTTTTCAAAGTGTGACTTTTGGCTCAAGTCAGTGGCTTTCCTAGGCCATGTTGTTTCAGGTGACAGAATTTGAATAGATACCCAGAAAATTGAAGCGGTTAAGAGCTGGCCAAGACCGACCTCTCCAACTGACATAAGAAGTTTCTTGAGGTTGGCAGGCTACTACCTCAAATTCATTGATGGATTTTCTCCCCAATCTGTACCATTGACCAAGCTAACTCAGAAAAAAGGTCAAGTTTTAGTGGTCTGAGGAATATGAGAAGAGCTTCCGAAAGTTGAAGACTAGATTGACCATTGCACCTGTTTTGACGTTGTCCGATGGGACGAATAATTTTGTGATATATTGTGACGCATCAAGAGTTCGGTTGGGTTGTGTATTAATGCAGAGAAGGAAGGTGATAGCCTATGTTTCAAGGAAATTTCAAGTTCATGAGAGGAACTATCTGACCCATGACCTTGGATTGGCAGCGGTAGTGTTTGCACTTAAAATCTAACGCCACTACTTGTATAGAGTGCATGTGGACGTGTTCATTGACCACAAGAGCCTACAGTATATCTTCAGTTAGAGAGAGCTCAACCTACAAAAAAAGAGATGGTTGGAGTTGTTAAAGGATTATGACATGAGAATCCTATACCACCCAGGTAAAGCTAACATTATTGTTGATGCTCTTAATAGGTTGTCTGTGGGTAGAACAACCCATGTTGAGGAAGAGAAGAAAGATCTAGTGAAGGAAGTGCATAGGTTGGCTTGATTGGGAGTCCAACTCGAGTAGAATGACAAGGGAGGAATCGATATTCAGAGTAGGTCTACATCATCCCTAATAGCAAATGTAAAAGAAGCAAGATCGCAATCCTATCATACTCCGATTGAAGGAGGTTGTCCACAAACAAAAAGTGACGGTCTTCACCAAAGGGGGAGAAAAGGTGTTGAGATACCAGAGTAGGCTATGTGTTCCTGATGTTGATGGTGTCCGAGAGAGGATCATGGCTAAAGCCCACAATACTAGATAATCCATTCATCCGGGATTCACCATGATGTACCATGACTTAAAAGAAGTCTATTGGTGGAGTGGAATGAAGAGGGATATTGTTGAGTTTGTTTCAAAGTGCCCAAATTGCCAGCAAGTAAAGGTTGAGCCTCAAAGGCCAAGTGGCTTGTCTTAAAACATTGAGATTCCAGAGTGGAAGTGGGAGATCGTTGTGAGACCTCATGTTTCACGTCTTCCATTATATAAATAGTGCGGCATTATATAAGGCAAATGTGATTTTTGCTAGCCCCTAAGGATAATAAGGCTGCCAATAATTGGTAATATCAAGGACCTAAAGTTTTAAGCCAATGAAATACCCTGAATACACATTCGGGATTAAAGAAATTGTTACACCCAAAGTCCCATTAAGGCGGAATGGCACCCGTTGCCGACAAGGCTCAGGAGAACCTACATATAACTATGCACTTGCTATGAACATTATAAGAGGTTTCCATATACAACATCCTTTTAAGAAAAGTAGATAGTAATAACAAAGCCAAAAGGAAATGCGTATGACTAGGCCATTGGAGCCACGATGTTTGAGGTACGATACTTGACAACACTTTACTTTACATAGTCTACAATACCTCTGAATAAGGAACAATATCTAAATGAATCAGTACAGGCCCCGCAACATGACCAATTATACAATAAAAAAATATAGGCTCTAGACACACAAAGCCCTAAAGCAACCTGGAGCTTAATAACAGCAGCTGGATGTCCTGTACTCCTACTTGGGAGATCTAGTAGCTCCTGTACCTACAGCATGAAATGCATGTCTCCTGTAAGAGACGTTAGTATGGGAAAATGTACCAAATATGTAAGGCAGGAAGTCCTGTATATGAAATAAGAACTCAAATGAAATCATAAACTAGTATGTGCGGATAAGAGACCACCTTTAGTCATACCGTGGAATCATGTATCTTATGTCCTTTTTATTACTTTACCTTTCTTTTCTATATAATCTACGTACAATGTATCATGTAAATGACCAGCTGATCAGTGGTAAATCAATATCGGGATCGACCCATGCAAGGCTTTCCTTTCACCCCTGGGATGCCCCTCGTAATATGGGATCGACCCATGCTAGGTGATTCTTCCACCCCTGGGATACCACCCATTAATAAGCAACTTTGAGTTATCCTTTATTTACCTGTGAGATGATTCTTTTGGTGGTCATAACATTTAAATCTGTAGGAATATAGACATGACATATGACATATAAACAACCATGCAAAATAATACCACAATGAAAAGAGAGTTACACAACTAATGAAAGGTGTAGGAGATTAAACAACACATGGGCTTTACTTAGTAAAAAGGAACTCATGTATTTTTGGTAGCCAAATATGTATGCAGAATTGACAATGGCCATTTGTTGGAGCATATGAACATGTTAAAAAGTGGAGAATTAGTTATGTTGGAGTGTGTAAGTGCCTTTATGTGCCAAGGAAGAACCTAGATTCATGCCAAATAATACGAAAACGAGTGGCCTTACATACCTCGTTGTATGACCTCGTTATTACCTCGAAGTAACCTCCTTTTATCCCAAATATTTATTTACTATATATTAGGTGATAAAACTAGTGTTGACAGCTAATAAACACATCTTCATAGTCCAATTCCACCCAAATATAATATCCGGGCAGCAAGCTTGTAATTATTAACCAAAGAGTATCATTTCAACCTTCCCACTCCTAATCGTATTTTCTAATACACATTCTCATATACATGTTATACCTAGATTGTTTTAGTCCCATAACAGTGTTACAAGAGCTCTTATACCTAGATTGTTTTAGTCCCATAACAGTGTTACAAGAGCTCATAAAGTATAACATACAACAACTCTACACAACATGCAAGTAGACAATGCAACATTACGTCCTTTCGCAATATTTCAACGTCAACCATTCAAAATCTGTTTCAACCGCATCCAAACTTTCCTCAACATATTTGCACACACAAAAATAGTCCAAAAATAGACTCCAAGTAGATGGAGGACATGCAACTCATTTTTACGAAAGATAAAAATGGTGCAGCAGCGTTCTTTCATCACTATAGAACTAATCCTTGTTAAAAACATAAACCTTACTTAATAATTCAGCTAACCAATACAAGAAAAGTCTCTTAATAAACAAGAAAAACGTACAACAATCTTTGAAACACATGGTGTCCAAAATTCCTGCACAAGTATAACCAGCATACTCTTCATGTTTTTCGTGGAAAAATTACACTAAATACATAGGTATTATACTTACCTTAACCTCCAAGATGTAGGCCTACTCCAAGAACCCTAAGGTTTTGTTGTGGCTGCTTTGTAATAGAAAGAGAGAGCAAGGAGAAACTTTGAAAAAAAAACTGATTTTTGGCTATGTTCAAATGACTTTAAGTTGCTGATTTTTAATCCCTTTTAAAGGGCCACTTTAGGCCGAATTTCTCTTGTGTTTTCAGCCACATTTTGTCAAGGTGGTGATGCACCTACTTGGCCCTTTCACTTGGGCCTTATTGGGTTTTAATTGGATGGGCTTTGCTGTAAATATTTCTCTTTTACATCCACTTAGTTTGGGCCCTATTTGTTAATTGGGTTGTGAATACAATTAGGCCCTTTTCCTATTCATCTTGGGTTGCCTATATTTTCCCTTTATGATGCTAAATCATGGGCCCAAATTACACCCCTTAACTCAGGGTTTATTCTTTATCGGACTTGAACAAATTCGATGTTAGGCATCGTCTCCTTTCGCCTAACCTATTTAAGCTAAGCATGTAGGTGATTCACCTGCTAACTTCCTAAGTCCCACAAGCACCTCACTTCTTTCACTTCATTTGAGGCTGCGATCTCCTCAATTTGACTTAAAACTTATATTCATTCGGTCATCTTGAACGTTAAACGTACATATAACCCTATAATTTGGAATTCAAGCGCTTTTAAAAATCTGTGCTGATTTGACCCCGCCATATTATATTTCATATGCATAGGACTAGTACATGTATGATATGGGGTGTTACAGAAATAACCTGAGTGGCACCTCGCTCTTTTCAGAAGGTTTAAATGAGGTTTCACTTTTCGGATGGGACAAAAAGTAATAATATGCTAATAATATATTTTTAAGTCATTTTAATAGCACAAAGTTCATACATTATGTTTTGGAATCAAGAAAGTTGAAAGATAAAGGTTGGCCAAGGTTAGGGTAAGTTTCTTTAAAATATCCTTCTTAAATTTGGGTCAAATGTAACAAGCCATATCTCTCAAAATGTAAAGAGTTAGAAGGTACATGACCTATCAAATATCAAAGATCATGAGTCTAGTTTGCAACGCATTAAACCGTGCATCAAACCTACGTCAGAATAACAAGTTATGACAGTTTTACCGAGACTGTCCGAGCAAGAAATTGGATCATGGGTTGGGTCGGTTTGACCCACCTTAATATCGGCTAATTTGAGCTTTTTAAAGTTGGAATCAGTGTCATTTCGTCCCCAAAAAGATTACAAACTGAAGGAAAAGTTCCCTCAAGGTGCCAATGGGATTTGAGTAAGTTTTTCGCATTTTTACCGTTAAAATTTATCTGTGTGCTTAGAAATACGTGCCTTACGCTTTTCAATTGTTTTCCCCTCGTATAAACTGTGTTTGGGGGCAAAAAATGTTGTTCTTGCTGGTATTGTTGGTTTGCAGCTCGTATGTTCAGGTAATAGTTTTGGGGCTCTTTTACGGTCATTTTTACAAAGTTTTGTGGACATTTCCTCGCATAAATGGTTCTTGTCGAATATGGTCATTAATGGTAATTTCTTTTACTGTTTATAGGTCTCTTTAAGCTACATATATATAGTCATTGCGATGTTTAGGATGTAAGGAACAACTTTAGTGAAGAAACGTTTTGCAATTGCACGTTCGTTGGAGATGTATGTTTTTAGCACGAAATTTGGGAAGTTTTCCAAAACGTCAAATGTGATAAATTACTATTCTAATGCTAGAAAGACCTTCTGTGAAAGGCACTAGTATTGCAGTAGAGTTATTTTCATGATGGTATAAGGTTGAAATTCCATTCATTCACTTAAACTGGACGTTAAATATCGATATATCATTTTGTCAGTTTTCCCGGCTACCTATTCATATGTTCGAGGCAATTTTCTTATTGGTGTAGTGCCATTAAAAAAATGTATAATGTGAAGAGAATGTCGTATTCATAATCAGTCCTTCTTCCATACAAAGTATTGGTTCAAGTGAAATGCTCCCATGTCGTATTCATTCACTTGAAGCATTTAACAAGTAACGTGTTGGTTCAAGTGAAATGCTCCTATTTAAACTACTAAGGCACTTGATCCTGTTTAAATACTTTCTTTTACTAATTGACATGGGACCAAATATAAGCGTTATCTAAAGCACATTTATGAACATTTTCAAAGTTAAGGCTTCACTCTAAATATTGGGCCAAGTTCCCAAACTTGTTAAAAAAACATATGATTCCATGAGTCATGTGTATATGCTATGACAACGATTATGATGTTATGAGAATAAGTGTACCATCAAGCCAAGATTGGCTAAATGACAATGATTACGATGTTATGAGAATAAGTGTACTAATGAGCCAAGACTGGTTAAGTTCTTGCTATAGCCGACTATGTGCATTCAACATTCATATCATACATTGCACGTTATGCATGGACTCCAAGCTATAATTGAAGGTATGGGGCCTATTTGCGCAAATGATTATGTATATATGTATATGGTACAGATGGCCACAGGTTGGCAGATATGATGCTAGCTAGCTACCAGAAAGGACCACCAGTGCTAGCATTTGGTTGGGTATGTCATGCATTTGCACCTATATATATGTATTCACAATATGGGATACTCGAGCATACCATGCATATTTGATTACGAGGAGGTTTCTTATTGGCCATTAAGGCTACTTGAATTTTAGTTACAGGTGGTATTTCTACTAACCGTTTTAGTAAAGTTATCTATCATTTTACTTCCTGCCTTACATGGCAGTATATGTTTATTCGTATTTACGTCCCTTTGCCTGGGGATGCTGCATTTTATTTTGTGCTTGCGGGTTCAGCTAGGGGTTCTGATTTACCCCTCCACTAGGAGCCCTGTTCAGCTGTGAGTTTGTAAGCTCCACCTCTTCTTCGAGCTTTCACAGGATGCTTACTTTTTGTTGTACAGTTGGGTATAGTCGGGGCCCTATCCCGGCAATGTTAGTGATTCTCTTAGAGGTTATTGTGGACATGTTTTTGTTGGTTGGTCCTTTTGGTCCTTTCATTCTCCTGACATCAGATTGGAATTTATATATAGTGTGTGCTTGTACCTCTATTGTTGCAGCCTTTTCGGCTAACTAGTACTCTATTATTTTGGTTTACCTATCTTGATGTACATGAGTTACTGTTGACCAAGTCATGATCTAAAATGTCCAGGCTTAGTCCTTTAGATGCCATACTGCCCGATTTTCTTCTGGTCCCTAGTTTAGTGGCTTACCCCGCCAATAACGGTATCGGGTGCCTGTCGCGCCTCCCCTCTCTTTAGGGTGTGACAAACATGGTATCAGAGCAGGTCGTGTCCCAGGGAATCCATAATGACATGTCTAGTAAAGTCTTGCTTATGGGTGTGTTGTGCACCACACTTATAATCAGGAGGCGACGAGGCATTCAGGGATGGTTACATTTTTTTCATTCAATACATCGTGCTACAGAGCAAAGGTATAGGAACATATGAAATCTATGTCATGTTATGTTGTTCTTATTTAATGGGCTGCCTACGCTCAGGAGATGGCACAACATGATATAAGTGTGGATCCAAGAGAAGATACCAATCATGTCTTCCCTAGTGAGGCAGATATATTTCCCATTGAGGCATATAGGGAGTTTATGATACCCCCAGTACCAGATTTACAAGCACCTGTTGGTTCCCAAGAAGATCTGGTACCCCAAGCCCCTTTAGAGACTAGGGATCAGGGGATGAAGGAAGTTATTCAGCTACTAACTATGATGGTTTCTATTCATGAGAGACAACTAAAGGTGAGAGCAGACACCAGAAGAGATCCAACAGAAAGCTCAAAGGTACGAGAGTTTCTTCACTTGGCCCCTCCAGTATATATAGGGTCCAATCCCACTGAGGATCCACAGTACTTTATAGACCATATGTATAGAGTATTGAGGGTGATCCATGTCTCTGTCACTGAGGCAGTGGAGTCGGCCTCTTTCCGACTATGTGATATCGCCAACTTGTAGTATGAGGCGTGGGAGAGATCCATAGGACTTGATGCTCTACCAGCAGAGTGGGACGACTTCTCTGAGGCATTTTTAGCCCATTACTTAACACGGGAGGTACGGACAGCCCATCTTGACCAGTTCATCAGTTTGAGGCAAGGGGATATGAGAGTAAGAGAGTACATCCTTAGGTTTAATTCTTTGGCTAGGTATGCACCAAATATTATACGTACCATGAGTACTAGAGTTCATCGTTATGTGGATGGTTTTGGGGATTATTTGATCGGAGATTGTAGGATAGCCTCTTTACAAGATGGTGTAGATATTTCTCTTATTTAGGCTTTTGCTCAGACTACGAAGGACCTTTCTCATCGGATTCAGGATACCCATAGCAATAGGAATAAGAATAAGAGGACTCGTACTATGAGGTTTATAGGGAGCCACAGGGTGATTTTAGGCCCCCATTTCACAGATACCTACCTTTGTCAGTAGGCAGTTTCCCACCATAGTTGCTGGGCCAGAGATTTGATTATTATATTCGGTCAAGACTAAGACGGAATTTAGATCAGCCTGATAGCCATCAACAGGAGCGTTATGCAAAAATGAGACAACCTACTCCCCCATGTACACAATGCAGTAAGCTTCATACTAGGCAACGTAGAAAGGGTTCAAGTGTGAGTTACCATTATGGGAAGACAAGATATTTTATTAGCAACTGGCCCTTAAGTCAGTCCCAACTGTGAATGAATTCATGATAATATTCCCCCATAAGCTTTCCGGCATCCCCCAGAAAGGAATATCAATTTTGCTATAGATGTTTCTTCCTCATATGCAACCTATAACCATTCCTCCTTATAAAATGGCTCCTGTAGAGTTAATAGACTTAAAGGAACAAGGGATTTCTTGATAAATAATTTATTAGGCCAAGCACATCTCTATAGGGTGCTCTAGCGCTCTATGCTTGAAAGAAAGATGACTCCTTATAGATTACGGATAGCTAAATAAAGTCACTATCAAGAATAATTATCCTTTTATATGGATTGATGGTTTTTCAAGGATTGACTTGTGACCCAGGTACTACTAGCTAGTGATCAGGGATGTTGATATTCCAAAGGCAATATTTAGGATGAGTTCGAAGCCGAGCATGTAGACCACTTGTGAATTAGTTTACAGACTCTCCAGGACAACAAGTTATATGTTGAATTCTCCAAATTTGAATTTTGGTTAACTGCTGTTGCTTTTTGTGGCCAAGTTATTATTGGCATTAGTATCAAGGTCGATAGCTAGGAAATTGAGGCAGTAATGGCCTGGCAAAGACCCTTGAATCCGATAGAGGTCCATCGTTTTTTAGGCTTGGCAGGATATTATAGGAGGTTTGTTGTGGGATTCTCCACTACCTCTGCACCACTAATGAGGTTGACGCATAAAGCAACTAAGTTTCAGTAGACTAAATCATGTGAATCGAGTTTTCAAGAGCTAAAGAAAAGTCTTACCACCGCACGTATTCTGGCTCTTCCGGATGGAACCAAAGGCTACATTATATATTATGATGCCTTGAGAATTGGCCTAGATTGTGTTCTTATGCAGCATGGTAGAGTTATGGCATATGCTTCCAGAAAGTTACTAAAACATGAACAAAACTATCCTACTTATGATCTTGAGTTCGCCGCAATTGTTTTTGCCCTAAAGATTTGGTGGCATTATCTATGCGGAGTTCATATTGATGTTTTTACCGACTACCAGATCCTCCAATATTTATTCAAACAGAAGGAGCTGAACTTATGAAAAAAGAGGTGGCTAGAATTACTAAAAGACTATGATGTTAACATTTTATACCATCCCGGTAAAGCTAATGTTGTTGCTGATGCACTTAGCCGAAAGTCCATGGGAAGTCTAAGTCATGTTGAAGCTGAAAAGATTGAAATGACAAGATTTATGTTAGCTAACTGGTGTGATTAGCAGATGCGAAAGGTGGAAGTGTGATTATTCAAACTACAACAGAATCTTCTATTGTTACTGAAGTAAAAGAGCGACAGCGCGAGGATCCTAGGCTGAGAACACTGAAGGAGAGCATTTCACAACAATAGCATCCTTTACTGGAGCAAACTGGAGATAGAGTTCTTAGGTACTAAGGCCGTTTATGCATTCCAAATATCGGAGGACTCCATGCCAGGATTCTTTCTAAGGCCCATTATTCTAGATATTTAACCCACCCTCGAGAAACAAAAATGTATCGGGACCTTCGACATATCTATTAGTGGAATGGCATGATATTTCAAAGATGGTGGCTAATGCCCCAACTACCAGCATGTTAAAAATGAACATCAGAGGCCTAGCTCAATATATTGAGCTTCCGCTATGGAAATGGACATGATAAATATGGACTTCATTACCGGTTTGCCTCGTACTCTATCGAGGTATGACTCTATTGGTTAATCATTGATAGGTTGAAAAAATTTGCTCATTTCTTGCCAGTAAGAATGACATATTCAGTAGAGGATTATGCTAAGCTTTACATTTAAGATATTGTTTGCCTTCATGGAGTTCCATTACCTATCATCTCTCATATAGGGGCTTAATTTACCGTACATTTTTAGAAGTCGTTTTAGAAGGGTCTGGCCACTCAGGTGAATCTCAGCACCGCTTTTCATGTACAAACTGATGGGCAGGCAGAGCGTACAATCCAGACCATTGAGGATATGTTACGTGCCTGTGTGCTGGACTTTAAAGGAAAGCTGGGATGATCACATACCTCTTATTGAGTTTTTTTATAATAACAGCTTCCAAGCTAGTATTCAAATTCCTCCGTAGGAAAGACTATACGGGCGAAGATGTAGGTCACTGATTGATTAGTTTGCAGTTGGGGAGGAAACATTTCTAGACCCTAATCTTCTTCAACAAGCAACAGAATAAAATGAAACTCATTAGAGACTTACCGCAAACGGCCTAGAATCAGCAGAAGTCTTATGCAGATGTTCGACGACGAGACTTATAGTTTGATGTAGAAGATTGGGTCTTCTTAGAGGTATCACCTATGAAGGAATCAAACGGTTTGGAAAGACAGGAAAGTTCAGTCCTAGTTATGTTGGACCATATAAGATTATAAGAGAAATTAGCAAGGTAACATACGAGCTTAATTTTCCTTTAGAATTGATAGCAGTCCATCTAGTGTCCCATGTATCTATGTTGTGGAAGTACATTAGAGATTCTTCGTGCATTACTCGCATTAAGGATACCCCCATTGCTGAAGACTTAACTTATGATGAGGTACCAGTGGCTGTTTTAGATCTACAAATAAGAAAGCTTCAAAATGAATAGTGGCCTTCGTGAAAGTGTTGTGGCAGAAAAAAAATATTGATGAAATAACTTGGGAAGACAAAGAAGAAATAATGAGGAATCACTCCCAGTTATTTATAACTTATGGTGGGACGCATTCCAAAACTGTCAGTTGTCTTCTTTTTTTAGTAACTTAAGTTTTAAAGGATTTGGAGGTGTAACTTGTATGTTTTGTCGCGGGATAGCTATACAAAGCTTAGTAATTAGAGTTTTTGGATGTTTATTTAGAGTTTGCAAGGGTAATATATGTATCAATAAATAACATTTTAGTAGATGGTAATTCAACCAAGGGGTTGTTTTGATGCATTCGCGGACGAATGTTCTTAGGGGGGAGATTGTGAGACCCCGCGTTTCACATCTTTCATTATATAAATAGCTTGGCATTATATAAGGCATATGTGATTTTTGCTGGCCCCTAAGGATAATAAGGCTGCCAATAAGTGGTAAGATCAAGGACCTAACCGTTTTAAGCGAAAGAAATACCCTAAATACAGATTCAGAATTAAAGAAATGACCCGATTGGAACCTCGCCTTTTCCAGAAGGTTTGAATTAGGTTTCACTTTTTGGATGGGATTAAAAGTTTATAATTTGCTAATAATGGATTTTTTTTAAGTCATTTTACTAGCACAAAGGTCATACATTTAGTTTTGGAATCAAGAAAGTTGCAAGATAAAGGTTGGCCAAGGTTAGCGTAAGTTTCTTTAAGAAATCCTTCTTAAATTTGGGTCAAACATAACAAGCCATATCTCCCCAAATATAAAAAGTTAGAAGGTACATGAGCTATATAATTGAAGATCTATGAGCCTAGTTTACAACACATAAAATCACACATCAAACCGACCTTAGAATAACAAGTTAAGACTGTTTTACCGAGACTGCCCGAGCAGGAAATCGGGTCATGGGTCGGGTCGGTTTGACCCACCTTAATGTCGGCTAATTTGAGCTTTCTAAAGCTAAATTCAGTGCCATTTCGTCCCCAAATAGATTACAAACTGAAGGAAAATTTCTCCCAAGGTGCCAAAGGGATTTGAGTAAGTTTTTTCTCATTTTTACTGTTAAAATTTGTCTGTGTGCCTAGAAATGTGTGCCTTACGCTTTGCAATTATTTTCCCTTTGTATTAGCTGTGTTTGGGGCTGTTTTAGGCTGTAAAAGAGGTGGTGTTCTTGCTGGTATTGTTGGTTTGTAGCTGGTGTGTTCATGTAATAGTTTTGGGGCTCTTTTAAGGTCATTCTTATGAAGTTTTACGGACATTTCCTCACGTAAATTCTCCTTGCCGAATCTGGTCATTAATGCTGAATTATTTACTGTTTATAGGTGTCTTTAAGCTGCACATATATATTCATTGCGAAGCTTAGGATGTAAGGAACAACTTTTGTGAAGAAACCTTTGGCAATTGGACGTTCGTTGGAGAGGTAAGTTAAGACTAAGATCCATCCCTCCTTTTACCACCAAATCCCGGAAGTTTCCCAAAACAACAAAGCAATATTTTACTATTTTTTTGATAGAAAGACCTTCTGTAAAAGGAACTGGGATTACAGCTTGGTTATTTTTGTGATGGTATTAGGTTGAAATTCCATTCATTAACTTAAACTAGACATTAAATATCTATATATCGTTTTGTCGGTTTTTCCGGCTACCTATTCATATGTTCGAGGTATTTTTCTTCTTGGTGTAGTGCCGTTAAAATAAATGTAGAATATGAAGGGAATGTGATATTCATAATCAATCCTTCTTCTATACAAAAATATAATTAAAGCATCTAACAAGTAGCGTGTTGGTTTCAAGTATTCTCCAGTGAAATGCTCCTATTTAAACTACTAAGGCACTTGATCCTATTTAAGTACTTTCTTTTACTAATTCACATGGGACCAAGTATAAGTGTTATGTAAAGCACATTTGTGAACATTTCAAAGTTAATGATTCGCTCTAAATGTTGGGTTAAGTTCCCAAACTTGATAAAAGGACACATAACATTCCACGAGTCGTGTGTATATGCTATGACAACGATTGTAATGTTATGAGAATAAGTGTACCAATGAGACAAGATTGGCTAAATTACAATGATTATGATGCTATGAGAATAAGTGTACTAATGAGCCAAGACTAACTAAGTTCTTGCTATGGCCTACTATGTGCATTCAACATTCATATCATACATTGCACGTTATGCATGGACTCCGAGCTATATTCGGAGGTATGGGTCCTATTTTCCCAAATGATTATATATATATATATATATATATATATATGTATATGGTACAAATGGCCACAGGTTGGCAGATATGATGTCGGTTAGCTACTAGAAAGGACCACCAGTGCTAGCATTTTGTTGGGTATGTCATGCATTTGCATCTATATATATGTATTCACGACATGCGATACTCGAGCATACCATGCATATTTGATCACTAGGAGGTTGCTTCTTGGCTATTAAGGCTACTTGAGTTTTGGTAAGAGGTGGTATTTCTATTAACCTTTTTTGTACAGTTATCTATGATTTTACTTCCTGTCTTACATACCAGTATATATTTATTTGTACTGACGTCCCTTTGCCTGGGGACACTGCATTTTATTTCGTGCGTGCAGGTTCAGGTAGGGGTTATGATTTACCCCTCTACTAGGAGCCCCGTTCAGCTATGAGTTGGTAAGTCCCACCTCTTCCTGAAGCTTTCACAGGATGGTTACTTTTTGTTGTACACTTGGGTATATTCGGGGCCCTGTCCCGGCAGTGTTAGTGATTCTCTTAGAGGCTATTGTGGACATGTTATTGTCGGTTGGTCCTTTCGTGCCTTTCAGTCTCCATTCATCAGATTTGCATGTATATATAGTGTGTACCTTTACCTCTATTGTTGCAGCCTTGTCGGTTAACTAGTACTCTAGCGTTTTGGTTTACCTATCTTGGTGTACATGAGTTACTATTGACCAGGTCATGATCTAAAATGTCCAGGCTTAGTCTTTTAGATGTCATGTTGCCCGATTTTCTTCTGGTCTCTAGTTTAGTTAACTATCACGTTTAGTGGCTTACCCGACCAATAATGGTATCGGGTGCTTGTTACCCCTCCCCTCTCTTTAGGGCATGACAATCATTAACATGGACTTCATCATTGGGCTACTGAAATCCTGGAGATAGCATGATTACATATAGGTTATTGTAGACAGGATGACTAAATTAGCACACTTCTTGGAAGTCAAGACAACTAATACGGCGGAGGAGTACACCAAGCTGTACATCCAAGAGATTGTGAGGTTGCATGGAGTTCCCTTGTCCATCATTTCACACAGAGAAGCCCAGTTTACTTCTCACTTCTAGAGGTCTTTCCAAAAGGGATTGGATACCAAGGTAAATCTGAGTACAACCTTTCACCCACAAACGAATGGCCAGGCAGAGTGCACTATTCAGATAGTAGAAGATATGTTGAGAGTCTGCATCCTTGACTTCAAAGGGAATTGGGATGACCATCTACCACTGATTGAATTTACATATAACAATAGTTATCATACGAACATTCAAATGGCCCCCTATGAGGCCTTGTATGGGAGGACGTGTAGATCACCCATTAGGAGGTTTGAGGTTGGAGAAGCCGAGTTGATTGGTCCTGACCTTGTCCATCAGTCCATGGAAAAGGTGAAGATTGTTTGAGAGAGGTTAAAAACTGCACAAAGCCATCAAAAGTCTTACATCGATGTGAGAAGATGGGACTTAGAGTTCGAGGTGAGTGATTGGTTATACTTGAAGGTATCACCCATGAAGGGTGTCATGAGGTTTAAGAAGAAGGGGAAATTAAGTCCTCGCTATATCGGCCCTTTTTAGGTTGTGAGGAGAATTGGGAAGGTTGCTTATGAGCTATAGCTACCTTCTGAGTTAGACGGAATCCATCCAGTTTTCCACATTTCTATGTTGAAGAAGTGTTTGGGAGACCTTGCCTTGGTGATCCCTATTGAAAGCACTGGAGTCAAAGATAGCTTGTCCTATGAGGAAATTCTAGTCTGAATCCTTGATCGGCAGGTTCACATATTGAGAAACAAAGAGATAGCCTTTGTTAAAGATTTGTGGAGGAATCAATTTGTTGAGAAAGCCACGTGGAAAGCTGAGGAAGAGATGAGATCCAAATACCTGCACGAATTCATGTTTGATGACGAGGATTCGAAGGTAATATTCTATGTTGAGTTGATGTGTCTATTCTTGATGTTCTGAGTAGAGTTATTGAGGTCGATGAAGAGTAGAGAAGTTGAGTTATTGAGTGGGTATCGAGATGAGTCTTGAGTCTATTCATGCCACAATACCGCTCCTACTTATCATTTGAGGACGAATGATCCCAGGGGGAGATGATGTAATACCCGGTAAAATTATCAAAATACCCCTAGAGGAGACAAGTGTCCATAATGCATCTTCCAATTCTCGGAAGGAGAATCCAAGGTTGGATTTGTGATCAGCGCAAAAAATTAAAAGGGGGAAAGGTATCGGTCGATTTTTAGAGCGACCGAGTCAAACAATAATTTCTTATTCCGAGACACAAAATACTGAGGATCCATAACAGAGGCGCATCGTGGACCCATTGCGGAGGGTAACTTATATTTTTTCATAATTTTTCGACGGGATTGAGAAAAACTAGTTTGGGAAAATTTTGCAAAAAATGAACTGTTTGCGACCAGTCTGCGTTGCGGACTAGGTTATTTCGCTGCTGGAAAATTTCAAAAAAATTCGACGGGCATTCTAGTTTGTTCCTAACACCTTCTAAAACCCATATATGACTAATATATGTCATTTTAACGAATAAAGGGTTCCAAAGCCCATCTTACAATCCCCTTCCTAGCAGGGAAAGCTCATCCCATGGTTCATCGACCTATTTGAGATCTTCCGAAGAGTGGGTGAGGTTGCTTATGAGCTAGGCTTACCACCTAGACTATTGGCAGTCCACCTTATTTTTTATGTCTCCATGATTCCCAAATACATGTCAGATGAGTCTCACATGTTTTCCTATGATTCAGTGGAGTTGGATTTGAATTTGTTATATGAGGAGGATCCAGTGGCTATATTGGATAAACAAGTTAGGTTGCTTAGGACAAAAGTGATTATTACTTTAGTGAAGGGCACCATCGATCGGTTGAGGAGGCAATTTGGGAGACTAAGTTCAATATGCGTGCCAGATATCCAAGCCTATTTGAGGCTCTATGTACTTTCCTTTTTCTTATATTCAAGGATGCACATGATTTTTAGTGGTGGATGATGTAATGACCTTAGCAATCGTTTTGTAAATTATTGTAAAAATTACTTTTTTTGCAGTTTTCTCTGGTGTTAGTCAGCTTGCGTGGAAAGTTGAGAACTTTGCAAGTTTTTTAGTTTTAAGGTTTAAGTTAGTCAAAAAGTAAGTTTCGATGCCATTGGAGTTTTGAGTATTGGAATAAAATTATGTCGATTCACTAGTATCGAAACGTGGAAATTGATTAGCGAAAAGTGTTACAATCAGATTTGGAGCCCATATGTGAAATTAAGGTCATAAGTTGAAAAAGTTGGTTTAGAATTATCTACGTTTGATTTTTGTTAACATTTTGAGTTCAGGTGCTCGAATTGAATTTTTGATAATTTTGTTGGATTCGGGATGTAATTTTAGGCCTAGGTGAGGCATCGTCATATTTTTTTAAAGTCTCGAGAGAAGTTTGGTCTTTTTGCATCCTCAATTAGTTTAGTTGCATTCTATCGAGTTATGGGTCAAGGTAACCCCAAATTTAATTTTTGATAGTTTCATTGAGTACACAATGTCGAATTTTGCGGGGTAGGTATATGGTTTGTGCATACGATATTTTGAACGAATACTAAGGGTTCGGCCTGGGATTTGGAAATTCTTTTCCAAAACCTGATAACTGGTGTCAATGGAATACACATCGTGGTCGCAAAAGGGGGTGTGCGATCGTGATTCTTCCATCCTTTTCCACTTCGTGATCGCTGCCCCCATTACACAATCGGGAAGGGTCCTTTTTCTATTCTTTGTGGTCGCGAAGGTTATTTTTGACCTGGACATAATCTAATCTGGAACCTCCTATTTCCATCATTTTTGTGACCTTCGATTTCTTGTACAAGATTTATAGAGGAATTATCGAGAAACAATTTTGGGTAAGTGACTCTCTCACTAAAACTCTTTATTTTCCTCATCTATTTTGTGATTCTGACTTCAATTTCTTGATTTTGAAACCTAAAATTGCATGATTTTTACATAATCTGAATTGGGAGTTTTGAGATCGTTTTCTCTCAAATATTTTGGGATTTTCACCCCTGAGTTCCATTATTCACATAGAACAGGATTTACACTCAATTTTTATATTCGGCATTTTTGGGATTTAACCAAATCTTTGGATGATATAACCCCTAGGCCCCTAATTATGGTAATATGGGTATCGATTGACCCCTTATGATGTGTAGATTGCATTTTTGATAGTGGCTTGATGATTCAGAGTCAGTTTTATGAGCCGATCATTTGGTTGGTGTGTTCGTGTGTAGTTTGGCCTCAAGGTAGGTTTATCTGAACCTTCCTTAGGACTGGTGTAGAGTAATTAAATACAAGTATGTTATATTCTATGGGATAGGGTTATATCATGTGTTCGTATTGAAAATTATTGATGTGATGCCCTATGTGGATTCTTATTTGATAGTGATTGATGTGGAAACGTGGATGTGTATTATATTGTGAATGTGGTTTACGAAAAGAAGGCATAGTTATGATTTAGAATTCATAATCATGGCTATGGTTGAGACATTCATTCATATAAAGGTGGTGTAATTGTGGTTGGCTATTCTAATGAGATTGATGGCCAATTGTGAATAAAAGGGTGATTTTATCGTGAGATCATCGAGGTTTAGGAAAATTGTGATATCTATTATACATGTGGTGATGAATATTACTTTTGTCTTATGTTTCATTTGTATGCATCCTCATATTAAATATTATAACACCTGGTAATTTGAGAGCTGTGGAACCACCTTTTTGTAACAAAATATGACAACTTTCAAAAACCTTGACCACGAGGAGGTGACAAGGGGATATGAGATAATGTGATTATGATTGAGGTATATGATCTAAGGCCCCCATGGGTATTCTTAGTCTATGGAACCCTAGATTGATGAAGGTATATACGACAGGTTGTATGACAGTTTTAATCTCACCTTGCATTACATACATCACATCATCAGTGACATCATTGCACTATTAAAATTAAGTGAGATACTCTGTGTGTGTGGATATATATATGTGCGGCAATTTGTCAGACTGATTTTTGTGGTACAAATGGAAGTGTTCTTAGTTTATTTCATAGTTTTCAATTCTCTATTGTCATTTGGTTAAACCTACGGGGTACATATTATGGGTACTCACCCTGCTTCTTCTCCAGCGCATCTAGGGACTTCCTTGTAGCAGTTGATTTCAGATCGTACTGGTGATACTACCCATATCTAGTGGTGAGACTCAAGGTCTCAAGTTTCTATTATGTTATTTTGCAGTTGGTAGTCTTTATTATATTTTCTAAGATTATGATGTATATACTTCGATTCAGTATTATTTAAGATACTTTTTTGTACTCGTGACACCAGGTCTTGAGCATTTGGTCTAGTGATGTATTCTCCTTAACTCTTCATCTTAGGTGTTGGTTATTACTCTTTATTTGAGATTTGTGGTCTTTTAGTCTTGATTCATCTATGGGGTCCTGACAACATTCCCACTTCCTTTTGAAGTGACTTAAAATTGTACCTAAACTATAGTCTCCAGTTCATACAATTCTAATTATGACTGCAACATTTAACTTTCCTTATTATGTTCAAATTCAACTCCTAATTAATTTTAAATACTAAGAGAAGTAAGAAAAACTCTTCTTCATCCCTTATTGGCATTCACTATATCAAGTTTCTCGATAATTTTTCTCTTCAAAGTTTAATGTTTTATATTAACAACTTGATACAAATAGATTTCCATATATCTTTTAGTATTTGTCTTACTCAGTTAGTTCCACATAGTGAAATTCTCCCCCAATCTGAATTTTTTCCCAAAAAGTTGCTCACATTAATGTTGTTGACGCTCATGAGCTTAATTTGAATTATTATGTTTTTTGTGAAATTAGATCCAAACAATGGAATAGTCCTTTAAAATAATACACCAAATTTTTTAAACCTAAGACCAAGCCATTCTTAATATGCTATAAGATTGAGTTCAATGATTCTTGATTGAGCATAGGTTTTAAAGTCAAAGTATGGAAATAGATATGAAGATGAACTAAAGTCACAAGAATCCTCTAGCACAAAGTTGAGTTAAAAGCTTCCTTATCAATTGAGTTTCGATGTAAGATTTTTGTAAACAGATTATGTGATCCAATGAATTTAGTCATACATGTATGTTATGATCAATTCCTAAGTATTTAAAGTATATTAAATGTAATTTAAGGTAATAAAAGATCTCTTATACTAGGCCTAGTTCAAAGGATTTCTATCGGCTAATTTTCAAATAAGCCCATATAAGGAGAAACTTTTAACAATCATATCTCTCGATATATAAAGAGTGATGTGTTCCACATCCTATCAGATAAAATATCTTCCGGCTTTTTTTTCCAACGCCACAAAGGTTGAATCAATCTGAGTTTAAAGTAAAACGTTATGACCATTTTACTAGAGACGCGCAGAGTTTGTCGAAGTCCGTGATAGCTCTGCGATATGGAGTGAATATGGACTCTTCTGCCTAAGTTAAATGATGTCGCTTTAGTACTTTTTAAAGTTATTTTTTGTCCTATAAATTTTTGGGAGTTATTTTGATGTCCTAAAAGGTATAGAAGGTCAGTATTCAAAATTAAAATCCTGTCCTTCACTCCTAAACTTGAACACTCAAGAATTTTCAAACAAATAAAACTCATCAAGTTAGGGTTATTTGTGAAGATTATCCATTAACATAAGTTCTTCTTCATAGATTTCAAACTTCTAACTCAAATTTCTTCATCTATTCATGAATCTCTAAGAGAAATCTTAAATCATAATCATATGGTTTTCAAAAAAGTGAATTCAAGAATTTCAACAAAGAATTTTGTGATTGTTCTTCTTTATGAAGTAGGGTTCTTCACCAAGAACTCTAAAGCTTTCAAGTGAAAAATTCAAAAATCAAAGAAGACCTTCAACCATGATTTTTCCAAGTTCTTTCATTCTAAAAACTACATAAAATAATTATTTTTCCTCAAGAACAAGCTTCAAGGTTCCAAAATCAAAGGTTTCCTTCAAGAAAACTAGTGTTCTTCAAAAATATTTTTTGTAATATCAATTTTCTAGGTATGTAAGGCTAACAAAATATTGGACTAAGTTCATCCATGTGCCCCTTCCACTTCTATAATTCTTAATTAAGCTTGAGTTAGAGTTTTTATAGTTCCTTGAATTGAATTCTTGAATTTTCTATTATTCTAATAAGTTTCTAGCATAAATTTAAATATGATTTAACTATGCTCATGAGTCGTGTCACGACCTATACCTAGGGCCTACTCATAACACGGGTAATGAGAAACCTGAAAGTATCTCACCCAAGCCCCTTAGCATTTATCAAGCATTTCATAGGTAATGAATATAAATAAAAGCGGAAACTAAGGAAAATAGGACTAAGGAAAAATCAAGCATAATATCAAGTACTAAATCATAATCAACTCATACATGTCCATCAATACCGCTAACTTTAAACTTGGATGAGGGCTAAGATATGTCCCTGGTTCACCCTCAATAAAAGTAGCAAAACAAAATAAAATAAATAAATCTAAATGTCTCAATAGAACTCATGTTTAAAAAAATAGGATTTTGTCTCTAAACTAGAGAATTCACTAAACTTAGACTTCAATCAATCTGATAGCTAACCACTTGTAGGATGAGGATGAGTATCGGTCCCTACATGGTTAGATCATGTAGACAAACGTATTCGTTAGTACATTGAATATACCAAGAACATGAGGTCCAATGCAACAAGGAATCTATGGACATCATAATAAGCAATTTGCACATCATGGGTAGAATTAAAGCACATGTGAGATGACTGATCAATGCATCTAAATCATGATTGAAATGACACAACCATCATAAGGAAGCATACATATATGTGAGAGGAATATCATTAACCATAGTGAGACATTGTGAGAAAACATAAACATGGATGAGAGTTATGTTAATCAACATAAATCATATGTTCTATAATATTGAGTCCAAGTATTGCCCTTACACATGAGGAAAAGGGAGAATTCTTGTCAAGGTAGACTACCTAAATGGATCTACTAAGCTACTCAAGTGACCAAGCCTCTACTAGTGGGTGGCCCTTTCTAAGAAATCAAGCCTTTGCTAACATGTGATCTTTTTTTCAACAATGGCACATAATTATAGGACAATGGGATTCTACTAATAGTCTCATGTCTCTACTAGTGGGGGGCCTCCACCTATATCCCAAGATCCACTCAGTTTTAAGTAAAACTCTCAATAAAATTAGAAGTCATAAGTAACATCAATAGAAAGGAATTTCTACTTACCCATCCATCATACATTAAGCATGACTTTTGAATAGCTCCTTAACATATGTAATGAGGATTGGATTTTCATCATTACGCATTCATTCCTTGGGTGAGAGCTCATCATAGGGATATAATAGTCTAAGATAATGTTAAATGTAAATTACTATAAAATCATGCAATTTAGGGAAACTCATTCTTACACAAGAGAATTTGTATCAATTGAGCTATAATCAAGATGACCTATATCCAATTCATGAATTTGAATTTTGGAGCTTACATATTACTTAAACAAATCAACCAAAATATTTAGGGAAGACATGAATCTAGGTCAACTAAGAAATCCACATTCATTTTCATAAAATCCTAGATTATGCATATTAGAGATTCCATTCAAATACAAACATATATATAATGGTCATCCATACATAATAAAGCTAATAATCATAATATAATATCATGTAGATGCATTTTGAGTGAAAATCACAAAACTCTTAAAATGCATACTTGTGAATAAATGAAGAAGAAAAGGGGTTCTTGGGGCTCCATGGGTGGAAGGAATCCTGTGAATAAAATCCATATACCTTATATGAAGATCTATGGAAGAATTCAAACTTTGGAGGGTAAAGCCTAAAACCCTTGCTTGCCTATAATGAGGGAATCTTGAGAGAACTTGGGGAAGTTTGGGAACTTAGGATTTTAGGTAAATTATTGGAATGGTAGGGTTTAAGGATAGTTTAATACTGGTATGGGTAGTTTTTTAAGGACAAAAATGACATAGTTAAGGCTTAGGATATGAGAAAATGTTAAAAATATGCTTCATTTAAAACTATCAGAGCGAAACTATGAGATGAGTCTATGAGTCATAGACACATCTACAACTTGTAAATAGGGTTCGTCTTGTTACACCCCGAAAACTTTAGAAACTTGAGACTTGACCTTCAGTCTATGAACCATCTTTTATAACCGTAATTCTATCTACGGGTCCTATATACCCCTCATAAATCTAACCCATACTTAGAAAAATTTTACTCTTCAATCTAAAACTAAGAACACACTCTACGATCTAGCAATCAAACTACGACACGTAAAGGGTCTCATTCTGTAGAACCAAATTTTTCCTTCTCTGAATTTTCATCTAGGATCTAGTCCACCAACCATACTGCTAACTATGACTCGTACATTACTCTTATGGTCTTGAACCTATCACCTAATATTAACCCAAATTCCATGAACACCTTTTATAGCTCATGAAATCAACCACAACTCATAAATTAGGCTCGTGATTCCAGTCTAAAAACCAAAATTTCAACTTTTACTCTTTGTCCAACTTCCAAACTCCTGGGCATTAGAATTAATTATTTGACTTGAGATTCATGTCCATATCTTCATCCATATGCACTCTAATTTAATATTGAATTTAATATTTTATGCATTGAAAGAGTGTGAAAGCATAAATGATAATAAATATGAAAGCATGAAGGATAAATATTTTGAATGAGATTGAGTCAAATATGGAGTTGAGTTGAGCCCTAATAAAGTGATTTCTAAATAATTTAATTTTTTGTTCTTTGAGTCTTATTAAATTATGCATTGAGAGTATTGTTATTGCTACGCTTTGATTCTTAAGGTTATTGTTCATAGTTATATTCTCCTGAACCAAAATTGAATTAATGATCATGATTTTACTATGCATTATTTCAAATTGAGATTGATGCTTGTTTATGTATTGAGCAAAGAAGATTTTTAATGGATTTGAAATATTATTTTATTTAGTCTAAATGAACATGAGTTTTGAGCATGTGGTGTTTTGAAACGGAGTTTTAATGAGTTTTTGGAAGAGTTTAAAATTATATTTCTTTTATTTTTAAAAGAAAGATTTGATGATTGAGATGAAATTGAACTGGTGAGAATCCAATAAGACTAGATGAAAGTCTTAAATTAAAATAATTGGTTTGGAGTTTTCTGAGTATTGGGAGGAGTATCAAGCACTAAATTGGGTGAGAATAAATAACAACTATATCCCAATAAATTACATAGACAACATAGGAGAAGATTGAACTGTTAAAGTCGAATGTTTCCTTATTGTCCCCAAAAAAGAGGACTTCACTTGATTATGGATTCAATAATAGAGATTCTCCAGTTACCTTGGCGAATATTGGATGGATATGGCAATGACATCACTGTTATACATCACCGGCTCAAAGGTGATGGTTGTTAATTAAAAAACTCATAAAATAGGACGTGATATGATAGTACTCTAAATGATTGGACTGAGATGCTTGTTTTAAAGCTTTCTTTAAACATAGTTTACTTAAAACTTGTATTCTTTTAATAAGTTGAATTACCTGAGTTGAGTATATCTTGAGCCTATATTTTTTGGTTATTTTACATACAGTATATTTCATATACTGACGTTATTTGGTGTTGTATCATTTTGTGATACAAATACAGGTGTTAGGGATCATCAATAAGTTCTTCGTTGATTATCTACTTCTTTCCAAAGGAATAATTTTTATTTTTTTCTTAGATTTGAGCAGTTATTTTATGTTGATCTAGACATAGACATGTCATTGGCCCCATATGGGTAGTTGAAAGAAGCTTTATAGGCATAGATTGAGAAGATTATAGTTGACTTCCTTTGAGTCTTATTTTTCTTTAAAAGATATTCTTATGATTTTGAGATTTATTTGGATTGTGTTACTCCTAACTACATCCTTATGGATTTATTCATTTGGTAGCCCACTTCCTTGTTCTCTTTATTATTGATATGAGTCTTCCGCTGTATGATTGAATAAGTAATTGGGCCAAACGGTTCGCTTGGGGACCAATAATTATTTCTGAGTGTCAGTCATGTCTAGGATACCCTCTTGGGGTGTGACAAACTTTCTATCAAAGCATATAGTGCAAGTGTCCTAGGGTATCTATGAAGTCATTTTTGTAGGTTCTTATTTATGATTGTGAGATCCCCAATTCTATAAAATAAGGACTGTAGACATTTAAGAATTGTTTCCTTCTTTCACACCTAAGATCATGCAATAGAGTTGTTTCCTAAGTACGTTATTGAGATTCGTGTGTTGCCCAAATTTATTTAACTACCTCTCATACTTAAGGTAGTTGCAATAGAAAAGTATAGATCTTTATTGATAAGCTACTCTTAGATAAAGTATTCAAAAAGTAAAGAGATTGCACCGGACATGAGAGGGTCCTATTAGTGTGCTTAAGTTAATTAATTTGAAAGAATGTTAGCTTATTCATATAAATCATGCATTTGAGCTAGAAAGAGATATAATGTCCTCCCAAAATCTCTTTTTCAAATCTTCCTTCAAAGATTATCTTTGATAAAGAAAGTATGCCTCAAAAAGTGTATGTTACCACATGAGGAAGTGTAGTTTGAGGCTTTGTAAATCATAAACATTAGAACTGAATCATTCTAGAGTTAAAAAATAAAGGTGGAAAAGTATAATCAAATAGTGAGAATGATGGTTGATTGAAGCTTGTAACAATAATTACTTACTCAATAGGCAAATAGTAGGTGGTAAGTAAAGTCCCTTTTGATTTTGACTAAAGAGCAGCGAGTATTTTCTAAGTTTTATGACCAAAGGTAGAAGAAAAGTTCTTAGTTGGGATAATTTAATATATATTTAAACCTGTAAAGGAGTTTATGATATGCTATTGGGTTAGTATAGACCAAATATAGATGTTGAATAAAAGAACGGAGTAGCCATAAGGTGATAGATCTAAGTTAGGCTTATGATTTTGAAGGGAAAGCCCCATAATATTCATAGAATCATGAGCTTAACTAGTCAAGGAGGTACAATGAATGAGTAGATAATAATTAGTTCTGAAAGGCAATATGATGATTCATCATAACGAGGCCGGTTGTGAGACAAAGATTGATCACTTGTCATGAGGTTTTAGTGGTCTCGTGATTCTTGGTTATACCTAGTAATGATAAGTTATTTAGCTTGTGAGAAGTATGTGGTCTACATGCTTAGTCCTAGATCTTAAGTTTGAATGTTAGAAGAGCAATGGTAAGAGGGGGGCAGCATTATGAGAGTGATACTTTTAATTTGGAGGTTTCCTCTAATAAGCGTTACATAGCATAAGTGAGAAAGATATTGACTTGAAAAAAGTGTGATGTTATGAGTATGGTGTATGTGACCCATATATGAAACTAATGAATTGAGACTAAGCCATTATATATAAATAGAGTAAATATATGTATAGGAGATAGTATATAGTCAAGATGAGTTTTTGATCAAGTTTTGACATGTATGTTTGCCTAGATTATATATTTGAGTTGTCAATGTGAAGTAAGTTGATGTAACCAATCTTGATCGCTCTTAAGAATTGGGTCGAAGTGGGTTATGTATAGATTATAATGAGTCTTCACTTATAATTCATGTTCTTCAGTTAGATGTACGTAAACATAGAAGATGAATATTAGTAAAATAAAAAAAGAGGTTATATAAGAGTTAGAAGAAGAAGCTATTTACGCTGATGTAATGACCTCGAAGGTCATTGCTAGCATTTTCAACCAAATTTCTATTTTTCCCTTCTTGAAAGTTGTCTTGGATCATTTTTAGTTAATTCGAAAAGCAAGATTTTTAAAATCTTGTAAAGAGATGAAGTTTTACAAAAGAGACAGTTTTAAAAGGCTTAAAGTTGAAAATTTTAAATTTTGAGGTCATTTTGAATTTCGAGCGTCGAAATTCAATTCTATCAGTTCCATCAGTTCTGGAATGCTTAATATAGTCTAGGAGAACTTGCATAACTGAATTTAGAGTTAAAACGGAGATTTTAGGCCCAGAGTTGAATTTCTAGTTCATTTTGGATCATAGGTTTGACTTTGGTCAATATTCGGAGTTCGGGGGCTTGTGTCGAAATTTCGTCAGTTCCAGTGGTGAACTTATGCTAGAAATGGCTTCATTGTAATTTTTAGGGCTTCCGTGAATATTTTGAGTTTTTGAGTCAAAAACTACTTTAAATGATCTTCCTCAGATTCGGGACCACAGAGGTTTTGAATTCAAATTCTGACAATTCCATTGAATCCGGATCATCATTTCTAGTGGGGCCACTGGGTTTCGAACGAATTCCTAAGGGTCCAATTCCTATTTTTGTTTGTGTTAAGTGTTGTTGGTGAAGCTGATATCTGGTGCCTCACATTTGTACTTTACGTTCGAGGAGTGGGTTTGCATTCACGGAGGTCTAGCCTGGGTGACCTCCACACTCGTGGAGCACTGTGAAGGGAACCTCCACATTTGCAGATTGAGTCTCTGCATTCACGGAGGGTTGGGAGGATTAAGGCTCCGCATTCACGAATCCTTAACTGCATTCATGGAGTACACCGATTACCTGAACAGTGTTGTCTTTTAATGGACATGATTGAAACTTTTTCCACTTTTTTTTACACTCCAAGCTTCGTTTTCAAGAGAAATTCCAAGGTTTTTCGAGAAAATTGAATTGGATAACTATTTTCTAACCTATTTCATTAATTTATATCGATTAATTTATGTTTGTAACTTATTGTGGAATTCTAATGGTGTAAATTGCGAATTTCTCGGAGTTTGATTTTCAAACTTTAATCATTGATTTCTCGCTCATTTTAGCTCTATTTTAAAAACTATTTTCACCATTGAACTCTTTATCGCATGGGGAACGTTTTCATGCTCTATTTTTTAGGTTTTGGCAATGTTTTGCGGCATGAGAATTTTTACCATTTTTCCATTTTCATCTGAATTAACTGATTTTAGTTCCATTAGATTTTTATGTAATTGTAATGCCATATTTGAATAGATTGTGGTGATTGGAGTATCGTAGAAGGGGGAAAGCGGCAATTTTGACTTGATTCGAGACTTTATTTAAGGCAAATGGATTTCTGACCATTTGCTTAGTATGAATGAACTTGTATGCTCCTACGTGTATGAAATTGATATTTTGGGGGTAGAATGGTATCATCCTAGGTTTGATCATGATATCTCAGAGTGAATGATTGTTTATATGGTGATATATTTACTTATAATTTTACTATAGATTTGTACCCTATGTGATCTTGTGAATCGTTTGATATTGATAGCAAGATGGTGCTTATATTATGTTATGATTGATATATTGATAATAGGGTGATATTGAGACATTTGAGAATTATTCAATTTCTATTGTCGATATACATGATATATATGGACATCTTGCATACTCTATTTCCTTGAACATGATTAATATGTCGTTATTATGTGCTCGCTTGATGATTTATTGATAATGAAAAACTGAAGGAAATGGTTCCATCTAGTGAAAAAGAAATGAAATAATGAAGAGAAATGGTTCCTACTAGATATGAAATTTATTGCCGAAGGAAATGATTTTGGCGGATACATGGTCCATGTGTGGTCCCCATGGTTTTCGACTAAGGAATTCATTTGGTCAGTGAATGTATCGTAGGACAGAATGCATCAAGATATTTGATATTGCATCACATTATTCATATTTCATGGCTTACACTCCATCTCATACTTTATCTGATTGATATTAGTTGTATATTATTTATGAGATTGTAGACTTATTATATTTTTGATTTCGAGTAAGTGATAAATTTATACTTGTGTTTTGAGATATTTTGCCATGTGATGAGTATAACTATACTTATTGTGAAATGTATATTATATTGTGCTGGGACATTTTTGAGTGTAGGGTTATAGTTCAACAGATTATGGTTGGGATTTAAGGAGTTACTTGTGTTTTCATTGCTTTATCTTAGGTTAGATCCATTTTTCTAAGTACCTAGTCGTTTAGCTCACCTTTTGCTACATTTTTGTAGGTTGTAAGCTCGGTCCATGATGTGCCGCCAAAATATGGCACTTTTGATGGTTTAAACATAGAATTTTTTGTGTTCTCAAAGCAATGTTAGTAGGTTTGATGTATTTTTGTGTTGATTTTGCAGGATTTCGGGAGTCGGGATGTTATTGGGCTAAGTTATGTAGATTGTAGAATTTTAAGATTTCACGAGGCATTCTATGGGCCATGGTTCATTCCAAGAACCGTAGATGTGTTTCATGGGTTAGATCCAGTGAAAGGATGATTTTCAAAAGTTAAAGATACGTGTTACCAGACGAGTCGTAAACCAATTGATGGCCCATACACCTGTCTTTGTTTTGAAGATCAGAAGATGTGCATAAGTGCTAAACCATTGCCAGACGAAGGCTCCCATAGGTCATAAGTCAGGTCACGGCTCGTACACTTATTCGTGCCTTGGGGATAAGAGATTTTGAAGAATTGTTGAAGATATACCAGATGAAACCTCTTAGGGGTCGTAAGTCAAAAGATGGTCCATAGGAAGGGTTCGTAAGTTAAGGATAGATTTTAAGCCATGCAGTCTACGAAGGACCATTACGGGCTATGATTTCATCTACAGCCCATAACTCTATTCGTCTAAGTTCGCGATTTGAGTTTTCCATTAGGTTATTCTATACAGAGAGAGCAATTAGAACGTCCAGAACTTTTTACATGAGGTTATTACTATGCTCTTGTGTATTACTTTTGAGTTATAATCTTGTGAATTTTATGAAGATTCCAGATTTTGTGCTCTTTAATTCATTATTGTAAGTATTTAATTAAACAAATCCATAACATGATTCTTTAATCTACAAAAAACATGAATAGCTAAATCCACAACTAGGGTTGTGGAAACCATGAAAAACTTATGAAGTAAAATCCTGGATAATTCGTAATCCTTGGAAAGTACGCATGCATCTATTATTTATCTCTTCGTTTTGAATGCTTTTTAACATTTGCAAACTTTAGAAATCTCCTAATTCTTACTTACTAGATCAAGGTGGTAATGAATAGGAAAAGAGATAAAATAACAAGATTCAACATGATAACACTCTTCTATTCAGCCTGAATACACTCTTCTATTCCTTGCATGATTACTAGATCCCCTTGACTCCATTTGATCAAGAGATCCAGAAAACTTTACGAAGAATGGCCCAGGATAACGCAAATAATGTAACGAAACCTTACATGTAATCTGAGTAACGATGACCCACTACAACTTGAGGATGTGAATCCACCACCACAAGGTCAACAAGTTGTTGCTAATGCATAGAATCCATACAGACTTGACCCTGTGGCAATGGATACCACTAGAACTATCGTGCTACCTCCTCTACCAGAGGATACTAAGTTTGTCATATTGAGTGGGTTACTTCAAATGTTGCAGAATAGAGGGTTGTTTGTGGTTTTACCATCGGCGAATCTGTATAACCATCTATATAATGTTGTTCTCATCTACAAAAGCATGATGGGAAATCAAAATCTGTCCACGGATGCTATTGGGCTCCATGTCTTCCTATTATCTCTCATAGGTGAAGCGACAATATCATTACCTGAGCTTCCATAGAGCTCTATCACTACCTGGGCAGAAATGCAAAAAGCCTTTTTAGAGAGGTATTTTCCCGCGTCAAAGAAGCTAAAGCTAAAGGATCATATAAATAACTTCGAGCAATTTCCTAGTAATTAGATTAGTATTACATAGGATCGATTCACAAATTACTTGAGAAGTGTTCCAGACCACATGATTGTTGATGATTTACTTAGTAGAGATTTTCTATCAAGCATTGGATGATAATTGCAAAGCAGCTATTGACACCACAATGGGTGGCTTATTCTTGGATTGCACTTTTCTTGTTGTTGCTAAGCGACTAGAGAAGGTAGTAAAGACTAAACGTTTATGGGGAACAAGGTACAAGTCGATGACCAAGAGCTCCTTCACACTGAGTACTAATCTAGAGCAGGCCAAGATCAACAAAGATGTGATGCATGAGTTAGCTCAGATTATTACTAATGTGAGTTTGTTGATGAAGCAGAGCTACGAATGAGTAAATGCAATTAGTCATTAGCCCCATGAGCATCCATATATGAGGAGTCATATTATGAGGAGGACATGAGTTTTATGACTGATCAAATCGGGTTTTTTTATCAACTCCCAAGGGTTTTATCAGATTGTAATGACGTAAATATCAAGGGAATCAAGGTTAGAACTATAACAGACACATATGGAAAACAACCAAAGAGGTAACTATTAAAGAAACAAGAGACAAAACAAAGATGGTGTTTGGGGTAGCAAAAATGGTCCATATGTGCCACCATATATTCGTGATTCATGGGTGGGTAGTTCAAGAATTAAGGAGATGTTTGACAAGTTATTGAAGAAAGTTGACACCCAAGTGGAGACCTAGAAGAGAATGAAAGCTCATATTTCAGGTATTAATCAAAAGATTGGGTCTCATTCTATGGATATTAGCAGTTGGAACAACAATTTGGTCAGTTGTCTACACAATTGAATTAGCATCAGAAGGATACATTGCCAAGTAACACAGTGCAAAATCCAAAGATTGATGGGAAGTGCATGGTAGTAACTACACGAGGTGGCAAGCAGACGATCAACCCACCAATACTAGTAGATGATGATATAGCTCGTATAGAGACGGTAGAAAGCAAGGATGCAGAGACGAGGGATGAAAAAGCCAGAGATGGAGTGAACAATAAAGTGGTGACAATAAGAAATTTGAAACCCATACCTAGGCCTCCACCACCTTTCACTTAGAGAGTCAAGAAGAAGTAGGAAGGGAAGTTTCGGACCTTTATCTCCATATTGAAGCATCTATCTACTAATCTTCCTCTTATTGATGCATTGGAGCAAATTCCTGAGTATGCCAAGTTCATGAAGGATCTTATGACCAAAAAGAGGATCGTGAGCCAAGATCTTGCTCATGATCTTCATCACTGTGGAGCTATTTCTACGAGGTCTTTGGTGCAGAAAAAGGAGGATCCCGGGGCATTCTCCGTACCTTGCACCATCGGCGTGTCTAACTTTGCAAAGGCATTACACGATTTAGGATTAAACATCAACTTAATATCTCTTGGAGTATTCAAGTAGTTGGGCTTGGGAGCCCCCGCATCAGCTACAATGTGGCTATTGATGGCAGATAGGACAGTGAAGAAGCCTGTGGGGATACTCTATGACGTGTTAGCCAGAGTCGAGAATTTTATATTCCCCATAGACTTCATGATACTTGATTGAGAAGTTGACTTCGACATACTAATTAAGAGTGGCAAATAGGCGGGTTGGGCCAAATTTGAGTGGGTTATAATGGGTCATGACAACAAATGAGTCAAGGTCCAAACCAACCCAAATTTTCTAGGTCAAAATAGGTTAGATCAAAATGGATTGAGTAGCGGGTTATAGAGCGGGTAAAGACCCAACCCAACCCAATTTTTACTAAGTTTTACTTATTTTTTTTGTTCTTTTTCAATATTTTAGTACTTAATTAAATTATACTTTTTTTATTATGTCTATTTAGAACATATCAAATTGAAAGAAAACAGTTTGAAAGTAATTTATTAAGATCTCTCAAGTTAATTAAGAT
Organism: Solanum rostratum; assembly: GCA_029948455.1. NCBI lineage: Eukaryota > Viridiplantae > Streptophyta > Magnoliopsida > Solanales > Solanaceae > Solanum > Solanum rostratum. The sequence goes on from CM057045.1 coordinate 42,779,736, forward strand.
TGCATATTAACCTAATTGTAAATGGGTTGAAACGGGTTGGGTTGAGATGGGTTGAGCTAATAATTAGGTGGGTTAATAACTCTCCCAAACTTCAATGAGTTGGGCGGGTTGGATCTTCCTAGCCACTAGGCAAGCACTACTGGACATGGAGTTGTATAAACCCATGTTTAGATTGAATGACAAAGAAGTTGCCTCAATGTCTACCATTTCATGAAGAGAGGTCATGATCTAAAAGTTGTCTATTTTATTGAAAGTATTAATGAAGTGCAACTGGAGGTACCAATCGAGGAAAGACTAGGTATTGAAACTCTTGAAGTTGTGTTGCTGAACTTCAAGAGTGATGGTATATGGTTAAATCAATTGGAGCACGTGGTTATCACAGGCAACAACTCAAGCTTGATTTAGATTTGAATAATTGTGAGTCCCTACCAACTCGACCATCCATTGAGGAGCCACTAGTGTTGGAATTGAAGGATCATCCACCCCATCTGATATATATGTTTTGGGGTACTTACATTACTTTTCCTGTTATTATTGCTGCAGATTCTAATGATGAACAGGTGGAAGCATTAGTTTTGTTACTCAAGTGATTCAAAAGGACTATTAGATGGATGATACAGAAATCATTGGCCTCCTACCGGGCATATGCACTCACAAGATTCCACTGTTCATGGAATATAAGCGAAGTATTGAACACAAACGATGTCTCAACCCACCAATACAGGAGGTTATGGGCAAAGAAATCATTAAGTGGTTGGACACATGTGTGATATAGCCAATTCCTAACAGTGAATAGGTGAGTCTGGTCCAATATGTTCCAAAAACGAAAGGTATCACCTTGGTCCCAAATTCTAGCAATGAGTTGATTCCCATGAGACTAGTCACAGGTTGGAGGTTTTGCATGGACTATCACAAACTCATTGCATCGATAGAGAAAGATCGCATCCCTATGTCATTCACGGACCAGATGCTAGATCGCTGGCGGGTAAAGGTTGGTACTATTTCCTTGATGGTTATTCAGGCTATAATCAGATTTCTATTTCTCCTGAGAACTAAGAGAACATGACCTTTACATGCCATTATGGCACCTTAGCATTCAAGAGGATGCCATTCAGATTGTGTAATGTCCCAGCAACATTCTAGAGATGCATGATATCTATCTTCTCGAACATAGTGGAGGATATAATTGAGGTGTTTATGGATGACTTCAGTGTGGTTGGGATTCGTTTAAGGATTGATCGAGGGCATTTGCATGATATGCTTCAGAGATCTGAAGAATGTCAACTTATGCTAAATTAAAAATGTCATTTTATGGTAAAGGAAAGTATTATGTTGGGACACTTGATCTTTATCAAAGGTATGGAGGCTGATAGAGCCAATGTGGAGGTTACTGAGAAGCTTCCTCCACCTATCTCTGTTAAAAGTGTGAGAAGTTTCATAGGACATCCAGACTTTACAAGCACTTCATAAAGAACTTCTCAAAGATTGCACATCCCTTGTGCAAGCTACTTAAGAATTATGATAAGTTCATATTTGATAATGCATGTCCAAAAGCATTTAAGGGATTGAAACAGAGGTTGATATTGGCGCCTATCATAGTTGCTCTAGTTTGGACTCCACCCTTCGAGATTATGAGTGATGCAAGTGGGATTGCACTTGGGTGGTGTTGGGACAGCACAGAGAGAAAATTCTACATCCCATTTACTGTTCCAGTAAATCCCTAAATGCAGCATAGAAATATTACAGTATCACTGAGTAGGAGTTAATTGCAATGGTCTTTGCATTCGAGAAGTTCAGATATGATATTTTGAGGACCAAAGTCATTGTACATACTAACTACTCAGCATTGAGGTATTTGATGGTGAAGAAGGATGCAAAAACAAGATTGATTCAATGAGTACTTCTTCTTTAAGAGTTTGATTTTGAGATGATTGACAGAAAGGGGAAAGAAAATCAGGTTGCAGACCTATCCAGACTTAAAGAGGAGGCCATGGCAAAGTTCAACAACGGGGTAGAGCTTGATGATTCATCCCCTGATGAGAGAGTATTGGTAGTATCTCATGATTTGATACCATAGTTCACAGATTATGTGAACTACTTAGTTAGTGATGTTGTGCTATTGGACTTGACTTCTCACAAACACCATAAGTATATATCTGATGTGAGAGTTATTTTGGGATGGTCTGTATTTGTTTTGTGTCTGTGCAGATTGGACTATTCATTGCTATGTTCCGAAGGTGGAGATATGAGCATTTTGGAGACTTGTCATTCATCCTTGGTCGGTGGACATTATAGTGGAATTCGAACAGCATAAGATCTTGCAGTGTGGCTACTATTTCCAACCATTCACCAAGATACCAATGGCTATGCTAAGGCTTGTGATAGGTTCCAAAGAAACAAGGTGTTTCTCACAAGCATGAGCTCCCTCTAAACCCTATTATGGTGATCGAGTTGTTTGATGTTTTGGGATAGACTTCATGAGATCATTCGTCAGTTCTTATAGGAACAAATATATTTTGGTTATTGTAGACTATGTCTCAAAATTGGTGGAAGTAGTAGCGCTTCCAAATAATGAAGGTAAAAGAGTCATAGCGTTCCTCAAAAGAAATATCTTCTCTCGGTTTGGCACTCTTTGGGCAATCATCAATGATGGAGGTTCCTATTTTTGCAATAGGTTGTTCAAGGCTCTTCTTGAGAAGTATGGTTTAAAACAAAAAGTGGCAATGCCTTACCATCCACAGATGAGTGGGCAAATTGATGTGTCTAACAGGGAGATTAAACAGATTCTATCCAAGACTATGAATGCAAACCAGAAAGATTGGTCGCGAAAGCTTGATAATACATTATGAGCATACCGGACAGCATTTAAGACTCTCATAGGTATGTCTCCTTACCAACTTTTTTTTCTTAAAGCTTGTCACTTACCTATAAAGCTTGAGTACAAGTCGATGTGCGCATTCAAGAAGTTGAATCTGGATTGGAATGATGATGCAAACTCAAGGTTTAGCTAACTCAACGAAGTTGATGAGTTACATTTGAGGACATACAAGAGCTCAGCTTTGTACAAGCAAAGGATGAAGCTGCAACATGATCGTTGCATTAAGTATCGCTATTTCACACCGAAAGACTTGGCTTTTATATATAATTCAAGGTTGAATTTGTTTCCTGGAAAACTCAAGTCCAAATGGGTGGGACCTTTCAAAGTTACACATGTTTTCCACCATGGGCCGTTAAGTTGGAGAAAAAGAATGGCACTAGGTTTAAAGTAAATAGCCAATGAACCAGATGATACATTGGCAATGTTGAGAAGGTAGACAATAGAAGCATGGGCACTTGGTGAAGTCTGAGTAACCAAGTAGTCCAGGTCATGTCGCAACATTAAATCAGGCGGTACTTGGGATGTAACCCGAGATATTAGTTGTAATTCTTATGTAGTTGTGTTAGTTTTGCTTTTTGAACTAATAGGTAGTTTAACCTCCATTTGTTGGTTGTAACTTTGGACTCATAGACTGTAAAATTATAGGGACACAGTTTATTTTGCTAAGAATGTGCAGGAACAAGGTTAAGACAACAAACCAAGGCAAAAAGTGAGAAAAATTGGTTCTATGACTGGTTACACCACGACCCATATACTGACTCATAGAACTATTTCCAATTAGCAGAAAATTGTGCACTCTAGTCTACAAATCGACTTTATGATTCGTAGATACAACTATGGCCATGAATGGGATTTGTGGACTACAGGAAAGATTCTGGAATTTCGCTAAGTGTGGGGTACTTACGAACCCAACCTATGAGTCGTAGGTCAACCAACAACTTGTAGGAGCATTCGTATGAGCCAATTCCTTAAATATTGGATTTTGAAACCATCGAAACATATCTTATGGGCCATAAACCTTCTATGGCCCATAATTTAGGTTTCATGGGATCAGAATCCCTCTTAAACTCGACCCGATCAGTTAAATAAAATTACCCCTCATTTTTTCAAATATTTCCAAACAATACTAAAACCCTTACCTTTCATCCTAAATTCAAATCACCACCGACTACTCCACCATACTTTCTTGCTAGGATTCCGGCAAACATTTCGGCCACCCAAGACTGTTCTGAAAAGCTAGGGTTTCAACAATTCTGGGTTTTTTCTAGTTTTCTCAGCCTTTTGCTCAATATTCTAGTAAGGGTTGCTCTTGAAAGTTCATTTTTTCTTGAAAATTTTGAGTTATTGATTTGAGACACTAATGAGGTTGAAAGTTATGATTTTATTTCCCTAATCTTTAGTGTTGCCTGAGAATTGAGTGTCTTATGTACTTGTCAATATGGGATTGCATATATTGGCCATAAAAAAAAGTATGTTGATATGAATATCATTGTTTAAAATCATGCAATCACTTGTCATCTGAGTCATACTAAATTATCTTGTTAGAATCGATTAAGTGGTCGCATGAATTGAATGATGGCATGCAAAATTGGTCAAATGGTGATTGTCTTGATGTTTGCATATATCTAAGTGAATTGATTATTGAGGGGTAGGATAGTGAATTGTATATGTTTCAATTGTTGGTTCGATTGGTAGTAATTTATATGCTTGGGTTTTGATTTAAATTGGTATGCATGTTGAATATGTTTAAGTTGATTTGATGTTGCATAATTTGTGCACCCTGTTACCGTGGCATAGTCGTTGTGATGTAATAATTGTTTACTTTCAACTTGACTAGGACCTAACTGAAATTTTAGTGTATATTGACATAATGGAATTGAATGGTAAACTTAGAGAAGTTGGTTTTGTTTTTCAACAGTACGAGGGTCTTCTACAGCCCATGGATTATTCCACGGACCGTAGTTACCCCTCCTATGTAGATATCAGCAACATGGGTTTCTAGGATGCTATGAGATGAACCTGTTTATGAGTCATAGTTCATACTATGGCCCGTAAATAGTGTTCGTAGGTTCCGTGCTTGGAAGAAGTGATTTCTAATATTGTGTCTACGTCCCAGCCTACAACTCGCAATTCATGTTATAGGCCGTTACAAGATTTGTATGAACACTTCTAGTAACCAAATTTACTGTGCCATGTTTCCTACGAAGGCCTTCTACGACCCGTAGTTTACCCTATGGCCCGTAGGTGAGCCTTCATAGGTCCTTTGGTGAATATTTTGTGCTAAACTTTTTGTTGTTCTTTTCTATATTCATAGCTCTCATGTATGCTTTTATTTTAGTGCTTTCAGGTGCTATGGCTCCCCATTCCAAGCGATATGAGATACAGGCTCTGTGGGACTGACTCCATCATGAGCCTATAGACTCTAAGGCCAGTCCCACAGCTAATGGATCTTTGGAGGTGCTCAACATCCATCCAAATGAGGGTGTTGAGTGATGACATACTAGGGCGGCATCTAGAAAGATAGTTCTAGCCCAGAGACAGGCCATAGTTTCTCGTCCTCCCTAATCTGAGGAGGGAGGTGCCCAGTAGAGCAGCTGGATCCAGATGATAGACTCTGGCGAGGCTTCTTTATCAGGGTCCAGAGATGGAGATGACTCTAGTTTAGGTGAGGAGTCAAGATCTGAGTCCACAGAGTCTACCCCAACACTAGCCCCTACAGTTAGATTGACGAGGCAACGGTGTGTCTAACGCATGTAGAATATATACAGAAGGACATCTTACAGGGACGACTAGGGTGAACAAGAGCATACTATTTTTGAGGAGACGAGGATCATGACTTACAGATTTAATAGCATTCCCATGCTTTGAGATGCAATGACCAGGTACCACTTAGATTAGCTTGCAGCTCTATCGTGGAAGTACTCCCCGGCATTGGGTCAAGAGTTCTATGCATCTTATGCTACTACCATCATCGAGGTGACACCAAAGAAGGGGAAACCCTTTTCACAGCCCCAACATACATAGATGATGGTGCGTGAAGTCCCTATCGACATATTAGAGACCACCATCTGGAGAATTCTATTTGGTCCCGAGTACCAGGACCCTATGACTACAGAAGAATATGATTACAGGATGGGACAGCCCAAGGAACGAGGTTTGATGAGAGATGCAGTTCGAAAGGTCATTTTGATGCGATGGATTACCGATTATATAGCTGAGCTGGGCTAGGACCCTAACTGGATATCTAGTTCAGCATCGATAGTAAAGGCTTTACTCAGCTTCACCAGCAAATTTTGGTGGGTCGTTGTATGTACGCGGATCTAGCCAACCCAAGCGGATGATATTTGACTCCAGACTGCGCTATTTTGGTTGCCAGCATTATTGCTAATTATGATATAGATTTTCCTTGTTGTATAATAGAAGAGATAACGAGCGTGCTATGAAGAGGTCCACATTGATTTTATTCTCGTGTTTGATTCACAGATAATATATAGAAGTGGAGTGGAGATCTTGCCTAATGTAGACATGATTATCAAGGTTCAAAGGATTCGAAATGCCAGCCTGATCAAGGCGAATGAGAATCTTATAGCTATTCAGCGAGCATTGCATCCTCCTATTTGATTACTAGAGATGTTTCAGCCTGAGCCTACTTCCTCCACTATTGCTACTACAGAGACCAAGAGGCCCCCACAGACTAATACTAAGGATGAGATGGGGCCCACTACTACTTTAGCTAATGTACCAGAGGTCGTACATACACATCCTTCCACCATAGGCATAGTATATGTGTCTGCGGAGTCTATTCAAACTCTGGTATAGTGACAACTTCGAATTGAGTCCCAGTTGGCTCAGCTGTTATATAAGATATGTCCTTGGGTTTGCACGACCATAACAGAGTCTGAGAAGCACACAGAGGCACATTTCACGACTACCATTGAGGAGAGACTTGTATCATTTCATGGTTGTGTAGATGCATTTGAGAGGCTAGTAGAGAAGAGCCTTAGATTGACCTAGACTCCTGATATGACAACCATGCAGGTGGAGGTCTAGTAGCTCTGTATTGATATGAGGGCAGCATCATCCATACCTTTGGTGATTCCCATTTATGTCGATACTTTTGAGGTGGTGGATTTATTTGTTGATGAGCCTCCAGTTCGTGCTTCTGGGAAGAGGCCTTGTCTTGATCCTGATAATGTTGATGCTGCCAGACGAGAGGCAGATAGGCTAGATATTGAACACATGAAAGCTACCTGATAAGCCTCAATTATAGATGAGTTGGAGCGGCAAGCATGGGAGTAGGTGTTGGTAAGGGTTTCTGGACCCTCTATACATTTCTCCATGACTGAGGAGACCACCTAGTACGTTGTGGGCAGTGAGACACAAATAGACGCTGGCACTTAGGCATCCAAATATGTCCCTTTTTAACCCCTATATGATATTTTGGTTTATTTTGTTTCATTGAGGACAATGTAAATGTTTTTCAATGTGGTGTGGGTAGTTATAGACCTTGACAAAGTCTGAATAAGAAAGGCCTATACCTATCTCAGTTTTTTAGTCCGCGGGGTTTTCTTGCATGTGTTCTTTCCCTAAGGATATTCATTTTCTATTGAACTGGCATGTTTAGGATGTGCAAGTAGTACTAGTAGCATATTTTACTGATATTGTTGGCATATGTTAGTTTTGTTGAAAAATGATACCACCTATTTTTATATTTAATAATGTGTTGTTAGGTAGTTATGATAATAACCTTGTGGAATTATTGACTGACAGTATTTGTTCTGACAAGTTAGGACTTAATTGTGATAAAAGAAAAGCATGATCTGAGAGTTTGTGTTGATAATGTGTTCAGTGCCAAGTGTGTGTGAGTGTTATTGCATAAATCTTATATTGTATTTCTATTCAAAGCTTTCCCTGTTACTCTGACTGAGATTGTAGGTTAGTTGGTTAGGAAAAGGATCATAGGTCGTTGTTCATATTAGTCCACTTAGCCTAAAAATAACCAACCAAATTCTCTATGTATCCCTTGATCCTAATGTTTCGGCCTTACATGTACCCTTTCTTTGTAGACACATGAGTAACCAATCTTTTTTGTCTGTGTAATCCTAAAATCGCCCCTGGTCTCTTCTTGAATATTGTGCACCTCGACTCATGCTAAAAGTCTAAGTTGAGGTTAGCTACCAAAAGTGGCTCTGGTTCATAGTTGGATATTGTGCACCTTAACTCAAACCAAAAGTCTTAGTTGAGGGTGGTTGTTACAAAACAAAAGTCATACCAAACAAGGAAGGAAGAATGGTGATGCAATAAATAGGGGAAAAAATATGAATTGGGTACAAGAAAAATAAATATATGCCTAAATTGTGAGCTAAAAAGCAAAAGAATTGACAAAAATAAAAGGCAATGAGCTAAAAATTTAGAATAAGGCACCTGAAAGTGTTTAAAATAGGAAAAAAGGATCTATGAGTTGAAAATATCAATGTTTGTAAGGGAAAAAGTGCAAAATAATGCAGGGTCAAGAAGAGCGATTAGTCACTATGTTACAAACATAGCGTACTAAAGCCCCTCGAGCCTATGTTAAAAGCGAAGAAAGTCCTATAGTAATCCTAAGTCAACTAGTCGAATGTCATGATCATGAGTATATGGGCAAGCCTATGGTATTATACACGTTGCTTGAGTATCTATTGTGAGCGTGAGTGTTTTCGTCAGTCTCGAGTATTGAATTTAAACATACCATTATGAGTGAGATATGAGACTTCTTTTTTTGTAAGGAAACTTGAATTACATTATTGACTTTAGGTTGTCTCGGTGATTGTTGCTTATCTATGTTGCATTACTTACCATAGGTGTGTTGTCAGACATTGGCCCGCCTGAGTTTATTTGATTGTCTTGCATATGCACTAATGAGTTTTGCTGGGTATCTATGATTGATTGAGAGATAATGTATACCATGAGATTGAGGTTTGTGTGCTATTTTATTGCTTATGTAGATTGAGACAGTCGCTTGAGGACAAGAAATGATTTTAAGTTGAGGGTGTTGATGTGCTACCAAAATACGGAACTTTTAATATTTTTAAACTAAGAATTTTATGTGTTCTCGTAGCGATGTTAGTAGGTATGATGTGTTTTTCTATTGATTTTGTAGGATTTCAGGAGTCGGGATGTTTTTAGGCTAAGTAATGTAGATTGCAGGATTTTGAGGTATCATGAGGCCTTCTGTGGGTCGTGGTTCATTCCACAAGCTGTAGTTGGGTTTCGTGGGTTAGATACACCAAAAAGATGATTTTCCAAAGTTGAAGATACGTGCTACCAAATGGGTCATATACCAGTTGACAGCCTCTACACCTATTTTTGTTTTGGAGATCAGAAGATATGCGTAGTGCTAAACTATTAACAAATAAGCTCCCACGGGTCGTAAGTCAAGTGAGGGGTCATACACTAGTTCGTGCCTTGAGATTAGATATTTTGAAGAATTTCTGAAGAGATACTATACGAAACCTCTTATGGATTGTAAGTTAGAAGACGGTCGGTAGGATGGGTTCATAAGTCAAGGACAGATTTTAAGCAGTGCAGTCTAAGAAGGCTAGTTACGGGCCATGATTTCATCTATAGCCTATAACTTTGTTCGTCTGAGTTCCCCATTCCAGTTTTTCTATTTCATTTAGGATTTGGTTTTTACTCTTATAAATAGATTTTTAGGTTTTTTTTTAATGGAGAGAACGGTTAGAATGTCCAAAACTTGTTATTTGAGATTATTACTTTGTTCTTGTGGATTATTTTTGACAATACTTTTGAGTTATAATCTTGTAAATTTCATGAAGATTTTAGATTTGTGTTCTTCAATTCATCATTGTAAGTGGTTAATTATGAACATTCATAACATGATTCTTTCATCTACAATGAACATGAGTAGCTAAATCCATAACTAGGGTTGTGGGAACCAGGAATAACTAACAAGTAAAAACCCAGATAATTCATAATCCTTGGAAAGTGTGCATGCATATATTATTTATCTCTTCATTTTGAATGTTTTTGAACAATTGCAAATGTTAGAACTCACCTAATTCTTACTTACTAGATCAAGGGGGTATGAATAGGAAAAGAGATAAAACAACAAGATTCGTCATGATTACACTCATCTAATCAGCCTGAATAGATCAAGGATTGTTGTACTAGGACAAGGCAAGGGTTAGTAATATCACACCTCAGAAGTTGATCAAATCACGTGGTGAAATTTTCTTAACTCCTGGATCAAAGAGTTAGATAAACATAACTTACCAGTTCTGCGTACTACACACTAGAAAAGGTTACAATTATCTGGCTAGATTGAGTCAGGAATTCATGGGGAACGCAATACCTACTTACTTCTCTCATTGATTTCACAACACTTATACCTGATCATTTTCTATTAGTTTAGATTTAACTATTGCTTTTTATATCTAAACCACCCTCCTTGGGAAATAAGTTGATTAATTCATTCAAATTGCTTCTAATTACTCCAAGTCTAGACCTTATTCCTCGTGGGATCGACCCTAATCATTGTTAGATTCTATATTTGAATAGTGACCCCTTATACCTTGATTGGAAGGTGTAGTTTGGGCATGACCAGTCCATCTGACTAGACGTTTTTTGTCGAATCAAGTTTCTAGATTACTTGTGAGGTAGCTGCTTATGTCTTTAGCAGGCCCTTGAGGATCTTGTTTTATGTTTTGTTCTATTTGAAGACTAGACATTATGACTTGTTTTTCATTTGAGTATTCTGTAATTAGAGGCGTGTACATGTGACACTAGTTCTTGGGATGGTTGTAGTTCATTACCTTCTGCTTTTATTTCTTACTAGACTATTTATCTTCCACTTTTATCATTAATGTTGAGTTGTTTCGGTTTTGGACATACTCAACTTAGTGGGTTAGTAAGTGCCATCACACTCAGATTTCAGATTGTGACGATTGGTATCATATCACCAGGTTCATAGGTCTCACATGTGTACAAACCCAGTCTAGTAGAGTCTTGAGGATCAGTGTGGAGACGCACATTGCTTATCTTCGAGGGTTATGAAGAATATTTGAAAACTCTCTTTTGCTTCATTCTAGTCAATTTCATGCATGAGTTTTGATTTGGTACTGAGTATTCGTGTACCCTTTTGACAGATAGCGAGGACCAGAGCTACTATTGCGATAAAAGTGGAAGGAAATGGAATGAACAGATGATGTTAGCAATTGAAATTATTAGCACACTAAGGGAAATGTTTCCTTTTAATTTCTCCCCAAAAATGAGTTTGAAATATAGACTCATCAACACCCCAACTTAAGCCTATGCTTGCCCTCAAGCAAATCAAGCATCAGTTTATCCAGGTTAGAGATTGCAAATAGGGCCACAGGGAGCAAGACATATATTTTCACCTTTTTCATCCTTTGTTGAACTTCAACAAACCACTTATGTGACCTTGAAGCCTCGAAAGATGACTAAGGAGTAATAAAAACATGGTTGTGCTCACAACTACTAATGTAGCTGCTAATCACTGCCCAAATATATCAACATTTTCCCTCACACCAAAGAAGATCCTGAACACTCAAGATTATGCCGAGACCATTTCAAAAAAACTAAGCCAGGACCGTTTAGGTCATGACGTGGTCAACAGCAAAAAATGTACATCAAGATAAGTAAACCAAAACGATAAATTACTAGCAAGCTGACAAGGTTGCAACAATAGAGGTACAGACACACACTATGTATACATGTCAATCTTATGATTGGAGACTGAAAGGCACAAAAGAACCAACCCACAATAACATGTCCACAATAGCCTCTAGGAGAACCACTAATACTGCCGGGACAGGGTCCCGACTATACCTAACTGTAACAAAAAGTAAGCATCCTGTGAAAGATCCAGGATGAGGTGGAGCTTACCAACTCACAGTTGAACAGGGCTCCTAGTGGAGGGGTCGATCAGCGTCCCTACCTGAACCTGCACGCACGAAATAAAATGCAGCATCCCCAGGTAACGGGACGTCAGTAAGAATAAACATGTACTGATATGTAAGGCAATGTAAAACCATAGGTAACTATAGTAAAAAGGGTAATAGAAATACCACCTATCACCAAAACTCAAGTAACCTTAATAGCTAATATGCAACCTTTCGGTGATCAACTATGCATGGTATGCTCGAGTATCGCATGTCGTAAAATATGCACCTTCCAGAGATCAAATATGCATGGTATATATGGATGCGAATGCATAACATACCCAACCAAATGCTAGCAATGGTGGTCCTTTCTGGTAGCTAACTAGCATCATATTTGCCAACCTGTGGCCATTTGTACCATATACATACATACATACACATATATATATATATACATATATATATACATACATATATATATATATGTATGTATATATATATATACACATACATATATATATATATATACATATATATATATATATATATATATATAATCATTTGGGAAATTAGGCCCCATATCTCCGATTATAGCTCGAAGTCCATTCATAATGTGCAATCCATGATATGAATCTTAAATGCACATAGTAGGCCATAGCATAAATTTAGCCAATCTTGGCTCATTGGTACACTTATTCTCATAGCATCATAATCATTGTCGTAGCATACACCAGATTTGTGAAATCTCACATGTCTTCTGCATAACTTTAACAACTTAACTCAACATTTAGAATGAAGCCTTAACTTTGAAAGTGCTCATAAAGTTTCTTTACATAAAGCTTATACTTGGTCTCATGTCAATTAGTAAAAGAAAGTATTTAAATAGGATCAAGTGCCTTAGTTGTTTAAATAGGGGAATTACTTACACATTATTGGAAATCAACTCGTTACTTGTTAAGTGTTTCAATTATAGTTTTGTATGGAAGAAGGACTGATTATGAATACTACATTTCCTTCGCATTCTACATTTATTTTAATGGCACTACACCAAGAAGAGAAATACCTCGAATATATGAATAGGTATGGAAAAATGATATATAGATATTGAATGTGTAGTTTAAGCGAGCGAATGGAATTTCAACCTAATACCATCATGAAAATAACTCAACTACAATCCCAATGTCTTTCACAGAAGGTGTTTCAAGCAATAGAGTAGTAAGATATCGCATTTGACGTTTTGGGAAACTTTTCGGATTTCGTGCTAAAAGGAGGGATAGAGTTTAGCATTAACATACCTTTCCAACAGACGTCCTATTGCCCAAAGTTTCATAATGAGAATTGTTCCTTACGTCCTAAGCTTCGCAACAACTATATATACGCAGCTTAAAGGCACCTATAAACAGTCCAAAATTTAGCATTAATGACCAGATTCGGCAAAGAGTATTTACGTGAGGAAATGTCCCTAAAACTTCGTAAAAATGACCATAAAGAAGCCCCAAGGTTATTAACTGAAGACATCAGCTGCAAACCAAGAATAACCAGAAGGAACACCACCTTTTTTACAGCCCAAACAAAGCTAATAAGAGGGGGAAACAATTCCAAAATGTAAGGCACGCATTTCTACACATGGGGACAAATTTTAATGGTAAAAACATGAAAAACTTACCTAAATCACTTAGAGAACTTGTGGGAACTTTCTCTTTAGTTTCTTACTATTTTGGTACGAAAATGGTTCAGTTTTGAGCTTTAAAATGTAACAATAGCCGACTTACAGTTGTGCTAGACCTGACCCGGCCCATGACCCCGTTGCTTGCTCGGGCAGTCCCAGTAAAACTATCATAACTTTTTATTCTAAGGTCGGTTTGATGTGCAGTTTTGTGCATTGCAATTTGATAGGTCATGGACCTTCTCACTTCTTATATTTATAGAGATATGCCCTGATACATTTTACCCAAATTTAAGAAGGGGTTCTTAAAGAAACTTACGGTAACCTTGGCCAACCTTTATCCTACAACTTTCTTGATTCCAAAACTTAATGTATGACTTTTGTGCTAGTAAAATAACTTTTAAAAATCCATTAATAACAAATTATACATTTTTAGTCCCATTCAAAATGTAAAACCTAATTTAAAACTTCCGAAAAGGGCTAGGTGCTACTCGGGCCATTTTTTTAATCTCGAATGTGTATTAAGGGTATTCCCTTGGCTTAAAACTTTAGGTCCTTGACATTGCCACTTATTGGAAGCCTTACTATCCTTAAGTTTTGTCCAAAATCATATATGTCTTATGTGACACGCCACCTTATATATATATATATATATATATATATATATATATATATATATATATATATATATATGGAAGACGAGAAACACAGGGTCTCACAGTCCCCCCCCCCCCCCGAACATTCATCTGTGAATATATCTAGACAGTATCTTGGTTGCACAACTATCTCTTAAAATGTGATTTTTGAGGATATACCTTTTATCCCTCCAATCCATAAATCAACTTTAAAAACATTCTAATTACTAAGCTTTGTATAACCATCCTGTGATGACCCATATAAACTATGCTCCCAACTCACTTAAAAATTAAGTTACTGTAGAAAGATGACTGCCAAATATTTAAAATATGACTCACCTTAATTTGTAAATAGATGGGGGTGCTTCTTCATCATTTCCTCTTCCACTTCCCAAGTTATTTCCTCAATATTGTTGTTCTGCCACATTACTTTCACAGAGGCCACTTCTTTATTCCAAAGCTTTCTCACTTGTCTATCTAAAATAGCCACTGGCACCTCATCATAAGACAGGTATTCAATAATGTGGATATCCTTAATGTAAGTAATACGCGAAAGATCTCTAATGCACTTCTGCAACATCGATACATGAAACACTAGATGGATTGTCCCCAATTCGGAAGGCAAATCAAGCTCGTATGTGACCTTGCCAATCTTTCAAATAATCTTATACGGTCCAACATATCTAGGACTGACCTTTCCTGTCTTTCCAAATCGCATGATTCCCTTCATAAGTTATACCTTCAAGAAGACCTAATCTTCTATATCAAACTCTAAATCTCATCGTCGAACATTTGTATAAGACTTTTACCGACTCTGAGTTGTTTGCAATCGGTCTCTAAAAAGTCTCAATTTTTCCATCGCTTGTTGAACTAGATTAGGACCTAGAAACTTTGCCTCCCAACCTCAAACCAACCACTCGGTGACCTACATCTCCGCCCGTATAGTGCTTCATAAGGCGTCTGTTGAATACTAGCTTGGAAGCTATTATTATAAGAAAACTCAATAAGAGGTAGGTGATCGTCCCAGCACACAGGCACATATCATATCCTCAATGGTATGGATGGTGCGCTCTACATGCCCATCAGTTTGTCGATGAAAAGTGGTGCTGCAATTCACTTGAGTGCCCATACCCTTCAGAAAAGACTTCCAAAAATGTGCGGTAAATTGAGCCCCTCGATTAGAGATAATACATAATGGAACTCCATGAAGGTGAACAATCTCTTGAATGTAAAGCTTAGCATAATCCTCCATTGAATATGTCGTTCTTACTAGTAAGAAATGAGCAGATTTTGTCAATCTATCAATAATTACCCAACTAGAATCACGCCTGCGTGGAGTACGAGGTAAACCAGTTATGAATTCCATATTTATCATGTCCCTTTTCCATAGTAGAAGCTCAATATACTAAGCTAGGCCTCTTGGTCTCTGATCTTCTACTTTAACTTGCTGGCAATTGGGACGTTGCATTGCCATCTTTGCAATATCCTTTTTCATGCCATTCCATCAATAGATTTGTCGAAGGTCCCGATACATTTTTGTTGCTCCAGGGTGGGTTGAATATCTAGAATAATGAGCCTCAGAAAGAATCCTGGCACAGAGTCCTCCAATATTTGGCACACATAAGCGGCCTTGGTACCTAAATACTCCATCCCTAGTTAGCTCAGATGAAGGATGTTGTTGTTGGGAAATGCTATCCCTCAGTGATCTAAGCTTAGGATCCTCGCGTTGTCGTTCTTTTACTTCATTAACAATATAAGATTCTGCTATATTTTGAACAATTACACCTCTATCCTCTGTATCTACCAATCGCACATGCAAACTAGCTAACTGACATAGGTCTTTTGTCAATTCAACTTTATCAGCTTCAACATGGCTTAGACTTCCCATAAACTTTCGGCTAAGTACATCAGCAACAACATTAGCTTTACCAGGATTGTACAAAATGTCAACATCATAATCTTTTAGTAATTCTATCTACCACCTTTGTCTTAGGTTCAACTCTTTCTGCTTAAATAAATATTGAAAGCTCTGGTGGTCAGTTAAAATATCAGCATGAACTCCATATAGATAATGTCACCAAATCTTCAGGGCAAATACAACTGCAGCGAGCTCAAGATCATGGGTAGGATAGTTTTGTTCATGCTTTCGCAACTGTTTGGAAGTATATGCAATAACTCTACCATGCTATATAAGAACACAACCTAGGCCAATTCTCGAGGCATCACAATATACAACATAGCCTTTGGTTCCATTCGAAAGAGCCAAGATAGGTGTGGTGGTAAGCCTTTTCATTAACTCTTGAAAACTCTGTTCGCATGCTTTAGTCCATTGAAACTTAGCTGCTTTATGTGTCAATCTCATTAGTGGTGCAGATCTAGAGGAAAATCCCTCAACAAACCTTCTAGAATATCCTACCAAGCCTAAAAAGCTACGGACCTCAGTCGGATTTAATGGTCTCGACCGGGCCATTACTGCTTTAATCTTCTGGCCATCGACCTTAATACCATTGTCTGTAATAACATGGCCAAGAAAAGCTACAGAAGTTATCAAAACTCATATTTAGAGAATTTAGCATATAACATGTTGTCTTGGAGAGTCTAAAATATAGTTCGCAAGTGATCTACATGCTCAGCTTCTGACCGTTAAAATATCAAGATGTCTTCAATAAACATGATCACAAATTCATCCAAGAATAGTTTTAAAGACTCGATTCATTAGGTCCATAAAGGTTGTTGGGGCATTTGTAAGGCCAAAAGACATGACACGGAACTCAAAATATCCATACCTCGTCCTAAATGTTGTCTTTAAAATATCAACATCCTTGACTCGTAACTAGTGGTACTCGGATCTCAAGTCAATCTTTGAAAATCATTTGGCACCCTGCGACTGGTTGAATAATTCATCAATCCGTGGAAGAGGATACTTATTCTTGATAGTGACTTTATTTAGCTATCTGTAATCAATACACACCCGTAGAGAGCCATCTTTCTTTCGGACAAAGAGCACTGGAGCACTACATGGAAATGTACTTGGCCTAATAAATCATTTATCAAGTAAGTCCTTCAATTGTTCCTTCAATTCCCTTAGCTATGCAGGAGCCTTTCTATAGGGAGGAATGGATATAAATTGCATATTCAGGAGCAAATCTATAGCAAAATCAATTTCCCTTTTGAGGGGAATCCCTAGAAGCTCATTAGAAAATACTATCGAGAATTCCTTCACAATAGGGACTGGTTGAAGGGTCACTTACTCCTTATCAATATCCCTAGTATGAACTAAATTGTATATACAACCTTTAGCGATCAGTTTCTGAGCCCTAAGGTATGAAATAAACTTACCCTTGGGTGAGGCAACATTACCTTTCCATTCAATGACCGGCTCACCTGGAAAATGGACGTGGACTAGCTTTGCTCGATAGTCAATATTAGCATAACAGGTTGCCAACCAATCCATACCCGTAACAACATCCAAATCTAGCATAATCAATTTAATTAAATCAGCAGAGGTTGGACGCTCATTAATTAACAATGTATAACCTCAATAGACATGACTAGCTATATTGAGTCACCAACTGGCGTAGATATCCTAACTGACCCTGGCAATAACTCATGTCTCATATCAATCTTACCAGCAATGAATGGAGTAATGTATGAAAATGTAGGGTCAAGATCTATCAGTGCATAAATAGCATGAGAATGTACCATCAATATACCTATGATCACATCTTGAGATGCCTCTGAATCTTGTCGGCCTATGAGTGCATAAAAGCAATTCTATCCTCTAGTAGAACCTGAATTGTCTCCTCTACCTCCCCTCCCTACCGGGACCTGAGTAGGTTGTGGATCTGGTTAGGAAGCACGTACTGGGGATGAAGAGGCGACAGTAGATCCTGAAGGGTGAGCTATTGTGCTACTACCTTCTGGCACCAACTAATATAATGTCTTATTTGCCCATAATGGTAACATGCACTTGAACCCTTCCTACATTGCCCCGCTATGAAGCTTACCGCATTTTGAACATGGAGAAGTAGGTTGTCTCATTTGTGCAGAGCGCTCCTATTGATGGCTCTCAGGCTGGCGTGAACTCTGCCTCTACCCTAACTGAATATAATGATAAAATCCCTGGCCCTGTATCTGTGGCGGGGAACTACCCACTGACGGAGGTGGATATCGGTGAAAAGGAGGCCCAAAATCACCCCGTGGCTCCCTATAAGACCCCATAGTATGATCCCTCATATTTTACTCCCTATCTCTATGGATATCCCGTACGATGAGAAAGGTCCTCTATAGTCTGAGCAAAAGTCTGGATACGAGAAAATCTACACCATCCTGTAAAGAGGCTATCCTGCAATCTCTGATCAAATCATCCCCCAAACCATCCACATAACGATGAACTCTGGCACTCATGGTATGTACAATATCTAGTGCATACCTGGCCAAAGAACTAAACCTAAGGTTATAATCCCTTACACTTATATCCTCCTGCCTCAAACTGATAAACTGGTCAAAATGGGCCTCCCGCACCTTGCGTGCTAAGTAAAGAGCTAAAAATGCCTCAGAGAAGTCCTCCCACTCAACTGGAGGAGCATCAGGCCCTCTGGATCTCTCCCAAGCCTCGTATCACAACATGGCGACATGACGTTGTCGAAAAGAAGCCAACTCCACTGCCTCAGTGACAGAGGTATGCATCACCCTCAATACTCTATACATATGTTCTATAAAGTCTTGTGGATCCTCACTAGAACTGGACCCTATAAATACTGGAGGGGTAAACTAAAGAAACTCTCATACCTTTGAGCTTTCTGTTTTATCCCTTCTGGTGTCTACTCTCGCCTCTAGTTGTCTCTCATGAATAGAAACCATCCTACGCAGTAGCTAAACAACCTCTCTCATACCCTGCTCCCCAGTCTCTGGTAGGGTTGGGGGTACTGGACCTTCTTGGCCCTTTACAGGTGCTTGTAAATCAGGTACTATAGATAATGGAGGCTCTCTGCATGCCTCAATGGGGAGTGTATCGGCCTAACCTGGCAAAGAACAACTGGTACCTTCTCTTGGATCCATATCTACTTCATGTTGTGCCATCTCCCGAATATAGACAGCCTGACAAATAAAACAAACCACAAAACACGATTAAGATTTCATATGTTCTTATAGCTTTGCTCTATAGCATGATTTATTAAGTGAGAGAAAGGTAACCATTACTAAATACCTCATAGACTCCTGATTATAAGTGTGGTGCACAAAACATCCATAAGCAAGACTCTACTCGACACGGCATTATGGTCTCCCAAGTAATGACCTTCTCTAATACCATGTTTGTCACACACCAAAGAGAGGAGAGGCGCGACTAGCACCTGATACCGTTATTTGCCAGGTAAGCCCCTAAACATTCTAGTTAACTAAACTAGGGACCAGAAGAAAATCGGGCAACATAATGTTTAAAAAGACTAAGTCGTGACCGTTTAGGTCATGACCTAGTCAACAGCAAATCATGTACATCAAGATAAGTAAAC
This sequence comes from Solanum rostratum, assembly GCA_029948455.1. Classification (NCBI taxonomy): domain Eukaryota; kingdom Viridiplantae; phylum Streptophyta; class Magnoliopsida; order Solanales; family Solanaceae; genus Solanum; species Solanum rostratum. The sequence goes on from CM057045.1 coordinate 42,799,328, forward strand.
CAAAATGATAAAGTACTAGCTAGTTGACAAGGTTGCAACAACAGAGGTATAAGCGCAAGCGCAAACAAACACACACACACACTATATATATATATATATGCCAATCTTATGATTGTACACTTAAACGCACAAAAGAACCAACTTACAATAACATGTCCACAATAGCCTCTAAGAGAACCACTAATACTGTTAGGACAGGGTCCCAACTATACCCAACTATACAATAAAAAGTAAGCATCCTGTGAAAGCCCAGAAGAGGTGGAGATTACCAACTCACAGCTGAACTGGGCTCCTAGTGGAGGGGTCGATCAGAGTCCCTACCTGAACCTACATGCACAAAATAAAGTGCAGCGTCCCCAGGCAATGGGGCATCAGTACGAATAAATGTGTAATGGTATGTGAGGCAGAATGTAAAACCATAGGTAACTATAGTAAAAAGGGTAATAGAAATACCATTTGTAACCAAAACATAAATAACCTTAATAGCTAATATGCAACCTCCTAGTGATCAAATATACATGGTGTGCTCGAGTATTGCATATCGTGAATACATATATATAGATGCAAATGCATTAAATACCTAACCAAATACTAGCAATGGTGGTCTTTTTCGGTAGCTAACCGGTATCATATGTGCTGACATGTGGTCATCTGTACCATATATATATGTGTGTGTGTGTATATATATATATATATATATATATATATATATATAAATTATTTGGGCAAATAGGCCTCATACCTCCTATTATAGCTTGAAGTCCATGCATAACGTGCAAGGTTGATATGAATATTAAATGCACATAGTAGGCCATAGCATAAATTAAGCCTATCTTGGCTCATTGGTACACTTATTCTCATAGCATCATAATCATTGTTGTAGCATATACACCGGATTTGTGAAATTTCACATGTCTTTTGAATAACTTTGACAACTTAGCTCAACATTTAGAATAAAGCCTTAACATTGAAAATGCTCATAAAGGTGCTTTACATAATCCTTATACTTGGTCCCATGTTAATTAGTAAAAGAAAATATTTAAACAGGATCAAGTGCCTTAGTCATTTAAATAGGGGCATTACGTTAGACATTATTGGACATCAATGCGTTACTTGTTATGTGCTTTAATTATAGTATTGTACGGAAGAAGGACTAATTATTAATACTACATTCCCTTCGCATTCTACATATATTTTATTGGCACTACACCAAGAAGAGAAACACCTCGAACAGATGATTAGGTAGCCGAGAAAACTGACTAAATGATATATAGATATTGAATGTTCAGTTTAAGCGAACGAATGGAATTTCAACCTAATACCATCATGAAAATAACTCAATTGCAATCCAAATGCCTTTCACAGAAGGTCTTTCTAGCAACAGAATAGTAAGATGTCGCATTTGATGTTTTAGGAAACTTCCTGGATTTCCTGCCAAAAGGAGGAACGGAGCTTAGCCTTAACATACCTTCCCAACGGACGTCCTATTAACCAAGGTTTCTTCATGAGAGTTGTTCCTTACATATAAGCTTTTCAAGAACTATATATATGCAGCTTAAAGACACCTATAGGCAGTCAAAAATTTAGCATTAATGATCAGATTCAGCAAAGAGTATTTACGCAAGGAAATGTCCGTAAAACTTCGTAAAATTGACTGTAAAGGAGCCCCAAGGTTATTACCTGAAAACATCAGCTACAAACCAAGAATAACCAGCAGGAACACCACCTTTTTACAGCCCAAAAACATCCCTGAACACATCTAATCGGAGTGGAAAACAATTGCAAAGTGTAAGGCACGCATTTCTAGACATGAGGACAAATCTTAATGGTAAAAACATGAAAAACTTACCTAAATCACATAGAGAACATTTGGAAGCTTTCTCTTCAGTTTCTTACTATTTTGGGATGAAAATGGTTCAGTTTTGAGCTTTAAAATGTCAAAATAGCCGACTTATAGTTGGGCTTGACCCGACCCGGCCCATGACACGGTTTCCAGCTCAAGTTGTCTAAGTAAAACTATCATAACGTTGTATTCTGAGGTCGGTTTGATACGCAATTTTGTGAATTTCAAACTAGACTCATAGATATTCAATATGATAGGTTATGGACCTTCTTACTCTTTGTATTTTTGGAGATATGGCCTGATACATTTGACCCAAATTTAAGAAGGATTTCTCAAAGAAACTTACGGTAACCTTGGCCAACGTTTATCTTGCAACTTTCTTGATTCTAAAACTTAATGTATGACCTTTGTGCTATTAGAATAACTTTTAAAATCCATTATTAGCAAATTATACACATTTTGTCCCATTCGTAATGTGAAACCTTATTTAAACCTTCCGAAAAGGATGAGGTGCCACTCGGGCCATTTCTTTAATTTTGAATGTGTATTTAGGGTATTCCTTTGGCTTAAGACTTTAGTTCCTTGATATTACCACTTATTGGCAGACTTACTATCCTTAGGTTCTATCCAAAATCATATATCTCTTATGTGACACGCCACCTTATATATATATATATATATATATATGGAAGACGAGAAACACGGGGTCTCATATAAACGTTGGGTAAGATAGCATATGGCCAATGGTGGCTCATCCCACCTTAAAATCTACATGTTCTTTTCAAGCACAAAGGTTCTTTTGGTTCCATTTTCATTCATCTCATTCTTAACATCTCTTTTGCTTTTGATTCATTCACCCTAAGTGTCTCCCTTTTGTTTCACAACAAGAATTTCTTTCTCTTCATTTTTTTCGAAGGGTCCTCAATTTTAAAACTTTTTGTTTTTCACTTTTTCTTTTTCTTCTAGGATTCCTCGGTGTCTTTCTTTCATTCTCACCCTTCTTTTTCCGACTCTTTCATGGGAGACACTTATTCTTCCTACTAACCACCCCCAACTTATACTTTGTCCACTGCTTTACCTTCAAGTTCAAGGTGGGATTGGTAAAGCACAAAAAGGACTTGTCTTTTACAAACATGAGTCAAGGTTACAAAATTGCCAAAGAAGGGATTAAGGCTCAAAAAGAGTTCACTAAGAATTCAATTCACTGTCAAGGGATGTCACTATGGTCAAATTGGACTAATGGAACAAAAGAAGGACTAAGGTCCTATCCCAATTCAGAATTAACCAAGTCACTCCTCAAGACGAACTAAGCAAGTTCTAGATGATGCAATACAAGCATTTCAACAAGATCTCTAACCACACATCATCAAAATAGCTTTACATTCAAATAATGGCAACACATTTGTAGTTTTTCAATCATCGGATATGCAAGCTCAATTGCTCACATAGTAAACTCAAGATTCCTCAAATCCATTCTGGGATTGATATATTAATAAGGGACTAATTAGTGAGCACATGTTCCTCATCCATGGAATAAAGACACGATATTACCTTCGCACGCTTGTCATCTATACACGGGGTTTGCCAAAATTTGCAATCATTCATTCATTCAACAAGAAAGACAAAGAAGTAACAAAAATAAACACTACTCTATTACAACCCAAAATAAAATTTATGTATAACCCAAAAAGTTAAAAATTGTCTAAATACCATCCATAGCACCATTCATCAAAATGAAATACCATCATTAAAAATGCAATTCCTTAAGCTCAACCCCTCCTAAAAAATAAACACTGCCCTCAATGTACAAGGGACAACAACGAGTAAGCATAAGAGAAAATAGTGAGTATGAGAATTCCCCTGTCAATTCAACACTGTTGTGCTGGTGGTGATGGTAGAGCTGAGGAAGTTATGATAGGTGCATCAATGCCCTCTTTTACCGGTGTGCTCTCAAGGTCAATGTCGGGCATAGAAGGCTCAGGTGCACTCACACCAGATGTGCCAATCATGGACTAGTTTAGCACAAAAGTTGCAAGCGCTACATCCACCATCCCATTCTCCACTCCTTCTAGTTCCTCCTGATCCTCTTGGACTTACCCCACTCCCAATGACTCCTCATCAATCTTTGAGGGTGCTCACCTCCTGATTCTCTTCATTGCTATCACCTGGAGTCTCTACATCCAGCCCTTCATCTGGCATTGCAGCCATATCCACCTTGAGTGGTGGATCTTCTAACCCATCAAAAAATGTGCTCAAATCGGTGGACCGGAGTGATGTCACCCCCTTCTTCAATTTATCAATATCAGTTTTCAACGTTGACGCATCTGCACCACCACCCTTCTTCTCAACTACCATCATTATATTTTTCAAACTCAGATATCTTTCCCATGGTCATCAACCATAACCGCAAGTCTATCCGTCCTCAGCTTGTGAGCCTCTGTTAGCTCATGGCGTTTAGCCTCAGACTCCACATATGGCTTCAAAGCCATGGCTATGGCTGCCTCAACTATCTGAGGCACAGATGACTCAATCTTTGTATCCCAAAGATTAGCGGCTTTGGCCAAGTGGCATATCACAAAAATAGTGGCTCTAGTGATATGGGTTGATCATCTGAGCCTTTTGTTTCTATAGGTTGAATAGGAGCAGAAGAAGAGTGCGTAGTTGGAGAGGAAAAAGATATACATGCCTCGATGCCCAGCTGTAATGCCTGGTAAAATTACCAAAACCCTAGAGGGAGGCATGCACGTAATACATCTTCCAATGCTCGTATGGCGAATTCAAGGCCAGATTTGTGATCGGTAAGAAAAATTGAGTGGGAAAATAGTCACAGTCGATTTTTAGAGCGACCCGATCAAAAGATAATTTTTTATCCAAGTCGCAAAACAACGTTAGTGCGCGACAAGAGCGTGTCGCACCTCCATCGCGGACCAGTACTTATGTTTTTTCTGAAAATATTTTATGGGATTGAGAAAACTTTTTCAGAAATATTTTTTAAAAATACACTGTTAGCAACCAATCCGCGTCGTGAACTAGGTCTTTTCTAAGTTGAAAATTTCTAAATTATTACGAGAGGCATTCCGGTCAATTACCCACCCCTCCTAAATATTATACACGATCTAATATGGTTGTTTTGATGTAAAAAGAGTCTTAACCCCCCCCCCCACATTCTAAGTCCTATTCCATGTTCTAACAAGGCTAGGGCTTGGGGAAAGAGGAGAAGAGCTTGAGTTGAGAGATTTAAGGAGAAATCTCTGACGTGACAGAATGATAATTGCATCCCAGGTATGTAAGGATAAACTGAAAAACATGGGATTATTCTCCCATTTGCCGCATAGATGGTCATAGATGAGTTGATGGCTCAAGAGTGTACATACATGAATACTTGTTGGATTTTCTCAAAATTTTTTAAATTACATGTTTTCTATGCTGATGATCATTATACTATTTATTTTCTTAAATTGAATATTTTTATGAGAATTTACATAAGCCTGCATGACTAATTTGAAAAGTATGCATAATGGATTTAAGAATTGAAACTAGAGCCTTGAGTTGATATTGTTGATTGTGATGAGAGAATAATGATGAGTTGATAGAATTTGATTGTCTTATGAGCCTCTATAAATCAACTCTACCAATGTGTCTACTCGATTGCATCCTAATAATTGTTATAAATCTCAAGTCATTGATAAGATTGATTGATGAAAGGGTTAGAGTCCCTATGAGCTTGATTAATGAAAGGGTTAGAGCCCCTATGAGCTTGATTGATGAAAGGGTTAGAGCCCCTATGAGTTGAATGATGATAGGGTTTGAGTCCCTATGAGATTGGTTTAGAAGGAGGTTTTATGAGCATTGATTCATAGAGGAGTATTGAGCACCGAAAGAGGGAGAGTTAGTCAGACTCAAACTCATCAAACTACATCGCCAAATGTAGGTGAGGCTTCTGACCATCACATATATTATGGTTCCCTTGTGAGTAATAGTCCCTGAAACAATAGCGGACTTATTGATGATTGACTCCATATTGGATGAGCTGATATGGTTTCAGAGCGTTCCCTACCTGAAAAGTTTGGAATGGTTGTGGCAACATCAGCGAGATTGTTTTACATTTAGTGGCTCATAAGTGATTGTTGTCAGATAAGAGAAACTCCCATAAATTTCCTACCTTGAGTACTCTGAGTTGAGATAAGATGAGAGGAGGTGAGATCCTTAGAGATAAGTCTGAGATGATTGATGAGTTTGAGTTATTGGCCGATCATTTTTCTACTCTTTATTCTTCCATGTATAGACATTTGACGATTTGAAGATTACTTTGAGATAGTTTCCATATTTTTCTACATGTTTCTGTTTCACTCAGCTATTTTACATACCAGTACATTCCAAGTACTAATGTCTCTTTTGGACTGCAACGTTTTATGATGCAAAGGCAAGTACTAGAGATCTTCAATAGATGCTTCGTTGAAGATCTAAGATTCGCAGCTGATTTGGTGAGCCTCCCCTAGTCCAGAGGACCCACCATGATTATTTCATCTTGCTTTAGAATTAGACTTTGGACTATTTCTTTATTTTGATTTGTGTAGCCATGGGTCTATCATTGGCACCACATGATTAGTGATAGAGGTTTCATAGACGATGGTTGAACGTTGATGTTGAGGTTGTGAGCTACCTCTTTCTACTAGCCTTTATTATTTTATATATTTTTTTGAGACTTTAGATAAGAGGTGTCCACTACTTACTTACATTTTTCGCTGTTCGATAGACTTTTATTTGATTGAATGATGTGATGAGGCTAAGTGGTTTGCTTGGGGACTAGCAATAGTCTCTAGGTGCCGGTCACGCCAAGGGTACCCTTCCAGGGAGTGACAAACTTGTTATCTCAGCCACTCTTATGTCAACCTTATCAATGTGGGTCAGAGTTCCACTAAGTTTAGGCGAATCCCACGGTGGGGCAAACCTCAGTAAGGATACTGAGTCTATAGAGGGGGTGTACGTAACAGCCCATCTTGATATGAGAAGTCCCACATCAGCAAAAGACAAAAGAGATGTTAGGTATATAAGTAAAGGACTGGTCTATACACTGTGAGGCACCTTTTGGGGTGATCCCAAGGGGACAAATCTGTGATGGGCTAGGACCAAGAGTGTACAATACTTCACAGTGTTGGGCCAAGTCGTATAGGGTTGTTATCATAGCACAGAGTTCAAGTGTCTTATTGAGTCTATGAAGTCGTTTCTAGTGGAGTCTAATTTATGCGTGTGTTGTCGACCACATTACATAAGCAGGAGCTACAGAATATTAGGAATGGTTGCACTTTTCTTCTTATCCCAATTCGTGCGATAGAGTTAAACTCTATGAAAGCTCTTTTCTAATTTGTTCCCTACGCATGCAGAATTGATAACATGTCTCCCAAAAGAGTTGTCCGAGGAAGGGGACATCTTGTCAGGCAAGCTATTAATCCTCTGGAGCTTCAAGTACCCGAGGAGCCTGTGGATCAAGTTGTCCCTGTTGAACAACCCCCTCACGATGAGCTCTCCAATGTTGAGGTAAGCCGAGCTATTCGAGCTCTAGCCCAGGCTGTCACAACACCTGCTATGAGACAAGGAGCAGGTAGACCTAATTCTCATGACACCTCTAAAGTCCAAAACTTTCTGAGGATAAATCCGTCTGAGTTCATGGGGTCTGCATCCACTACAGATCCTGAGAACTACGTGGAGGAACTTGAGAAGGTGTTCCAAGTGATGCATGTAGCTGATGTTGCTAGGGTTGAGATGGCTTCTTACCAACTCAAGGGTGTGGCCAGACTGTTGTTCGACCAGTGGAAGAAAAGTAGAAGGGATTATGCTCCATGTTTGACTTGGGCAGTGTTCGAGGAAGCCTTCTTTGGTTGCTTCTTCCCAAGAGAGAAAAGAGAAGATAAGGTGAGAGAGTTCTTGAATCTGAAACAGCGCTCTATGACTGTGCAAGAGTATGGTTTGAAACTCATGCAGCTATCTCTATGCTCCGTACATAGTTGCTGACATGAGGGAAAGGATGGGGATGTATGTTGATGGGTTGAATAGAGGACCCAAGAGAGATGGCAGGGGAGCAATGCTTGTGAGTGATATGGACATCGGACGACTGATGACATTTGTGTAGAAAGCTGATGAGGAGAGACAACATGACAGGGAGGAGTTCAAGCGTAAGAAAGCTAAGACATCCAGCCATAAGGTTGGGAGGTATGGTAATGGTAATCGAATTCCAGCACCATCATCTGCTAGTGCACCTATGCCTAGAGGCAGGTATGATTAGAGGTCTCAGAATGTGGGAAATCATGGACCTCAGTCGCAAGCTAGTGTGGCACAAGGCTCACAAGGTAAACCGTCGTGTGATAAGTGTGGCAAATGTACTTAGGAAGACGTTTTGATGGGAATGATGTGTGTTATCAATGTAGCCAAGCGGGTTACTACCAGAGAGATTGTCCAAATTGGGCTAACCGAGCTTAATCTTCTACACCAGCCCCACCCGTTAGAGGAAACTAGAGGGCCACTACGTCAGGCGCAGGTGGAGTGACAAACCACTTGCATGCCATGGGTAGTTTCCAAGATCGGGAGAACTCCCAAGATGTTATGACGGGTACGATTCGAGTCTTTACTTTTGATTGTTATGTTTTGATAGATTCGGGTGCCACATTGTCATTTGTAACTCCTTATGTGGCCAGTAGATTTGATAGAACCCTTGAGAGCCTTCTTGAACCCTTTGATGTTCCTACTCCAGTGGGTGAGTCTATTCGATCTGAGAGAATCTATAGAGCTTGTTAGTGTCCATCCATCATAGGGATACTCTTGTTGATTTGGTTGAGTATGAGATGGTTGATTTTGATGTGATTCTTTGCATAGATTTGATTCACGCCTGTTATTGCACTGTTGATTGTAGATCCCGAACTGTTAACTTCCAATTTCCTAATGAACTAGTTCTTGAGTGGAAGGGTGATTCTGTTGCACCTAGAGGAAAGTTTATCTCATATATCAAAGCCAGGAAGTTAATTTCCAAAGGATGTATCTATCACCTCGTGCGAGTTAAATCTAATGAGGTTGTCCCCAACGTTTGAGTCCGTCCCGATTGTTAATGAGTTTTCAAAATTATTTCCAGATAATCTGCCTGGAGTCCCTCCTGATAGTGAGATTTACTTGGGGATTGATGTTCTTCCCGATACCTAGCCTATTTCGATTCCACCTTATAGGATGGCCCCCGCTGAGTTGAAAGAATTTAAAGAGCAACTGAAAGATTTGCTAGAGAAGGGCTTCATTAGACTAAGTGTTTCACCTTGGGGTGCTCCTGTCCTATTTGTGCAAAAGAAAGATGGGTCCCTCAGAATGTGTATCGACTATAGGCAACTGAACAAGGTCACGATAAAGAATAACTATCCTTTCCCAAGGATAGATGATTTGTTTGACCAACTTCAAGGCACCTCTTGCTTCTCCGAGATAGATCTTAGATTTGGCTAACACAAGTTGACGGTGAGGGAATGTGATATTCTAAAGATAGCCTTTAGGACTAGATATGGCCATTTTTAGTTCTTGGTCATGTCTTTTTGGTTGACGAATGCACCTGTAGCCTTTATGGACTTGATGAATAGAGTATTCAGACAATATCTTGATATGTTTGTGATTGTTTTCATCGACGACATTTTGGTGTATTCGAAAAGTAAGGAGGAGTATGTTAACCATCTCAGAGTGGTCCTCCAAACTCTTAAGGACTATCAGTTGTATGCAAAATTCTCAAAGTGTGAGTTCTGGCTTAAGTCAGCGGCTTTCCTAGGCCATGTTGATTCTGGTGATAGTATTCGAGTGGATGTCCAAAAGTGTGAAGCGGTAAAGAACTTGCCCCGACTGACCACTCCGACTTACATTAGAAGTTTCTTGGGGTTTGCAGGCTACTTTCACGGATTTATGGAGGGATTTTCTTCCCTATTCGCGCCATTGACTAAATTGACTCAGAAAAAGGTCAAGTTTCAGTGGTCTGAAGAGTGTGACAAGAATTTCCAAGAGTTAAAAATGAGGTTGACTACTACACGAGTCCTAACCTTACTCGATGGGACAGAGGACTTTGTAATTTACTGTGATGCTTCAAGGGTTGGATTGGGATGTGTACTGATGCAGAGAGGGAAGGTGATAGCCTATGCTTCCAGGAAACTCAAGGTTCATGAGAGGAATGATCCAACCCATGATCTCAAGTTGGTAACAGTGGTGTTTGCACTTAAAATCTAGTGCCATTACTTATGTGGAGTGCATGTGGATGTGTTCACTGACCACAAGAGTCTACCAGTATGTTGTTAGTCAGAAAAAGCTCAACGTACGACAGAGGAGATGGTTGGAGTTGCTCAAGGATTATGACATAAGCATTCACTACCACCTAAGTAAAGCTAACGTTGTTGTTGATGCTCTTAGCAGGTTGTCAATGGGTAGCACAGACCATGTGGAGGAAGGAAAGAAGGAGTTATCCAAGGAAGTGCAGCGATTGGCTCAATTAGGAGTTCAACTTGAGGAGAATGATGAAGGAGGAGTTAATGTTCAGAATGGGTCTACTTCATCCTTAGTGGCAGAGGTGAAAGAAAAGTAAGACCAAGGTCCGGTCATGCTCTAATTGAAGGAGGTTGTCCACAACCAGAAAGCAATGGTCTTCTACAACGAGGGAAATGGAGTGTTGAGATACCAAAATAGATTGTGTCTCCCATATGTTGATGGCATTCGAGACAGAATCATGGTGGAAGCCTACAGCACTAGATATTCCATTCATCCTGGCTCTACCAAGATGTACCACAACTTGAGAGAAGTTTATTGGTGGAGTGGAGTGAAAAGAGATATTGTTGAGTTCGTTTCAAAATTCCCAAATTGCCAACAAGTAAAGGTTGAGCATCAAAGGCCATATGGATTATCTCAGAACTTTGAGATTCCAGAATAGAAGTGGGAGATGATTAATATGGACTTTATTACTGGCCTATCGAGGTCTCGAAAGCAACATGATTCGATATGGGTAATGTTGGATAGGATAACTAAATTGGCTCACTTCTTGGCAGTTAAGACAACAAACACTACAGAGGAGTACGCCCAGTTATACATCCAGGAGATTGTGAGGTTACATAGGGTTCCCTTGTCCATCATCTTGGACAGAGGAGCTCAATTTACCTCCCAATTCTGGAGATCATTCCGAAAAGGATTGGGTACTAAGGTGAACCAAAGTACAGCTTTCATCCACAGACATATGGTCAGGCAGAGCGTGCAATTCAAACATTAGAGGATATGTTGAGAGCTTGTGTTCTTGATTTTAAGGGGAATTGGGATGATCACCTATTATTGATTGAATTTGCATATAAAAAAAGTTATCATGCAAGCATTTAAATGGCTCCCTACGAAGCCTTGTATGGTAGGAGATGTAAATCACCAATTGGGTAGTTTGAAGTTAGAGAATCGAAGTTGATTGGCCTTGATCTTGCCGACCAATCGATGGAGAAGGTCAAGTTTATTAGAGAGGGGTTAAAGACTGCCCAGAGTCGCCAAAACTCTTATACTAATGTAAGGAGAAGAGACTTGGTGTTCGAGGTAGATTATTGGGTGTATTTCAAAGTATCACCTATGAAGGGTGTCCTAAGATTTGGAAAGAAAGGTAAGTTGAGTCCATGCTATGTTGGACTGTATCAGATTGTAAAGAGGATTGGGAAGGTTGCTTATGAGTTAGAGTTGCCTTCAGAGTTAGATGGACTCCATCCGGTATTCCCTGTCTCGATGTTGAAGAAATGCTTGGGAGACCCTGCATTGGTGATCCCTATTGATAGCATTGGAGTGAAAGATAGCCTATCTTACGAAGAAGTTCCGGTTCACATCCTTGATCTTTAGTTTCGTATGTGGAACAAGGAGATAACCTCAGTCAAAGTCATATGGAGAAATCAATTCATTGAGAAAGCTACATGGGAAGCTGAGGAAGAGATGAAAGACAAATACCTGCACCTATTCTTTCCAAATGATGAGAGTTTTGAAGGTAAATTTGTTACCTTTCCCTAAATTGACATATCTACTCTTGATGTGACTTTCTATTCGTAAGTCTGAGTAGTATTGATTGAGGTTGAGGAAAAGTAGAGAGTTTGATTGATCGAGTTAAGTGTTGAGATGAGTTTTGAGTCTATTTGTGCCTTAATATCAACCTATGCTCATCATTCCAGGATAAAAAATCCCTAGGGGGAGATGATGTAACGCTCGATAAAATTACCAAAATACCATCAGAGGGAGGATACACGTGTAACGTATCTTCCAATGTTCATATGGAAACTTTGGAGTAAGATTCGTGATTAGCACAAAATATTGAGTGAGAAAATGGTTTCGGTCGATTTTTAGAGCGACCCGATCAAAAGATAATTTTTCAATCCAAATCACAAAACAGTGCTGGTGCACGACAGGAGCGTATCGCGCCTCCATTGCAGACCAGCACTTATATTTTTTTGAAAGTTTTTGACAGAATTGAGAAAGCACGTTCAATAATATTTTCTAAAAATACACTATGCGCGACCAGTCCATGTCGCGAACTAGGTCTTTTTCGAGTTAAAAATTTCTAAATTATTACAAGGAGCATTCCGGTCAATTCCCTGCTCCTCCTAAACTCTATACATGATCTCATAAGGTCGTTTTGACGTAAAAAAGGTCAAAAACCCCCCATTCTAAACCTTATTCCATGATATAACAAGGCTAGGGCTTAAGGAAAGAAAAGAAGAGCTTGAGTTGAGAAATTTGAGGAGAAATCTCTGACGTGACGGATTGATAACTACATCCCAGGTATGTAAGGCTAAACTAAAACATGGGATTGTTCACCCATGTGCCCCATAGATAGTCATAGATGAGTTGATGGCTCAAGAGTCTACATACATGAATACTTGTTGGATTTTCTTAAAATTTTATTTGAAATTACATGTTTTCAACGCTAATAATCATCATACTATTTGTTTTCTCAAAGTGAATATTTTTATGAGAATTTGCATAAGCCTACATAACTAATTTGAAAAGCATGCATAATGAATTTAAGAATTGAGTCTAGAACCTGGAGTTGAGATTGTTGATTGTGATGAGAGAATGATGATGAGTTGATAGAATTTGATTGTCTTATAAGTCTCTATAAATGAAATCTACCCAAGTGTCTACTCGATTGCTTCCTAATGATTGTTCTAAAACTTGAATCATTGATGAGATTGATTGATTAAAGGGTTAGAGTCCCTATGAGCTTGAATGATGAAAGGGTTAGAGTCCCTATGAGTTGAATGATTATAGGGTTCGAGTCCCTATCAAATACTGATCGATGATGGGGTTCGAGTCCCTATGAGATTAGTTGAGATGGAGGTTTTATGAGCATTAAGTCATGGGAGGAGCATCGAGCACCGAAAGAGGGAGAGTTAGTCAGACTCAAACTCATCAAACTACGTCACCAAACGTAGGTGAGGCTTAGCACTATCACATATATTATGGTTCCCTTGTAAGTAACGGCCCCTAAAATAATAGAGGACTTATTGATGATTGACTCCATATTGGGTGAGCTGATATGGTTTCGGAGCGTTCCCTACCTGGCAATTTTGGAACGGCTATGGCAACATCAGCGAGATTGTTGTACATTCACCGGCTCATAAGTGATTGTTGTCGGATAAGAGAAACTTCCATAAATTTCCTACCTTGAGTACTCTGGGTTGACATGAGATGAGATGAGAGGAGGTGAGCTCCTTTGAGATGAGTCTGAGATGATTGATGAGTTTGAGTTGTTGACGGGTCACTTGTCTACTCTTTATTTTTGCATAGATAGACATTTGACGATTTGATGTTATTTTATGATTACTTTGAGTTGATGTTGTTTCAATATTATTTTACGTGTTTCTATTTCACTCAGCTATTTTACATACCAGTACATTCTAGGTACTGATGTACTTTTTGGACTGCATCATTTATGATGCAGAGGCAGGTATTAAAGACCGTCAATAGACGCTCCATTGAAGATATGAGATTCGTAGATGATTTGGTGAGCCTCCCCTACTCTAGAGGACCCACCATGATTATTTCATCTTGCGTTATAGTTAGACTTTGGACTATTCTTTTATTTTAATTTGTATAGCCATGGGTCTGTCATTGTCGCCACATAATTAGTGATAGAGGCTTCATAGACGATGGTTGAACGTTGATGTTGAGGTTGTGAGCTAGCTCTTTCTACTAGACTTCATTATTTTATATATACTTTTGAGACTTTAGATGCGAGGCATCCACTACTTACTTACATTTTTCATTGTTCAGTAGAGTATTATTTGATTGAATGAGGTGATGAGGCTAAATGGTTCGCTTGGGGACTTACAATAATCTCTAGGTGCCAGCCACGCCAAGGGTACCCTTTCGGAGCGTGATACCAGCTCTGCAACTTTGGAATCAAGGGCCTCAATATCAATGATCGGCATTGTGTCAATTGGCTTCTTCCTAGCCCTATTCTCCTCATCCTGCATATACTCAACCTCAATCCATTGAATGTCTGTAGTCGTCAATGGAGTCACCTCTGTATCAATCTTTTTGTTCTTTGGGACTCTGGCTTGATTGCATAAGGTTGTGTTAAGACTCGGGATGGCAAAGAAGTTTGCTCTAGTTTTCCTCTCGAAAGGATCTCTGAGGCGATGATTGACCAAAGATTCAACTCCTTTTTGTCGATGATACAACCGACTAGTGTGGCTTTAGCATGACGTAGTGCAGACTCATTCTGAGAAGGCAACAAATTACTGCTAATAAACCCAAACCAAAAATGTGTAGGTATATTAAGCTTCTTCTTCTGAATGATTGCCCCCTCGTTCAACCATGAGGGGGTTGGAATGCCAATCCGTGAGGCTAACCATGGTTTGATATCTTTAGAGGTTTGAAGTTGCAATAGGTCTTTCAAGAAGCTCTGACTCCAGAATGTGCGACCCAAAGCATCGTTAATTTCAGTCTCTCTACATGGAACTTGCACACCCAAAACCTCTACAACATCCATGGGTTTCGATTTAGTTGTCACCCTGCTTCTGCTCTTTAGAACAACTTGGCCATAGGCTTCATAGAATTCAGGCACAAGACTAGGCACATAGTAGTCCCAAGATGTTGTAAAGCTCTGAAAGTTATGAAATTTAAGTACTTTCCACACCTTTAGGTATCGATCAATCAATCCTTCTGTGATAGTTGCTTTTCCTCCAAGATTGTCCTATGCCCTTCAGCCCTGAGACTACTGAAGAACTTTGGAGTTGTGGCTTCCTGAATTCTTTTAGATGGTTGTGAGATGGCATCATGTCAGGCCTTGGTTCTGTACTCACTTTTATGCCTCCTTGGGCTAGTATCTCTTTGCAAGGGCGAAGGCCTTGTGGATTTGGCTAGGACATGTTTTTTCTTGGTCATTCTGCACAACACACTTCAACTTCCTTCTGAGAAACATTGATAAACAATAAAGCACAACATTTGATCATATGAAATGTATTTAGAACAGGCTGGTAATTTACACCACATTTTATACTCGATGATTTTGCTAAGATGACTCGGCAATCAAAATAACCGTCGCATTTTTGCATAGATTTCAGGCTTGGGGCTACTGCTACATTTGGCAATACTCATGCTCAATATACAATACACTGATTTGATTTGGTGAAAAAAAGAGTTCATCATCAAAAGTTGCAGCAATCCCTTAAGAAATATAGCCAAATAAGGCAGTGTACGCATCAGCTGAGCACATCGTTGAGTGTACATAGGCGGTCAAAATGACCATTGGCTATTGTGACTGGCAAGGCCCCTCATCCATTCACGAAAACTTTGGCAATTTTCATAGATCACATGGATGAATCGCACATACTAACCCACCAAAACACATCAATACAAGCTTAACTACTGGCGATCTCCATCACATGGTTTCAATGGTTATGCACTTGATAAAACAACGACTTACCCTTAAGAATGATATCACCTAATCTGTCATAGGGAAAGTTCAATCACTTAAAAGTGATTGGGGGTTACTCAAACTTCACCCATAGCCCATAGAAGTAGTCAATCTAACAGGCAAGCACATTACAAGCAAACATTTATATGATCATAGCCTATTTTCAATTGAGTGCAGTCAAGCATTTGATCAAACACAACATTTGGGGTCAAACCCATAAGCAAATCAGCAATGAGTAAGAAACCCTTCATTCATGACTCTAACCCAACTTATTCATACCCCCAATTTCGACAATCATAAAGAGATATCAAAATCCAAAATAAATCATACAAACATGCAACACATGGTTCAAAAGCAATTCTAAACTCCTACCCACATGATTCCCACAAAAATTTCAAAGTATAAAGCATTATTTTCACATCAGAAACCCTGATCAACTTTACAAGTAATGGATTCTTCAAAGAACTAGAACAAGGCATCGAAATCATATTTGTTCAACAATGATACACAATGAAAACCTTTGGTGATTCCCTTGGTGAAAATTTTCAAAGAAAAACAAGGGAATGAGGTATTGGTGTGTGATGGAAGAGAAAAGGAGGAAAGGTGGAAAATGAAAGGGCCAAGGCATTTGAAAAGCCTTATGTTGGTTGGTGAGCGTGCATGTTTGGTGGCACCAAACCACACTGCCTAGCACACTTGGAACTGTGCCAAATATGCCAAGGACTGCCCTTTTTCACAGTGAGTTTACCTTGCCTTTGACCCTGAAGTGCTGTGAAACTGACCATCGCCAACTGGGATCGGCGATCGCAGATTCAACCTTTGGTTCGCAAAATTTTACAGCACCTCTAGGTTCATCACTCGACCAGAAATACGGTCAAATTAATCATCACCCATATGGCTCAGAGATATGCCGAGTAGTTCTCCTTGGTCGCCCTTTTCAACTTGCCACTCCCTTTTTCTTCTCAACCCTACATAATTCAATTCCCATTATTCAAATTAAAAAGCAGTAAAATACTCACCTTGGGTTGCCTCACAAGCAGCACCTTAGTTTACATCGTGGCACGACATCATTCCTCTTCACTTCAAGTTAGGGCTAACTGTCCCATAATTCGCAATACCTTAGGATAATCTCCTGATTTCAAAGCTTTACAAATGTTGAAAACAACCTCCTCGTCATTCACTCTAAAGATCAAGTCTCCACTCTTAACATCAACCACAGCTCGCCCGATGGCTAAGAATGGCCTCCTAAAAATGATAGGCATATTCGTATCTATCTCACAATCCAAAATCACAAAATCTGTAGGAATGAAAAATTTATCTACATTCACCAACACATCGTGCAAAATTCCTATTGGTCTCTTGATAGACCTATCAACCATGAGCAGTTGCATTGTAGTTTGTGAAGGGATTTCCAAAGCCAGCTCTTCAAAAATAACTAGGGGCATAAGATTTATGCTTGCCTCTAAACCACAAAGAGCTTTATTGAACATTGAGGCTCCTACTGTGCATGGAATGGTGAACGCCTCTAGGTGTTCCTTCTTCGCCACCATCTTTTGTGTTAGGATTGCACTGCAGTTGTGAGACACTTCAATTGTCTCACATTTAATAGTCCTCTTCTTTATCACCAATTCTTTCATGAACTTGGCATATCCGGGCATTTCAATTAATGCTTCTATAAGGGGAACATATATTGACAAAGAATTAAACATAGAATGAAACTTTTGAAATTTAGCATCCTCCCCTTTCTTCTTCAATCTTTGTGGGAACGGAGGATTCACTTTGGCATGAGGTGCCTTCAGCCTCACAACTGGACTTGAGTTTTTGAGGATAGTGTTCTTGGCTTTAGTTGCATTGTCCCCACTTTTCTCTTGCTTATCATTCTTGAGGTTACCAAGAACATCATCAACTACAACTTGACCATACTGCTCATCATCCTCAACAACAATCATATCTTCTTTTTCTTATACCTCTTCCAGACCTTCATCAATAACTAATGATGGTTTAATGCCTTCGATCAACTTTCCATTTCGAGTAGTAATGGCCAGGCACTATTGAACATTCCCTTTTAGATTGGCCACCTTGTCACTAGGTAGACCTCGTTTAGGATGTTAATTCAAATGAGCTAAAATATTTCCTAATTAAGTCTCCAAATGTTTAATGGATGCTAAATGGGACGTCAAAGTTTGACTCAACTAGAAAAAATCATATTTCATTTTGTTTAAGACATTGTCTGAAGCCTCCACCTTACTCAAAATTCATGAAAGCATATCCTCAGTTCAAGGATTCTCTTGATTAACCACTGATTCAGCAGCCTTCACTCTATTATGTGGTTGAATGTACCTATCTCTTTCACGATTCCGCCAACCCTCAACTTGAGGTTGATCGGTCCATGCTCAATCTCGCCATCTGGAGTTATTTTCCAAACCTTGATTCCTGGGTGGCCTTTGAAAAGCCGGTCAAAAACCCACCATCTGGTTACCCATGTAATGACATTCTTCATTGTAACCACCTTTCAAATGGTGCACCTTCAACATCACCTCCCCGGTAGCTCTCACAGCATTTACACTCTTGCAATTTCCTCTCATGAAATGTTTGGTCAAAAGACCAAGTTGAATTAATATCTTATCCATTTTCTCATCCCTTTCTTGGTCCTTAGCAAGTTGTTCCTTGGTAGGATCTCTGTAGTTTGAAGGAGCCGCATCATCTCTTGTATACCATGCTTTGTTTATTTTTGTCATGTCATCCAAAAGGTTTCAAGCTTCAGTGAATGATTGTGTCATTAGACCTCCTCTCACTAGTTGATCAGCTACTCCTTTGTTTGTAGCGTCAAGACTCACATAAAAATATTATAAAAGCATATGGTCCAGAACTCCATGGTTAGGATAATGAAGCAAGAGTTTCCAAACTTGAAGCCATGTTTCATGCAATGGCTCACCCTCTAGTTGCTTAAAGTTCTCGATACTTTTTCTCATTTAATTATCTTTGATGGAGGGAATAATCTATCTAAGAATTCAACTTATAGCTCCTTCCATGAAGTAATAGAATCACGAGGTAGCTCCGCTAGCCACCTCAATGCCTCTCTGATGATGGAGAAAGGAAATAGCCTTATTCGGATAGCCTCTAGGCTTACTCTCCTGAATTTGAATGAGAGAACCACATCAGCAAAGTTCCTCAAGGGTTCGTGAGGATATTCGTAGCTGAGTCGTCTAAACAATCCTTTTTCAGTTAGAGAAGTTGCAACATGGTGCTCTTCACATGCAAATTAACTCATCCAGCCAATGGGAGTAGTCGGATAGCACCAGTGCTTCCTACCTGATCCCAATTAACATCTTGCATCTCGTTCATATCCTCGACATTCTCACCATGAACGCTTCTATCTTCCTCTATTTTACACCTATTGTTCAATTAGAAAAAACAACAAGAAAATAGTAAAAAGAATTTTAACTACAAGAACAAATCTCTCAACAAACACTTCCAATGTAAACATGTCGATTCCCCAAAAATAGTGCCATTTTTATGTCGCTCAACCCGACTAGTCAAAGGCAGAGTGGGTGGTTATCATTAGCATAATTACCCAGGGTTGATCCATAGGGAATCGTTGATCAAGGCGGAAGTGACTCGTTAGACCAAGTAATTCTAGGATCTAAGGGGTTACAATAATCAAAATAAAGTTCAGCTAACAAGTATTAGTTGTCAAATTTAATAGCTATCAAGGGAAGATGTTGGGGATGTGAAATTATCAGCGATAATCTAATAGATACTTAACTACTGAGTTGATATTGAGTAAATAGACTAGGTTACTTGTAACCCAAATCATTTATGATATGTGGGTGTTTCGCATCAATCAGCTAAGATATCATACACGAACTGCCAAGACACACTTGGCCTAAGAAGTTGAGAAAAACACCTACGACCTTGGCCATTGAATTGATGAATGTGGATATCAACTGAAACACCATAAGATTTCAGGCCATTATATCCATTCCACACTCTAATAATCCCAGGTAAGGAACAATCAGAAATTTAAAACAAAACCCCAAGTTTGCAACCTTGAAATTCATACATTAAACTTAGGAACAGATATAAATTCACCCAAATCAACTATAGATAAGTCAAGATATCACAAACCCAGCAAGTAAATTAAAGACTCATATCAAAAGCACACCCCCAACATGGGGGTTTTAGCCACACATTTTACAAATTAAAGATTGATTACCATACATAGTAGAAAAAGTCATGGGTAACATGATCGAGTACAAATTAGTGGTTTTCACCAGCTGATCCTTTCCAATTTGATGTCCAAAAGCTTCAAAACCCTAGCCTTCCTTGTACTCAAAGAAAAAGGTTATATGTTCTACTACTACATTGCAATTATTCTAAGATGGAATGAACAGATGATGTACAATGTACTTTCTGAAATTACTTATATGCTCTGTACAAAAATGTGAAAGTTTGTATTACAAAATGCAATTCGACAGTCAAGGTTGACCATCAACGAGCACTCCAGTGATACGCCGAATATGCACTTGACCTCTTTCCTATGCGTCCTTATGAGGCTTCTTCCATTAAAACATTAGGCAATGTCTCTATGTTCTGTCTTTCCAATTTGGCGATGCACCAAAATATTCTTCATATCGCATTTTTGTCAGTATTTTGGGGCTTTGGGTGTTGCAACTTTAGGAGATCACTTGTATACTTCGGTGTATCGCCACGTATGCTTTGTGACATCGATCCTGACCATACTCTTGACTTGACATGGAACCTCGGTTGTTGCACTGTTAGGTGATCTCTATGAGCATCTGACGGATCACTGAGGACGTCAGCAACACCGCCTTTCGGCACTTTTACTCACTTTCCAAGATTCTACCAAGACTTGGCTTTTTGCGCACTTTTAACTCAATTTCTTGTCATGGCACATGCATATTCGTTAGCAATTGGAGTTATTAGCACACTAAGGGCAATGTTTCCTTGCAATTTCTCCTCAAAATGAGTCCAAATATGGACTCATCATAGTACTCAAAATAATTGGATCGAATTTCTTGTTTTTTAGCTTTCTTAAAACATACTTTATGTAAAACTTGTGCTATTTTACTAAGTTGAATTACCTGAGTTGAGGATATCTTGAGCCTATTATTTTTCAGCTTTTTCACATGTTGTATAGTTCATACACTAACACTGTTTATCGTTACATCATTTTATGATGCAGATACGAGTGCTAGCAAATATAGGTATTAGCGATCATTACCAAGTACTCCATTAATGATCTACTTATTTTCAAATATAGTGTGAAACATCCTTGCATTCAAAGGAATCATTTTCATTTTGTTTCTTAGAGTTGAGCAGTTATTTTATTTTTTGATAGCGATGAACCTGTCACTAGCACCATTTGGATAGTTGATAGAGGTTTCATAGGCATAGATTAAGTAGATTGGAGTTGACTTCTTTTTAGTCTATTGTCTTAAAAACAATTATTCTTCTGATTTGGAGATTTATTTAGATTGGTTTATTACAAGATACTTTTGCATGGAATTATTGATTTGATATTTCACTTCATTGTTTCCTTTATTCTTGGGGACCAGTAATATTTTCTGAGTGTCGGTCATATCTAAGGTACCATCTCGGATATAACATTTAATCTTGAAGAAATTACAATAGAATATTTAAAAGAAGGAAGTAGGTTCAAGTTTCAAAACTCTAGTCGATAAAGCATCTAAAAAGGAGAGAAAAATGTTGAATTTACTCCAACACCCTTCTTTGCCAAAGTTTTTCATTTCTATTGTATCTAGTAGTTTTTTTACACTTTAAATTATGTATAATGTGTACTTTTCACTATTATGATATATTGCAACTTATAATATACAATAAGTCATATTTAAATATTATACATGTGTACCCATAGAATTTTGAATGGTAAACTTTTATGTATAATCTTTATCAATATGTTCATTCACTAATCTATGATTATTTTTAATACATAATTATATGTTTGTGAATCATTTTTTTATATGTCGGGTTATTTTATATTTGATGCATCAATGCAGCTAACTTTGAAAATAAATTGATATCAAATACATTGAAATAATTTGATAAATAATGATATCTTCAAAAAGTTTCATGAAAGTGGTTTTGTACTTTTCTATGTATCATGAAAGTGGTTCTCTACTTGATACATTAATATTGATAATTTTGGAACAAGTTAGTATCAGTTTCATTCAAATGATTTTATTCACAAACCTAACTTTATTTTGGATACATAATCATTAGTTTAAAATTAGTGTAAAAAACATTCAACTGTTACATAACCATATGTATCATTTTATGAATTTGTACTTGATACATAACTACTATAAATTGTCCTACTTAATTTTGTATACTATGAACTAATGTATTTGTCATCTTCAAATTTTATTCAATTTGTATACTATGCTTGAATCCATATTTTCTTTGTGCGTATGAATATGTCATAATTCTAGTTATATTATCTAATGCAGGATAGGAAGTATGTCATCAAATAATTTTCAAAATATTGTTTAAGGTTTGGATCGTCTTACAATGCCAATTTTATTGATGATTTTAATCTGCCCATTAGAGAAGAAGGAATTAAATTATTCTGGCAAACTATATTTGGTCCTTATCTCCACCTACCATAGAATAAATAATTTTCAAGACAAATCATCAAATGTCTTTTGTTCAAGATACTCTTGCAAACTGTATATGAAAATTTGAATATGTTATATTAAACGCTCCATATTTATTGAATATATTTTTGTTTCCCTTTTTTTAAATTTATATTTTTTTATGATCGATAATGTTTTATGCATCATGTATCACACAATATAATGTATCAGATATAAGCAATACACTGTAACAATAACAAGCTTAAAATCTTTTGAAAGAGATATTTTTTAATATATCTGTGGTTAATAAGTTCACCACAAGTTAAGTATCTGATACATTAATTATCTAATATAGCATCAAAGTACTTACGTAAGAATTTGACTCAAATTGTTTAAATTTATAGGTAATATATGAAAGATATATTTATAACATTATGTATCAGATACATATATTAGTATATATTTGTGCTTGCTAAGTATCAAGTATATCATATATCAAAATCAGCTATACTCAACAGATATATTTTATAACTTAACTTATTAAAACAAATTATAATCTCATTAAATGTTTCAAGAACTCCCAAACTACATCGTAAATAAGTGAAACGTATCTTAAAAATGTATAATTTAGATACACATATCTTTGAAATAAAAAATAGATAAATATTCAAATAAATGTTGAATATTTTTGAAAAATGCATGTATCACTTCTCATTGGAAAAGAAACTACAAGATCTTCTATTGTGACTTTTGTATCCACAACATCCACAACAGTTTACGTTAGTTTTTCACTTGCATTTCTTCTTTTTCTTGATTTTCCGGCATTCTTTTGTATTTTGCATTGATAGCGAGACAACTTCCTTTAAAACATCTTTTTAAGAAACTCAATCTTCCTTATCTGGTATTGGAACCACTAGAACTTAATATATATTTGTGCATGCTCTTCTAGCTTATAATAATCAAAGCAGTATGGATGCATGTTTATAACATTCTTGCTCTTTTAAAATAACTATTCTGTGTGGACAGGGTATCTCATTAAGTTAAAATCTTCCACAATTGCACATTTTTCTTTCAAGGAAAATAATATTTACAAAATAAGACTAATGTATCAAATAAAATCCTAAATTAGCGAATCATACTGGTTGAATGTATCTGATGTAGTATTATGTATCTAATAAAGAATTATTAAATATGATATGTATTAAATTTGTCACTCACAAATTTAAGGTTATGTATAAAAAATTATCCTATCTTTGTGAATGATTTTACTTGAATTTCTCTAGTACTAACTTGTACTAATTTTTGAGGCAGTTGTGTATCATGTACATAATACAGTGAATTTCAAATATGATAGAGACTCATGACCTTTCCCACCAGCTTAGCTATGTGCTTGGTGCCATCTACTAAGACCTTTTTGAAGGGAACCCGACCTACCAACATACTTTAGTAAGTAGTTAGCTTAGTCAGTGAATTCGGTGAATAAGCGCGTGGAACTCTTGCTTGTTTGATGCTTTCTAGTGGTAGTTGCGTCAAGAAGGATAAGCTGCTTTCTAGTGGTAGTTGCGTCAAGAAGCATGAGCGCTTACCTGACCATGGGTGTAGAGTGTAATAGGGCCATTTTCTCTTTATGAAAATGGGAAGTCGGATCCCCAATAGGAAGATAAAAAGAGAACCAATCATATAATTTTTATATTTTGTGTTAAAACAATCATAATTTTTTATACATAAATCTAGATATCACACAGTAACAATCAGTTAATACATGATACATAAATATTTATATATCATGATTAGCTCTTGTATATATCATGCCATTCCATACCTTTTTCTGTCAGATCTTTTCACTCTGAAATAGAATCCTTGTTTAATCTTATATTTTGTTATTACATGACTAGCTTGTTTTATCTTTATAGAATTGTTTTCTTTCACTTTAATATTTTTTGTATCACTGATGAATTTCGACTTTCAATTTAAGTAAATAACAAGATGCGTCATTTTACGACTCAATCAAATTAAGATCACTAAAGCCCCTTCGAAATCTCTAATGCAAACAATTGAACTAGAGCTTGAATCAAAGGAAAGTATCTTTGTAATACCTCGAAGGTCGTTTCTCGGACTTTCGATCTAATCACCGTTTTGCCTTCCCATAATTTGCCTTGATTCATTTATGGATAAGTACAAAAGTTAGATTTTAAAATATTATAAAAAAGTTGAGATTTTGCAAAAGAAAGAATTTTAAAAGGCTTAAAGTTGGAAATTTAGAGTTTTGTGGTCGTTTTATGTTTTGAGTGTTGAAATTCAATTTTGTCAATTTCATTAGTTCTGAAATACTGAATCTGGTCTAGTAGAACTTATAGAACTGAATTTGAAGTTAAAATTGAGATTTTAGGCCTAAAGTTGCATTTTCAATTCATTTTGAATCATAGGTTTGACATTGGTCAACATTCGAGATTCGGGAGCTCGTATCAAAACCTCATATGTTTCGCTGATTCTGGATGGTGAAACAAGCACTAGATATATCTTTGTTTTAATTTTTAGAGGTTCTAAGAATACTTTGAGTTTTTAAGTCTGAAACTAGTTTATATGATCTTTCTTGGGTTCGAGACCACGGAGGTTTCAGATTCGAATTCTAACGGTTCCATTAAATCCGGATCATCATTTCTAGTGGGCTTCTATATTTGGTTTGTGTTTACGGGGATTTGATCGAATTCTTGAGGGTCCGATTCTAGTTTTGAATATGTTGTGTATTGCTAGTTTCAACTAGTTTTTGGTGCCATTGTTGTTGTTCTCCGAATTCACACCTTCTCTTCTGCATTTGCTAAGGTCAAAGGATTAGACCTCCGTGTTTGTGGATGAAGGATCTATATTTGCAGAGTTGAGGGTGTCCAAACCTTCGCAATCGCGGGCCCTCTACCACATTCGCAGAGTGTTGAATATACCTGAATAGTTTCAGCTTTTAAAACAACAACAACAACATACCCAGTGAAATCCCACAAGTGGGGTCTGGGGAGAGTAGAATGTCATCTTTTAAAAGACGTTTTTAATTGATTTTCCACCATTGTAACCTTTTAAGCTTCATTTTCAAGAGATATTAAGAGATTATTCAAGGAAAAGTGATTGGGTAACTATTTTTAACCTGTTTCATTTATTTACATTAATTAATTTGTGATTTTAATTTCCAATTTTGGGATTTCAGTGGTGTAAATTGGAGATTTCTCGGAATTTGATTTTCAAACTTAAATTGTTGATTTCTCACTATACCTAGCTCTGTTTTTTAAAACCACTTTCACCGATGAACTCCTTATCACCTAGGTAACATCGCATACATTAATTTTTAGTTTCCACCGACATTTTTTGGTATGAAATTTTTGACCATTTTACGTTTTTCGTTCAAATTGATTAATTTTAGTGTCATTTGATTCATTATGTGATTGTGAAGATATATTTGAATAGATTGTGATTATTTGGAGCACCATAGGAGGGGGAAAGTGGTGATTTCGACTTGATTTAAGACTATGGTTGAGGCAAGTGGACTTCTAACCTTTTGTTAAGTATGGGTGAACCTTGTATGCTCCTATATGTATGTAATTGTGTACTTTGGGGATTGAATTATAACATCATAGGCTTGATTATGATATTTTGGATTGAATAGTTGTCTATGTAGTGATATATTGACTTATAAGAAATTGTTGATTTATAGTTTATATGATTTTGTAAATCATTTGATGTTGATAGTAAGATGGTGTTTATTTTGATATGATTGATATACTAAGACTGGAGTAATATTAAGACATTGGTGATATTGACCTATTGATGATATTGAGATATAGAGATTATTATGATATTGATATTATGATATAATCATGATCCTACATATTGCATTTGTTATTATTTCTGCATTGATACTTGTGATGGCTACGGTCGAGATATGAGTAAGGTAATATGTGGATTGGTAGTCGAAATCTCTACCAGTCAAGCTGAGGTAATATGCCGACAATCTGAGGTTATTTTTGGATAGGTGGGCATGAGCCAAGTTCATTGTGGGGCATGTTCATAGATACATGGTCCATGTGTGGCCCCCATGTGTTTCAACTGAGGCAGTCATCTAATCAACGAATGTGTATTCTAGGATAAACATGCATCACGATTATCTGACATTGCATTGCATTGCATTATTCACATGTCATGGCATCCACTCTATCTCATTTCATATCTGGATGATATTGTTGTAACTTGTTTATGAGATTGTATACTTATTATGTCCTTAATTTTGAGTAGAAATTGAATCATCTTATCTACTTGTGTATGGAGATACTATGCCAGATGTTGAGTATATCTATATTACTGTGACCTGTATAATATATTGTGTTAAGACTTTTTTGAGTATAGGGTTGTAGTTCGGTGGATTGTGGTTGGGATTCAAGGACTCACTTGTGTTCTCATTGCTTTACTATAGGTTAGAACTATTTGTTGAGTACCCTATTGTTTGTTGCTCACCCCTTCCTACATTTTTTTAGATTGTGAACCCGGTCCATCCTGTTAGATTTCTTTCCTTGTTAAATCGAGCTTCGGATTTCTTGCGGGGTAGCTGCCCAATTTTGGGATGGTTTCGGTGTGTTTCCTTTTGCTTATCTATATTATTAGATTGTTATCTTCCAACTATGCTGTTATTGTTAAGTTTTTTGAGTTTGGTCTGACGCGCCTTGGAGGGTTAGGTGAGTGCCATCACACCTGAATTTTGGGTCGTGACAATTTGGTATCAGAACCTCAGGTTCGTAGGACTCACATGTGTACAAGCCCAGTCTAATAGAATCTTGAGGATTGGTGTGGAGACCGTTTATTACTTATCCTTTAGAGTCTATGAAGATTGTTTGGAAACTCTCTTTTGATTCATTCTAATCAATTCGTGTGTGGGTTTTGTATATGTGCTGAGTGTTCATATGTCCTTTCGATAGACGACGAGGACCAGAGTTATTTCTACTATAGGTCAAGGAGAGGTAGCCCCTGATGTTGCTATTGATACCCCATCCAGGGGTAGGGATCATGCCCGAGGACGATCTAGAGGTCGGCGTCGAGGGGCTGCACAGGAGAAAGATTATAAGAGAGCTATCTTCCCCGAGCCAGTTATGGAGCATCGACAAGAGAAGGTTCCACAAGAGTTTGTTTTAGCACCACTACTCCAGGATACACTTTTGAGAGTCTTGGGTGTGATGGAGACTTTGGGGAAGGCAGGTATCCTAGCTGACACTCCTTAGTACTTCACAAACTCGAGTGAGGGTGCATCCTTAGGATCAACAGCAATCTCCCGAGCCCAGGTTCAAGTTAAGTAGCCACTAGATGCTCCAATTGTTGAGATTCTACAAGTTTTTGCCTTTACTAATGATGAATGGCGAAGGTATGAGAGATTGAAAGATGAACCAGCCCAGTTTCAGGGTGGGAATACTGAGGATGCTCATGATTTCTTGACTAGCTATGGAGAGTTACTGGACGTTGTGGAACTAGGAGAGACACATGAGGTAAGGTATGTTACCCTCCAGCTCCGTGGCCACCCAAGGAGTGGTGGAGGACTTATAGAGGATCCCTTCCAGTTGGGTCTCTTCAGAGGACTTGGGAGACATTTTCAAATGCATTCTATGATCAGTTTGTTTCTAGTGTCTTTGAGGAGAGCTGATTGAGATTAAAGAGTTTGAGACAAGGCACCATGACTGTTTCAGAGTATAAGATCAGGTTTTCCCAATTGGCCCATCATGCAAAGCTATACTTCAGACCGAGGCGGAGAGTGTTCACCGATTTGTGAAAGGACTGGGTTATCCTATTAGAAGTCTATATTCTAGGTATCTAGAGATCAAGGTTCTTTATTGGTTAATATTGCCAAGGAGGCAGAGTTGATGCAGAGGGAGGAGATTTGGGACCCTAAAAGGCTCCCTACATCGGGACAGTACTCACATGCCTCATCGGGGGCAGAGGTATGGTCAGAAGAGGTGGTTCATTTCAGCATCGCGCGATTCATGCTACCTTCCTAGCTTTAGAATGAGGACGAGGTCCTAGCGATTCTTGCAGTTTAAGTCAGAGTTCATTCATTTCCAAGCAGAGGCCTGCAGGCTGGGTAGACTACAATATTCCTCATGTCCCTTCACAGCAGTGGCTCACCCCTAGATCTTTCTATGGGTGTGGTTCTCCCGACCATATGATTTAACACTTGATGTCGCCCAATTACACCTCTCTTTGAAGGTATAAGCAATTGTAATCAAAATATATAACCTAACTGAGGTTAGGGTCAATCCCACAGGTAATATAATCTATACCAGGAGTAATTACGAGCGATTCGAACGAATTAACCTACTTATCTCTCGAAAGAGAGGGGTTTATAATTGCAAGAAGTAAACCTAAACTAGAAGCTAGTGTTGTGAAATCAGTGAGAGAAGTAACTAGGGTATTATGTTCCTCATAAATTCCTAAGTTAGTATAGCCAGATAATCATAATGTTTTAGTGTGTAGCATACAAAATTGGTAGGTTAAGTTTGATCCAGGTGAGAGGTAAATTTCATTACGTGATTTAATCCATCCTCGTAGTGTGACATTACTAACCCCTACCTTTTGTTCCAGTACAACCGCCCTTTGATCCAGTTAGGTTGATTAGACGAGAGAAATCACATCGAATCCTGTTAATTATTCTCTTATCCCATTCATTACCACCTTGATCTAGCAAGTAAGAATTAGGTGAGTACTAATTTTGGCCACCGTTAAAAATCATTCTAAATGAAGGGATTAATTAATACATGCATGTACACTTTCCAAGAATTATGGATCATCCAACTTTACCTTGTTAGTTCTTCATGGTTCCCACAACCCTAGTTGTGGATTTAGCTATGCATGGTCATTATCGATGAGAAAATCATGTTATGGAATAGTATAATTAAACACTTACAATGATGGATTTAAGAACAAGAAACCCAAAGTTCACCATAGGAAATCACAATGTAATAATCTCAATGTAAAAATCACAAAATATGAGTTCTCAAAGTGTTTCTATCCTCTCTCATATGTCTCTCTCTAAAAAAAACCTAAAAATCCTATTTATAATAAGTAAAACACAAATCCAAATGAACTTGGAAAACTGGATTTGGCAGCTTCTACGGACGAGGCTACGGGTTCGTATGTGAAACCACGGCCCGTACCTTTGCTTTGTGTTCTGCACTATCTAAAATCAGACTTCAACTTACGAAACCATCTTACGAGTTATCTTCTAACTTACGGCCCATAGAGGGTTCCGTCTGGTGACTTCTCTGAAACTCTTCAAAATCTTGATCCTCCAGGCACGACCTAATCCACAATTTGTAAAGAAATCTATGACTTGTCTGACAGTTCATATATGTAATATTTAAAACTTGCCTTTCACTGGATCTGACCCACAAAACCAACCTATGGCTCATGGAATGAACCAGGCCCGTAGAGTTGTCCGTAAATCCCTAAAAACTCCAATTCTGCAGATCTTTTCCCAAAATCATACTGAATCCTGTAATCCTTCAAAATAAATATAAAAACACATCAAATCCACTAACATCACTTTGAGAACACAAAAAATTCCAGGTTTTAAGCATCAAAAGTGTTGTAATTTAGCAGTATAGCCGAATGGTTATCAAGTCAGAAGGTACGGCTATACTGAGGCTCTGCTCCACTCACCTCTCAAACGCATCTATGTGGCCATGTACCAATCCAAGCCTCTGCTCAAAATTTGCCGCAAAATATGACTCTACTCGTGCCTCGGCCTCTGAAATAGCTTGGCTAACCTAAGGCTTGATTTGCTATGGTAACTGAGTTTACTGGGACTCAGTGCGAGCCTATTGTTGTGCCAGAGTTTGGATAGATGCCACACACATGTATACCATGCCAACGGCGGAAGGCTATGTGGGCACAACCTTTGGTACAAAAGTAGAAATAGTAGGAGGGGCCCATCTCTCTCTCAGCCTCAATCTGTGAAGGCCCCTCACTCAATGGAGCAGCATTAGTAGTTGAAGAAGGAGGCTCAGATTGTGGTACTGCAGCGAATATCTCTGGTAGGTAAATTGGTGGATGCGGGTGCTCACTGGAGGGCCACAGGATTTTCATCAGCCTTTATCAGGTTGGCATCTAGTTTCCTCTGAACCTCAATCAATATGTCCACCTGATATAGAATCTCCACCCCCGCTACTATACATAAGCAATAAATCAAGCACGGGAAAAGGATGGAGGCGGACCTCTTTAGGGCCCCCTCTTGTATCTGATGTGCTATCAGGCGGACCCAATCAATATCATAGCTAGCGAATATGTTGGCAACCAACACTGTGCGATCCAGTGTCAAGGTATTATTATCATGGCTTGGTCAGATTTGCGAACAAAGTACAACCCACCAAAACTTGTCGGTGAAGCTGAGCGATGCCTTTATGATCACCGTTGATGTAGAAACCCAGTCAGGGCCAACTGTTGTGCTGTAATGTGGTCGGTGATCCATCTCATAAGTGTGGCCATTCGAGCCAGATTTCTCCTTAGAACTCTATCTCTAGACTGTCCCAGTTGGTAGTCATATTCAGCTGTAATCTTGGGGGCCTAATACTTAGGACCAAAAAGAAATCGACGGATGGTGGTATTGGATATGTTGACCGGAACTCCTCTCACCATTGTCTGTTTCATGTTGGGCTGAGAAAGATATTTCTTCCTCTTTGGAGTCGACTCCATAATAGTGGCAGCATATGACGCATAAAACTCTCGAACCATAGCCGAGGAATCCTTTCCCGATGGGGTCACCAACCACTCCAACCTATAGCAGGCTATGGTATCCAGGAGTCTAGGGGCACTATCAAGCCTAGATATGATGATCTGAGGCTTCTCAAATATAGTACAAGATAGTCGGTTCTGCTCGTCATGCTGGAGGTCATCTCTGTATATTTGTTGCATACCCTACACACCATCTACTCGTCTGTGTATTTGGGGGTGAAGGTGGTCCTGGTGGTGATGGGGTTGAATTGGACCTGGACTCAACTCCTGACTCAGAGCCCTCTCTGTCACCTGAACTTGCTCGAGACCCCTCTTCAGAGTTTGTCATTTGTACGGAGTTGCTCTGCTCGGCGCCTTCCTCATCAGACTGGGGAGACTAGACCACTCTAGTTTGACTCTGGAATGGCACTTTCTGGTTGGCTGCTACCCGTGTATGTCGCCGCTCGATGCCCAAATCTGGCTGGATGCCAAGCTCCTCAATGGACCCACTAGCCTCAGGAGCAACCAGGGTATCCAAAGGCCCATCCCGTAATTGGGTCTTCATGGCCTGAATCCCACTCTTCCTAGATTTGTGAGCCATCATACCTGAAATCCACACATTTAGCACATATCTCAGTCCTAATAGTACAGGAAAATAAAATTAAAATGCTACAAAAATAAGTGACAAGAGGAACTACGAAGGCTCGTCTATGAGTCATAGGGAAAACTTTGGGCCATAAAAGGCCTTCGTAGGTGGCAAGTTAGTAATTCAGGTTACTAAAAATGCACCTATGAGACTAGGTACGGCTCGTAGAATTAACTATGAGTCGTAGACTAAGTCATAGTATAATTCCAAAGTCAACATCTATAGGCAAGGAAACGACAAAACCGGGTTACGAGTCGTAGTCTAAACTACGGCCCGTAAGTGGTGTCGTCTAATGATATTTCAGAAAACTCCAAGCTGTTGAACTCCAATTAAGACAGGCAACTATGGTCCATGGATTAATCCACGAGCCATAGAAGACCCTCATGCTGTAAAAAGACAATAACCTAGGTTTTCTAAGGCCACCAAAAGGTTTCCATTAATCAATGTTTAACCAACAATCACATCCAACAACACGGCATATCAATTTAAGCTTTATCGAAGCAAATTCATGCACTCAACACATTTTCACCAAGTTAACCAACACCCCACATGTGTAAATCATAACACTTCCTCATCACTAGCAATTCATCATGCACATAACACTCCGACCACATTGCACAACTAATGTAACATGTTATCATTCAACATATGTAATCACAATTCAATTTACAATCAAACAGTTCAATCTAATTCCGAAGACAAGTGACTTCGTGATTTTAGTCAACAGCATACAAAAACTTTGTGGCCAATTAAATTAATTTCATTGTTCTAACATATGCATGGTTCGAGTTTAATTGCCATTAATGAATTAGTTCCAAGCATGTAATACTCTTTATGTATTGGCAACATCCAATAACGATCATGACATCAAAATATTATTCCCAAACAATATCTCAACAAATTGACACAAGTTTCGATGAAATGTGAAAAAAGCAAAGAGGGCACATACCAGAATTTAATCAAAAAGCGGATAAATTGCAAGACAAATTTGAGAAAACATAGGGCCCTAGGTGCACCGAAGAGTTGCCAAAATTTTGGCCAGAACTAATGGCAGTGATCGGGATGGTGGTCGGATTATTTAAGAAAGAAGGAAGGGTTAGGGTATTTTAATATTTGGGAACAAAATGAGGTGAAAATATTTTTGCCCCCCTTTTTATTCAACTAGCCGAGTCAGGTTTAAGCAGGGTTCGGGTCCTAGAAAGCCTGATTATGGGTCGTAAGACATTTTACGGCCCATAGGTCATGGTCTCGTAGTTGCCTAAACCCTAGTTTAGAGGTATTGGCACTACGGATCAATCAACGAGACGTACATGGACATACGGCCCATATGTTGGATGGTAGATGCCCCCAACACTTAGCAAGTTTTAGAAATCTTACTTATGGTCCACGATCCCCATTTATGACTAGTAATTTTATCTTTAGGCTATAAAGTTGGCTCGTGGAATGGAGTACACAAAATTTTGCTTACTAAAAATGAGTCTACGAATCAGTGTATGGATCGTGGTATGACCACTACTCCTAGAACTAGTCGTAGAATCAACTTCTCTCATTTTTCCGCACTGGTTTGCTGACTTAACCCTATTCCTACATGTCCTTCATAGAACAAATGATTACCCTATAAGCCACCAGTCCTTGGGTCCAAAATTACAACCAAAAACAAGAAAATAAAATTACCTACAAGTCCTAAAAAGCTAAAAATAAGGAAAAAAAACACAAATGTTACATTAGATATCTTGGGTTGCCTCTCAAGTAGCACCTGATATATTGCTGTGGCATGACTTGAAAAACTTGGCTACTCAAACTTCAACAAGTTTCTAAACATCCATCTTCATATCATTGGGCCTCTTCATAAACTAACAGATATTGTAGATAACTTCTTCACCATTTAATTAAAATTTGAGTTGGTCTAATTCCATGTCCACCAGTGCTCGTCCAGTGGCTAAAAAGGCCTCAAAAGATGATTGGGACTTTGAAGTCAACTTTGCAATCAAAAATCACGAAGTCTGCGGTAAATATGAATTTTTCCACTTTGATGAGAACGTCATATATTATCTCCGCAGGCTTTTTCACTATCTTGTCAACTATCAACAATCGCATGCTCATTGGAGTAGGGGCTTCCAAGCCTAAATTCTTGAATATTGAAAGAGGCATTAGATTGAAGCTGGTGCTTAAGTCACACAATGCCTTTGCAAATTCCACATCTCCAATGGTGTAGGGTATGGTGAATGCTCTGAGATCTTCTTTCTTTTGCACCAACGACCTTATTGTAGTCCCAGTGCAATGTTGAAGCTCTTGAGAGAGATCTTGCTCATAGTCCTTTTTTTGTCACCAAGTGTTTTATGAATTTTGCATGCCCGAGCATTTTCTCCAATGCCTCAATGAGAGGAATGTTGATTGAAAGTTGCTTCAACATGGAGATGAAGTGCTGAAACTTACCTTTCTCCTCCTTCTTTTTGAGTCTCTAAAGGAAAGGAGGGGGAGGTCTAGGTATGAGTTTCAACTTCTTTGACATCACTACCTCATCACTCACCTCTTCCTTGGCGCTAGCATCTCCGATTTCTACATCCTTGCTATCCATCATCTCCTCATGAACCTCATCATCATCAACTAGCATCGGTGGATTAATAGTCTGCTTTCCACCTCGTG
The DNA here is from genome assembly GCA_029948455.1 of Solanum rostratum. Classification (NCBI taxonomy): domain Eukaryota; kingdom Viridiplantae; phylum Streptophyta; class Magnoliopsida; order Solanales; family Solanaceae; genus Solanum; species Solanum rostratum. Next base: position 42,833,752 of record CM057045.1, read on the forward strand.
TCGTCACCGCTATACACTGCCCTTCATTCTTTGGATTCTGCAATGTGTTGCTTGGCAAAGTACCTTTCCGACACTGGTTCAACTAAGTTGACATTTGCGCAAACTATTGCTCCAGCTACTTCACAGCAATAGAATGAGACTCGATTTTCTAATTCATGCTGGAGATGTCATATTTCATCCCCTTTAAGGTCTCATCCTGAGTGTCAGCCTTCTTCAATAGTCGATTAAACATCTTCTCAATTCCTGAACCACCAGCCCCAGAGTCACGATTGTGTGTTGGCACATACGGACCATTTCTGTAACTATCGTTGTGTCCCTAATTAGCATCTCTATCCTAGCCCCTGTTCCTCTCATAGCAGCCACCTGATTGTTATCTCTGAAAGCACTATCTCTATTGAAGTTCCGACCTTGACTCCCTTGACCTTGGTGCCAAAATTCTTGACTGGACCATTGGGCAGTTGTCCGAAAACCCCACCATCTGATCAATGACAAAGTAAGTGTCCTTCTCATAGTAGGGCTCCTCAAATATGGATGCTCCTAAAGGATGATGATTGACTGCAATCACGCGCTCCTGACTTTGCTTCATCAACAACCCCAAGTTAGTACTAATCCGAGCTAGCTCTTGCATCATCTTCTCATTTATCTTAGACTGTGCTAAGGTGCTAAATTGAGAAAAAACTTTTGGTCGTCGACTCATCTCTCAAGCCCCATGCACGGTTCGTCTTAACCACTCTCTCTAACCGTTCAGCTACCACTGGAAAAGTGCAATCTAAGAATGAGCCTCTCATGATAGTGTCAGCAACAGCTTCTTTAACTTCATCTTCTTTGACCTAGGAATGAACCTCTCTAAAAAAAGCCTTTTGTATTTCAGCCTAAGTGGTGATAGAACTCTGTGGGAGCTCGGATAACCATAATGTCAATTCACCTATTAAAGATAATGGAAAGGCATAAAGCCCAATGGTATCCATAGATAGATGGTTATGAAAATCATCTGATGGTAAGCCCGCGAACAACCCTCTATTCTGCAACATTTGGAGTAACTCACTCGAAATGACAAATTGTGTGTCAATCGGTGAAGGAGGTAACACTATAGCTCCAGTGACATCCACCGCCATAGGGTCGAGCCTGTATTGATTCTGTGTGTTAACAGCAGCTTGAAGATTCTGTGGTGGTGGATTCGCATCCTAAAGTGGTGGTGGTGTGTTAGTATCATTTGTGTTTAGTGCTGCATTTACGACATCATTTGTAGCGTTGTTCACATTGTTTTGGGCCATTCTTCTTAGTGTTTTCTAGATCTCTAGGTCAAACGGAGTCAAGGGATTACCTCGACTATGTGTGTTGTGCATAAACTACACATGTACACTGAAACAAAACAAAAAAAAATAAGAAACATAAAATAAGGAAAATAAGGATAAATTCTCGAATTTACCTAAATTACACCAGTCTAAAAGCCATATTTTCCAGCAACGGCACAAAAATTTTGATGTTGCCTAAACTACACCTCCCTTTGAAGGTATAAGTGGTCGTTATCAAAATATATAACTTAACCAAGGTTAGGGTCAATCCCACAGGGAATATGGTCTAGACCTGGAGTAGTTACGAGCGATTCTGATGAAATAGCCTACTTATCTTCCAAAAAAGGGGTTTGTAATTACAAGAAGTAAACCTAAACTAGAAGCAAGTGTTGTGAAATTAGTGAGAGAAGTAACTAAGGTATTGTGTTTCTCATGAATTCCTAACTTAGTATAGCCAGATAATCAAAATTGTTTTTAGTGTGTAGCATACAGAATTGGCAAGTTCAGTTTACCAAGCCCTTTAATATAGGCAAGAGGTAAATTTCTCTACGTGATTTGATACATCCCCGCAGTATGACATTACTAACCCTTACCTTTTGTTCCAGTACAACTGCCTCTTGATCCAATTAGGTTGATTAGACGAGAGGAATCACATCGAATCCTGTTAATTATTCCTTTATCCCATTCATTATTACCTTGATCCATCAAATAAGAATTACGTGAGTTCTAACGTTGACCAATATTAAAAAGCATTTTAAAGAAGGGATTAATTAATAAATATATGAACACTTTCCAAAAATTACAGATTATTCGATTTTACCTTATTAGTTCTTCATGTTATGGAATAGCATAATTAAACAATTACAATGATGAATTTAAGAACAAGAAATCCAACATTCTCTATAAGAAATCACCAAGTAATAATATCAACGTAAAAAACACAAAATATGATTTCTCAAAGTGTTTATGTCCTCTCTCATGCGTCTCTCTATAAAAAGACCTAAAAACCTATTTATAATAAGTAAAATACAAATCCAAAATGAAATACAAAAATTGGATTTGGTAGATTCTACGAATGAGGCTACGAGCTTATTGTGAAACCACAACCCGTCCCTTGGCTTTATGTTCTGCACTTTCCAAAATCAGACTTCAACTAATGAACCATCTTATGGGACGTCTTTTGACTTATGGCCCATATAGGGTTCTGTCTGCTAACTTCTCTGGAACTCTTCAAAATCTTGATCCTCTAGGTACGACCTTATCTATGACTCATAAAGAAATCTACGACTCGTCTGACAGTTTGTGGATGCAACATCTGAAACTTGTCCCTTCACCGGATCTAAACCATAAAACTATTCTATGCCTTGTGGAATGAACCATGCCCGTAGAGTTGTCTGTAAATCCCCAAAAACTCTAGTTTTGTAGAACTTTTCCCAAAATCATTTCGAATCCTATAATCCCGCAAAATGAATATAAAAACACATCAAACCCACTAATATCACTTTGAGAAAGCGCAAAATTTCAAATTTTAAGCATCAAAAGTGTTGTATTTTAGCATCACATCAAAAGTTCCCTGAACTGGGCCATTCATACTCCAAAGCTCTTTTCTGAGATCAAGCACCACTAGCTAGAGGTTCAGCCCCACCGACTAGAGGTCGAGGTAGAGGTCAAACTGATAGAGGTAGACATACCGATGGTAGGGGAGCAGGTGATACTTCCACTCCTTCAGGTGGTAGAGGGTCAGCTTCCATGAGTAGGGATCAAGGTAGCCAATGTTATTCCTTCCCAGGTAAACTCGAGGCAGAGGCCTCTGATGTTGTGATTATAGGTATTGTTCTAATTTGCCATTGTCCTACATCTGTATTATTTGATCTTAGCTCTATTTATTCATATGTGTTTTCTTATTTCTCCATGGGGTTTGGGTTGCCTTGTGATTTCATGTTTGTTCTTGTTCATGTTTCAAACCCAATAGGAGAACCCTTAATAGTGGATCGAGTGTACCAATCCTATCTTCTTACTTTGGAAGGATATGAGACTTGGGTAGATATAATTATATTGGATATGGTAGATTTTGATTTTATTATGGATACTAATTGGCTATCTCTGTATCGTACTATTCTTCATTGTTATGCCAAGACTCTTACCTTAGCCATGCCAGGTAGACCAAGGATTAAGTGGACTAGTTCGAAGGGTTCCTATCCTAGTAAAGTGACATCTTATATTCAGGCCCAAAACTTTATTGATCGAGGGTGTTTGGCTTATTTGGAATTTATTTCTGATATTATTGCTGAGTCACCTTCTATGGGATCTATTCTGGTGGTTTATGAGTTTCCGAATGTGTTTCCTACTAATCTACAAGGAGGCCCTCCAAAATGGCACATTTATTTTGCTATTGATCTTAAGTTGGGAACTAAGCCCATTTCTACCCCTCCCTATTCAATGGCTCCAGCTGAATTGAAAAAGTTAAAGGAGCAACTCCGGGATCTATTGAGTAAAGGCTTTATTCGACCTAGTGTCTTACTATGGAGTGCCTCAGTCCTGTTCGTAAATAAAATGGATAGATCCATGAGGATGTGTATTAATTATAGGTAGTTGAAAAAGTGATTGTCAAGAATAAGTACCCCCTTCCCCTCATAGATGACTTATTTGATCAGCTTTAGGGAGTAGCCCTTTTTCTAAGATTGACTTGAGGTCTGGATATCATTAGCTTCATATTTAGCCATCAGATATATCCAAGACAGCCTTCTAGACCAGGTATGGCTACTATAAGTTTCTTGTTATGTCCTTTGGTTTGACTAACGTAGTTGCAACATTTATGGAGTTGATGAATGGAGTGTTCTGGTCGTATCTGGATTCATTCGTAATTGTGTTCATCGATGATATCTTGGTCTATTCCAAGACTAGGGAGGACTATGTAAGGCATTTGAGGATTGTACTCCAGAGGCTTAGGGAGGAGAAGTGGTATGCGAAATTCTCCAAGTGTGAGTTTTGGTTGATTTTAGTAGCATTCTTGGGAAACGTGTTGTCCAAGGAGGGTATTTGAGTTGACCTGATGAAGATTAAGGTCGTTCGGGGTTGGTCTAGGCCTACCTCAACTACAAAGATTCGCAGTTATTTGGGTTTGGTTGGTTATTACTGCTATTTTGTTCATGGTTTATCTACTAATGCGGCTCTACTAACTAAGCTTACTCATAAGAATGTGGTATTTCCTTGGTCCGATGAGTGTGAAGTGAGCTTCCAAAAACTCAAGTTATCATTAACTACAGCTCTAATTCTGATATTGCCGGAAGAGGGTGTTGATTTCACTATTTATTGTGATGTGTCGGGAGTGGGTCTAGGTGGTGTGTTGATGCAGAAAGGAAAGGATATTGTTTATGCTTCTAGACAGTTGAAGGCCCATGATAAGAACTACCCCACTCATGATTTGGAGTTAGTTGCGGTTGTGTTTGTGTTAAAGTTATTGCGTCACTATTGGTATGGAGTCCATTGTGAGATCTTTACTTACTATCACAGTCTACAGTATATCTTCAGTCAACAAGATCTAAATTTGAGACATAGAAGGTGGATTGAGCTTCTAAAGATTATGACTTGACTATCCTCTATCACCTCGGGAAGGCCAATATGGTAGCCGATGCATTGAGTAGGAAGGCATCTAGCATGGGCAGTTTGGCAGCTATTCGAGTTGAGAAGTGATCGTTGGCTAGAGATGTTCATATATTGGCTAATAGGTTGGTGAGATACATATTTTAGAGCAGGGTGGAGTGCTTGCTACTATTGAGGCCCACTCATCTTTGATGGATCAGATTCGTGAGAGGCAGTTTGAGGATGAGAAGTTGTGTGTTATCCAGGATAAGGAGACTAGAGGTAAATCTAGAGAGACGGTGCTTGATTTTAATGGTGTTTTGAGGATTGGGAGTCATATTTGTGTGCCCAAGGTGGGTGATTTGATCAGATTGATACTTGAGTAGGCTTATTGTGCTAGATATTCCATTCATCCCGGGGAAGAGAAGATGTACCATGATCTGAGTCAGTATTATTGATGGCCTGGTATGAAGAGAGATGTTTTAGAGTTTGTATCTAGGTGTTTGACATGATAGCAGGTCAAATGCGAGCACTTGAGGCTAGGTAGGGAGCTTCAATGGATGCCCATTCCTGAGTAGAAGTGGGAGTGTATTGTTATGGACTTCATTGTTGGCATACCTCTTACTAGCAGGGGTTTTGACTCTATTTGGGTGGTGGTGGATCATCTGACCAAGTCAACCTACTTCATTTCGCTCAAAGTGAAGTATACAGCTGAGAAACTGGCCCAGTTTTATATTAGTCGGATAGTGAGAGTTCACGTAATCCCAATGTCTATTGTGTCAGATCGACGCTCGTTGTTTACTTCACATTTTTGGAGGGTCGTACAGTATGGTTTAGGTACCCATTTGGATTTGAGTATAGCTTTTAATCCTCAAAGCCACGGTCAGCCCGAGTGGACCATTCAAGTATTAAAGGATACAGTTTGAGCCTGTGTTATTGATTTTGGGTCTAGATGGGACAAGCATTTGGTCTTAGCAGAGTTTTCATACAATAACAGTTATCATTTCAGCATTCAGATGGCTCCTTTTGAGGTCTTGTATGGCCGGAGATGCAGATCTCCCATAGGCTGGTTTGACATAGTAGTGGTAGTGAGTATGTGTGTTGATATGTTGAGAGATGATCTTAAGTGGGTACGGTTTGATTCAGAGTATATTGGTGACAACCCAGAGTCGCTAATAGAGCTATGCTGATAAGCGGGTTTGACCTTTGGAGTTCATTGTTGGTGATATGGTTTGGTTGAAAGTCTCATCTTCAACGGGTGTTATGAGATTCAAAAAGAAGGGCAAGCTCAGTCTAAGGTTCATTGGTCCTTTTGAGATTTTTGATAGAGCAGGAGAGGTGGCTTATAGATTTTCCTTGCCACCCGATCTATCTTTAGTCCATCCTGTATTTCATGTTTCGATATTGTAGCATTATATTCTGGATGAGTCTTGTGTTATTTCTATAGATTTAGTTAAGTTGAGCCCTGTTTTGATTTATGAGGAGCAGTCGGTAGTCATTTTGGAAAGATAGGTGAGGAAGTTAAGGACTAAGGAGATCGCTTCAATAAAGGTCCAGTGGAGCAATAGGCCTGAGAGTGAGGTTGCATAGGAGATAGAGTCACATATATGTGCCTAATACCCTCAGTTGTTTGAGCCTACATGTATTTCCCTTATCTCGTGTTCGAGGACAAACATTATTTTTAGTAATAGATGATGTAATAAACTTGAAGGTCATTTTTAGGACTTCCGATGTAATTACAGTTTTGCCTTCCTGAAAGTCACCATGAGTCATTTATGGATAAGTCAAAAGTTTAGATTTTAAAAATATTGTAAAAACGTTGGGATTTTTCAAAAGAAAGAGTTTTAAAAGACTTATAGTTGAAAATTTTGAGTTTTGTGGTCAATTTGAGTTTCGAGTGCCGGAATTTGATTTCGTCATTTCCATCATTCCAGAATGTCGAATCTGGTCTATGAGAACTTGCAAAACTGAATTTGGAGTTAAAAGGGAGATTTTAGGCCCAAAGTTGCATTTTCAGTATATTTTGGATCATAGGTTTAACTTTGGTCAACCTTTGGGGTTCGGGAGATGGTATCGAAACTCCATCAGTTCCATTGGTTTCTGGTGGTGAAACTAACGCTAAAAATGCCTTTGTTGTAATTTTTAGAGATTTTAAGAATATTTTGAGCTTTTTAGTCTAACACTAATTTATATGATCTTTCTCAGGTTCGGGGCCACGGAGGTTCCCGATTCAAATTCTGACTGTTCCATTGTGTCCGGATCGTCGTTTTCGGTAGGGTTTTATGTTTAAAGTGTGTTTACGGGATTTTGAATGAACTCCGGAGGGTTTGGTTCTAGTTTTGAATATGTTGTGTACTGTTGGTTTCAACTGGTTTCTGGTGTCATTGTTGTTGTTCTCTGCGTTCGCACCTTCTCTTCTGCATTTGTGAAGTTTGTCAATTCTATCAGTTACAGAATGTTGAATCTGGTCTATGAGAACTTGCAGAACTGAATTCGGAGTTAAAAGGGAGATTTTAGCCCCAAAGTTGCATTTTCAGTATATTTTAGATCATAGGTTTGACTTTGGTCAACATATGGCGTTCGAGAGATGGTATCAAAACTCCATCAGTTCCAGTGATTTTAGGTGATGAAACTAACGCTAGAAATACCGTTGTTGTAATTTTTAGAGATTCTGAGAATATTTTGAGCTTTTAAGTCTGAAACTAGTTTACATGATCGTTCTCAGGTTCAGGGTTACGAAGGTTCTCGATTCAAATTCTTATGGTTCCATTGAGTCTGGATCATCATTTCTGGTAGGTATCTATGTTTGAAGTGTGTTTACGGGATTTCGAACGAATTTCGAAGGTTTCGATTCTACGTTTGAATATGTTGTGTATTGTGTTGGATTCAACTGGTTTCTGGTGACATTGTTGTTGTTCTCTGCATTCGCACTTTCTCTTTCGCGTTTACAAAGGTCAAAGGATTAGACCTCCGTGTTCACAGATGAAGGGTCCGCGTTCAAAGAGTTGAGGGGACCAGACCTCTATGATCACGGGCCCTCTGCCGCGTTCGCAGAGTGTTGAAGATGCCTGAACAGTTTCAGCTTTTAAAAGATGTTTGTAATTCATTTTCCACCATTTTCAACCCTTCAAGCTTCATTTTCAAAAGAGATTTCGAGATTTTTCAACGCAAAGTAATTGGGTAACAATTTCTATGCTATTTAATAGATTTACATTATTTAATTTTTTATTTTAATTTCCAATTTTGGGATTTCAATGGTGTAAATTGGGGATCTCTCGGACTTTGATTTTCAAACTTAAACTATTGATTTCTCCCTCATCTTAGCTCTGTTTTCAAAGCCGTTTTTACCGATGAACTCCTTATGTCCTTGGGAATATTTTCATACATTAATTTTCATTTTTTGTCTACGTTTTTTGGCATAAGATTTTTGACCATTTTGCCCTGTTCATCCAGATTGATTGATTGATTTTAGTGTCATTAGATTTGCTATGTGATTGTGATGCTAAATTTGAATAGGTTGTGGTAATTCGGAGTACTATAGGAAGGGGTAGTGGCGATTTCGACTTGATTTGAGACTATATTTGAGGTAAGTGAACTTTTAATGAATGAACCTTGTATGCTCCTATATGTATGTAATTGAGTACTTTGGGGATAGAATTGTAACATCGCAGGCTTGATCATCATATTTTGAATGGAATAGTTGTCTATGTTGTGATATATTGACTTATAAGCAATTGTGGATCCGTAACTTATACGATTTTGTGAATCATTTGATGTTGATAATATAATAGTGCTTATTTTATGGTATGATTGATATACTGAGACTGGAGTAATATTGAGACACTGATGATATTGAGGTGTTGATGATATTGAGATTTTAAGATTATTATGATATTGATACTATGATATACTCGTGATCCCACACATTGCATCTATTATTATTTTGCCATTGGTACTTATGATGGCTACAGTCGAGATGTGAGTAAAGAAACATGTGGACTGGTGGCTGAAGTGTCTACAGATCGAGCTGAGGTAATATGACGGCATTCTAAGGTTATATCTGAATGAGTCAAAGGTCATTTTTGGACAGGTAGGCATGAGCCGAGATTATTGCCAGCCATGTTCACAGATACATGGTCTATGTGTGGCCCCATGGGTTCCGTTTGAGGCAGTCATCTGATCAGTGGATATGTATTCTAGGACATACTTGCATTATGATTATCAAACATGGCATCACATTATTCACATGTCACGGCATCCACTCCATCTCATTTCATATCTGGTTGATATTGTTGTAACTTGTTTATGAGATTGTATACTTATTATGTCTTTGATTTTGAGTAGGATTTGGATCTACTTATATACTTGTGTATGGAGATACTATGCTAGATGATGAGTATATCTATATTACTATGACCTGTATAATATATTGTGTTGGGACTTTTCTGAGTGCAAGGTTGTAGTTCAGCAGATTATGGTTGGAATTTAAGGAGTTACTTGTGTTCTTCATTGCTTTACTTTAGGTTCGAACCATTTGATGAGTAACATGTTTTGGTACTCACCCCTTGTTACATTTTTGTAGATTATGACCTCTGTCCATCCTGTTAGATATCTTTCCATATTGGATCGAGCTTCCAGATTTCTTTCGAGGTAGATACCCATGTTTTCAGCAAGCCTTCGAGTATTCCATTTTATGTTCTTGTTCTATTTGAGGACTAGAAATCATATTATGTGTTTCCTTTGAGCCTTATATAATTAGAGGCTTGTACATGTGATATTAGTTCTTGGATGGTTTTAGTGTGTTTCCTTCCGCTTATCTATATTATTAGACTGTTATCTTCCGCTTATGTTATTATTGTTAAGTTGCTTGGGTTTGGGATGACTTGCCTTGGTGGGTTAGGTGAGTGTTATCACACTCAGATTTCAGATCGCGACAATCTCACAGGCTTTAAATCGGATATATCTATGCATAGTGGATACATTGCAAATCTAAACTATTTTTTTGCTCAACTCAATGTATAGTATTACTCCTATATCATTGTGATTGATAACATGAGATGAATTACTTTGTAATATGTATCAAATCATTTTTTCTCAGTAAATCGATCTCAAATTTGGTGGCAATGGTTGATTTGAGATTTACTGTCATGATCCAAACCTAGGGCCTAGTCATAACATGGTGAATGGGATCCCCGAAGAAACCTCAAACTAACCCCTTAGCATACAGTCAAGCATTCAAGGTATATCAATGAAGAGTACATAGGCGGAAGCATCAACTTAACACACTCATAGTGTAAGGAAGATCATAGCATAAGAGTATACAAGTCTGAAGCTAAATCGATACATGGGTCCGAAAAATTCCTCTAACTCATGACATAAGATGGGGGCTTAGCCAGGTTCTGACTCACCATGAACATAAAAAAAAATAGTTATCTCTAATACATAAACAAAGCATGAAAGGTAAGATAGAAGGCCCTGTCCTCGAAGCATGAGGACTCACCCAATTCGGATCGTCAAAGTATCTGGATCTAGCCATGGGAATGGATGATAGGATCACATGCACCTGCATTGTCATGTAATGCAAGCATAGAGTATGGTACTTTTGAATGTACTAAGTATGCGGGCATGAGATGTTATGTAGACATGTTAAAAACCTGCCTTTAAATGTTAGATGAACAAGAAAGTACATGTGTGTGTATAAGTGAAGTATAGAAGAGATAACCATATCAAGATTCCATGAAATACCATGATGCATGAGTACCATAACATATAAACATATGTAGAGATGTGACCTTAACTAACATGTAAGACCATGTGAGCTATTATATGGAATCCCGATGTTGTCTCTACACTAGAGAAAAAGTAGTCTACTTGCCAAGATAGAATATACCCCACATAGTGGGTGGTGGTACATAATCATCCATATTGGACATGAACACAAAGCTACGGCGGCACGTAGTTATGAGATAGATAGGCTTTATATAAGGACCCTTAGGGATAATCCTCCACCTTCAATCTCATTCGGTGCTAAATCATCATCCAAATAAATATAAATATAGAAAGTTATACTTGTCATAAGATCAACATAAGTCATTTCAAAGTCATCATCATGCATACTTAGACTTAAAATTCGAATCATAATTCAAAACATGCTTACATCCATAGGGATAGTACATTCATAACTTATAAATAATGGTGTGTACACACCCTTGAATGTTTGCAGCCTGATCATAGTCATCATAATAATCATAATCATGTCATAATCATACTTGTCTTGATACCATGTTTATAACCATAATTGGTAACCAATTCCATATCAAAACCTCATGAAAAGCCTTGTTAGTAAATGCTCGTGTCGTGAGAGGTGAGAATAAAGCATAGGTACATGAAGTTCATGAAATAAGATAATAAGATAGAAACATGCATAATCCATGAAGAAATAAACATCTGAATCATAATTAAAATTACCGATTCACGAATTCATAGTTCAAAGGGACATGCAAGTTCAAAACTCATGAAATCCATATAAATCAATAGGGTAAGACTTAATTCATGCTTATACATCATTTGAATACAACCCATATCATAATTTCACCAATTTGAAGTCAAAACAGGAAAATCATACTTGAATCATACTTTCAAGCCATGAAAATAAATGAAGATATTTTGGGCTCCATGGTTGGATTGAAACCAAGGATGAATCTCACATACCTAGCTTAGAAAGATCAGTTTGAGAATAATCAACTCAATCTTGAAATATCAATAGAATCCTTAGCTTGGATCCTTGAAGGTGAGGCTTGAGAGTGTTTTAGGAGTTAGAATTGAGAGTCCAAGTGTTAGGCTTGCATTAGAGTTCATAAAATACATTAGGGACTGATTTAGGACTTAAAGTGAATAAAAGTCCCAAAAGGCCTTGAGGTTAGGGAAAATTACCAAAAAGATCCAATTACAATGAGACCTAAAAATAGCCTATGTGGACTGCACGGCACCCCTTACTGGTTGTGGTGTGCACCATGGGTCGTATAGGGGTTCGTGGTGGGGCACTTGAGCCATAACAGTGAGGCCCTTGTGAAGGGCATCCTCCATGAGATACACCACGACTTGTGGTATGGACCATGGACCGTGGTGTGCTCCGTAGTAGGCACACCTTCGAGGCTCCCTCAAGACAGTCTGGGAACCAAACCCCAACAGGCCAAGGTCCATGGTGCACTTCACGGCCAGTATAGTGCTTGACGGGCTGTGAAGGGGTACTTGGAGGAAACCCTTGGCCAAAAATCCTCCGAGTCGATTTCCAAGCATTGTTAAGGTTTTACAAAGTTCGAGCCTTACATTTACAAACTAAATATTTTCTCCTAAACAATTCCACCATTTTTATATCGTTCGTATCACACCTCATATTCCTGTATTCATGAATGTCGTAGCAAAGGTGGTATATTCATCATGTATCTTTTTCAAAATTTCATAATTTTTTAATCAACAAAATTTTGTATTGGATAATATACTTGAAAAGTTTTGAAATTTAAATTTTGTGAAGATATAATGCTTTGAAAGGGTTTGATTAGCCATGTCTAAATCGTGATTTCGTGAATTATGGTGTTATCAATTTCAATTTTTTAACAACATTAGTAGCACAGCATATTCTCAAATATTTCCTTTAATTATGGGATTCTAAATAAGTCTCTTGTTATTTTCCCTTATTTAATGCAATAGCATTAAAGACATCACTGTGTATTAGGAAGGTAACATATGTATCCATATTTTAAAAAAAAAAAAAAAAAAGAGGTTTTTGTAAATATAAGAAAAATCAGGAAATAATGAAATTTTGTTCTTAATACTATGGGATTTATGTAAGTTATACTTTAATGGCGGAATGACCTAGTAGACCCTTATACTTGGTTTTGTTTGTCAGTTAAACCCTCCTACTTATCATTTTGTCAACTGAACCCTTAAACTCATTCGAACACAACATTTTAAACCCTTTTTTCACCTAATTACTATTCTTGTTATACAATCATATACACGTGGAATTTCACATCAATTTTTAATGACACGTATGAAATTACATATTAAAAATTAAAAAAAAATAATTATGGCATTTTTACAATTTCTGGAAATTTTTCAAAGATGTTCTTCATATTTGCTCACAAAAAGAGCACCAAATTCATCATCTCACATAGATGAAATCTTCCCTATTTAACTTGAAAATTCGACTTCAAATTCACCAACACGAATCTAACAAGCCTCAATCACAATTTTGAATTAATTTCACAAATTCTTTAAATCCATTTATTGTTCTTCAAGCTTTCTCTAACTTTATCAGTGGAGTTTTAAACTTTTCAATATTCATCAACCATCCTTCATGAAACACATACCTACATTTCTTCTTTGAAGTCAACTAACACAAATAATTACTTCAATAGTTTTAGACCAAGAAATTGAAAACTTAAAAGCATTAGGAGTAGGGGCAGAATAAAGTAGTTAGAGTGAGGTGGGGGTGGGCGTGGGGGGGTGGGGGCGCTTTGCAGCAAAAGAGAAGTATGTGTTGAGGAAGAAGAGGAGAAGTATGAGAAGAGTGAGTGTGGTGAATGAAATTTCAAAAAGAAGAAGAAAGGGCTAGCAGAGGAGAGAGGGCTGGGGCGGAAAAGAAAGGGGTGGGGAGGGATGGTTGAGGAATATAATTGTTTATTTTTAAAAAATTGATTATTAATTTTTTTAAAATATTTTTTTGATGTAAATATTGTGTCTACTTGTTTCCCCAATGCGTGAAGTCGTGTATTTTTTCAACTCAGCAATATTAATGTCACATAAGTTCAGTCAATGGTCAGAGAGGTTTAAAATATTGTGTTCAAATGGGTTTAAGGGTTCAGTTGACAAAGTGATAAGTAGGAGGGTTTAACTGACAAACGAAGTCAAGTATAAGGGTCTATCATATCATTCGGCCTACTTTAATTAATAGTTCAATTTTGTTCCATTCACTTTGGCTACAACTAATGAGCCGACTTTGTCAAGCACAAGATGTCATCTTACTTTATAAGCCCAAATTGGTGACATATCTCAAATGATGTGCACACGAAGTCAATTAAGAAAGAAAATAAGATCATGCCATGCGTCAACTGAAATAACATGTCTCATCAAATCAAAGGTCAACAAAACTGTGTCACTTGTATAAGTAGCATGTTTTGACCAATAAAATATGATCATGTTACTTAAATTTGATTGGTTGAAAACTTCCTTAACACAACTTTTTCACCCTATAATTATAAATAGAGGTCCCCGTAATTTAAAAAAATGGACAAAAATTTTAAGAAGTTAAGGAGAGTTCATGAATCAAATGTTGCAGATTTCTCTACTAGCTACAAGTTCAAGCGCTCACGAAATCTAGTACAAATACAAATCAAGATCAAGACCACTTGATTCAAGATCAAGCTTCATGCCCTTGAATTCAATTACAAGTTAAAATCAAGTTTATGAAGATTCAAGATCAAACTCAAAAGTTTTTGAATTTATATTCAAAAAGAAGAATCAGAGGAATTTGAGGTAATATTCATATTCGAAATCAAAATTACAATTGTTGCAATATTTTAATGTTTTAATTACTATTTTCTCGAAGTAAATTTTATTATCTACAAATTTTGATAAGTCCAATGAGATTTTATTATCTACAAATTTTGATAAGTCCAATGAGATCAAATTTGTCTTTCATCTCTTCTCTCGCAATTACTCTCTCCTTAATTTGTGAGATAATGCGCACATATTAAGAATAACACTTAAGGACGTAACTTTAATCATACTTTCTGCTATTACTTTTTGTGGAATCATAAATATAGTTTTGCAAGTAGAGTAATTTATCTCATAGAAAATATAAAATTTCAATAAATGAAAGAAAAAAATTTTAAAAAAAAAAGTTTCAAACGTTCTTTTATAACTTTGAACAGTTCAACTATTTTAAACAATAAAAAAGGCCCCCAAAAATTAAGTTAATATGGCACAGAAGGAGTAAGATCTACAAATTGAAGTCACAAAATCGCAAATATGGACACTTCATCTTTTTGGGTACTTCAAGTCTCGTCTTTGACTTTCATCAAGCCAACACTCCGACAAGACTTGAAAGAGAGGGCATTTGCAGACATCAAAATTTTGTGCAAGATTCAAAAGTATTGTGAAACTAGAAACTCCATGTCAAGTCAAAATCAAATAAACAAATTAAAATATGAGGAGCACTCTTTTTTAAGAAAAAATTGCATATCAAAATAATTGTTTAAGAAATATATTACAATTTTGCATCTTAAAAAACTAGGAGAATAGTCTTTAAATTTAAAAAAAAATTAAAAAGAATTTAAGGCCTTAAATTTATTTTTCTAAAGGCACCAATATGTTTGAGCCCTTCGACTCATTATATCCTCAAAAGATAGTTAAAACTCAAACCTTGGTGGTCAAGTATCAATGAGTTTATTCCCTTCCAATTTTAGTTGAATCTCAATACATATTTTAATAATATTTATGCTTTAAAAGTATGTATTAACTATCATGGAATACGTAATCAGAAACTAATTAAAATAACAAACATCATTAATAAGATAGTGGTACATATTTGATAAAATTGTCAAATACTAATGGATCATTCGGTAGCTAGTTTGGAGTTGAATTATGCAAATATTAAATTCTATATAAGTAATACTATATTTGATAGTTAGTCGAAAGGTAAATTATTCATGTATAAAATTAATATCATGTTGATTTATGAGCTAGAAAACTCGCATAAGTAATACATATATAAGTTATGAGGAAACTTACATTTTTTTCCGTATGATAGAAAATAAAATAACTAATATATGTTTTAACTAATACATAAATAATTAATCTCAGCATAAAATAATATAGAAATTTCTCATAACTAATACATTATTAATATCCGCACAATTCTTACCAACCTTCAAATGATTCTTAATAGTTTTTTATAAAATATAGCGAAAAGGGGCAAAAATATCCTTAAACTATATGAAAAACTAAAAATACTCTTCATCCACCTTTTGATCTAAAAATATTCTTCTTCTCATCTTTTTAGTTTATAAATACCCTTCCGTTCGTTTTTTTGACTCACTTATACTCTTGAAACTAACAAATCTCTCTTTATTTTTTATTTTTAAAATATTTATTATGTATCATTTTCTTATTGAAGAAATAACAGCCCCCTTTTTACTTTAAAAAATTCATTATTTATCCAAATCAAAACAATATACAAAGACCTCAAAAACAATATAAAAATCTATTATCTTTTGTATTTGTTGTAGGTTTTTTTAAAAGAAAAAAAAATATTGAATCGTGAAGAATGGTCATGAAACAGGTTTAACAGTTTGGTTCGGATAAACTCTGAGAAAATATCTAAGTTTTTTTATAATATAAAGTTACAACAATGCATGTTTTAAATTTTAAAAAAAAAAATTATTGTGTATACTTGTATTCCATTTAGACAAGAATATCAATCTTGTAAGGAAGTAAGTGATTTATTAATGCTATATCAACTTTCTTTAATTTTTATCCAACTAAATTTGAATTGTTTTCCCCATTTTTACTATAATATTAAAAAACCTAAAAACTTACTTTTTTGGATAAAGTTGCACCACATACATAAAAACTATCAAGATCTTTTAGAAAGGACTTCTAAATTCTTATCATAATTTATCAAAGCCAAAATAATATACCTGCTTGATGACACCCAAAAAAAAATTAGTAAAATTTAAAAAAAAATATTCCCTCCGTCTCATTTTATGTGACTCTTTGACTTGTTTAGGGAAAAAAGTAAGACTTTTGAAACTTATGATCTAAAATCTCTCTCAAAAATACTTGTATTGTTAAAAATCATTTTATTAGGAATAAAAAAAAAATTTAAATTTAAGTTGTTTTCAATTAGAGTCCTAATATTCTTTTTTAGATGGACCAAAAAAAAAATACTACATGAAATGAGACAAAGAAAATATTACTTTTTTAAAAAAAAAAAAATTGGAATCGTGAACCAAAAATCTAGTAGAGATGGAACTTTTTATTTCATACAATAAAAAAGATATGATAAATATTTTTAAAAAATAAAATGAAAAGAGAATTATTAATTTCAAGAGTACAAGTAAACGAAAAAGATGAATAAAAAGGTATTTTTAAACCAAAAAAATGAGAAATATTTTTTTAACCAAAAGGTCATATGTTGCTTTCCGCAATACAAGAAATTTCATATTGTTGGGTAAGGGACGGTGCATCTTGATATCTATGTTGCAAATTGCTAGTGTAACTTGAACTTGAGCAACCAAAATTAAGGACAAAAAGAATAATCAAAACTGCTCATACGTGTTCAATAGCAATAGTTTATAAGAAATGACTCATAAAGTTTACACATTAACTCGACAACTCAATATAATATAGATGACTCTTTCCAGAAAGACTGCAGATACATCTCATGTGCTGACTGGAAAAAGGACTTCACACTCTGAGATGCTTAGTTCATTGATAATAATAACTCTCATACTTCTTCACCAAACAATACAAGCATGCAGGGGAATCGTTTATCAAATTCCCAAGATGTCACTGCTTTTACCTTTTAGACACTTCACGCAGTCTTATTTACGACCGTCATTTGGAATGACCCCTTTTCGGAACACCTCCTCAACCACAACTGACTCAACCAGGACTGACCAGACTCAGGAGGTGATCTGACTCAACTTGACATGACACCAGCACCAAACATGTCATCTTTCAAACTGACCTTCTCATCCACCATACACAGCCTGCACATGTTAACACTTTAGATAAGCAAAGGATTAACAAAATTGGGATTCAAGTTTTTCAATCCAAAAGAGCATGCATATGATCAAATGTTTCGAGTGCAATGTAACCACCTGTCAAGGGAGAAAGTTGGAGGATGGATGGACGTACTTTTAACCAAACTTGAAACCACCAGATGGAAGCTGAACATCATTTCCGCCAAAATTGAACTCGTTTTGCGTTGCATCACCAACCGGCAGTGTTTCATCCTCCTCCTCCAACCAGTATGTCTCCAGTATTTTAACAGCCTTCTCATATATTTCATTGTTATCGTGACTCTGAAGGTTTTCAATCTTTTCCAATCCTTCAGCATCATCAGTCAGCTGAGCATAGAAATTAATGCCTCCAGTACTGGCTTTTTCTGCTTCCCCAACCTTCAATATATTTTCTAATCCTTCTAGACAGACGGTGACAATCCTTGGGTCAGGGCACACAAGCAAATCACACAGAGGCTTTATGCAATTTTGACTCACCAAGAACCTATAACCAAGAGCACAAGAAAACGCTGAATTCAGTAAGAACATCAGCAATAACAGAGATGATTACCATAAGGGAAGTAACATACTTGATCTGCTCATGAGTCCCACCGGAAGTAGCATTTGAAATAGCCCAGGCAGCCTCTTTTTTTATATCAAATTCTGCAGTTTGAAGCAAATTGACGAGAGGACCAATTAATCCAGCCTCAATTACGGCCTGCTCAATAATTAAAAAATATTAGATAAAACGCAAATACAGTGTGGTTCCATAAAAATAAAAAACTAGATGGACTAATAGATGGGGGTGCTATGACAAGACACATCAACTTAATTTTCCATTTCTATTACCAACATCTACACATACTATTATACTCTCATACTCTCATCTTCACCAATGTAATGACGTATATGCAAACAGTGTATCCAAGAGCGGCATATAAACCATATTAGCTGTCATTTAAATCTTGAGGATATACCTGTATCTGCTCCTTGTTCCCAGCAGTAATATTTGATATAGTCCAACAGGCCTCTTTCTTGATGCTCTTTTTGTGACTGTGAGATAACAAGTTCAGCAGGCAAGGAAGGGCACCATGCTCAATAATGCACTGGGTTGTGAAGATAGTTGATATTAGAAACCAAAAAAAAAAAGTAAGATGTAAGAACTGCAAGTTACATTTTAGCAGAAAATTTAAAGAAAAGAAACAAAAATCCATTTTCCAGTGTGGTCTTTGCACAATGCTTACATCCACAAATTGAAGGATGATATTATAGAAGATGTAAAGGAAGACAAATAATTCATGATCTCCAGAAAACCAATCTGAAGATACTGACAATCTACCAGGGTGATTACAATTACTTTCCCTTTTAAACATGGGTTATGCAAGATCTGAATGCATAGAACATCAAAGCACAGACACCTCAAAGAAACTCTTGCAGCAAGAGGTCAGCCCGCTGAAGGAAACTCTCCAAGTACCAAATGACTTCTTGTTTCAGACAATACCACATAATTTTAAGTTCATACTTTGCACAACATGCTCTGCTGGAAGCTATCGACAAGCACACAGCTTTGGGAAACACTTGTTGAGCATCTTAAGATACTCAAAGATACAAGGCCTTCATAGCACCTTAAGATAATTTAAGGAAGCATAAAGGCCTCAAATGACAAAATAAAACTCTCTTTGAGCATTTGTAGATGCATTTCGGACTAAATCTAGACAACTTGAAAATTTCTTATAACCAACTTACATCGAAAGAGATTCTCCTATTGTCATCAAGATTTAAAGTGGTTAAGTTAGTGAAACACTAAAAATGTACCAAAAAATCTGCCCAACCGGGTGTCTTACTCGACCCAAAAAGAAAAAGGAACGCTAAAATTAACTTTTAAATAATGAAACACCAAGTGCCAGCGAAAATTCTTAAAATTACTTAAAAAAAAATTAGAGTCCCATAGTTACAGTTTTTTTTTTTGGAAGTCCAGTAATTGCTATTTTTAAGAAGTGCTAGAGAAAAGGCACTTCAATACTAGATGATATAATCCAATACAATCCCAAATCTATTTAAAACATCTCAATATCCTCTTCACTATTCTTTTAGCAGTTCTATTTTTTGTGGGCCAACCATCAGGCAAACATTTCCAAGTGCCAAGAGTTTTTTTCCACTCCATTGTCCCTAGTGTCGTTAAATTATTTGGAACAGAGTAATTGATATCTTCTCTATGTCACAAAGATAGGGTTACGGTTCGCTAACTTTTGAATCTTGCCATGCTTTCCATTGATTAACAACCAACTAAATCTATACTTATTCACAACAACTCATATCCCTTTGAAGCTTTAGCCCACTTCTTGCAACTAAAAATGGTGCGCGTATGGAATGGGACCAAGACTAGTAAGTCAGTTCTCTCCCCCCAAGCCCCCATGGGTATGTTGTGGTTGTTGTAGAATAATGAATATCTTCTGTGCCAAAATTAAAGAGCTTCATCTGATTAGGTGACTCTTGATTTTGAAAGAGAGGAATCAACAATCAACAAATATAATTGTCTAAAGAATTTAATTTGAACTATTAGAAAGCTATCCAATTTTCCATTTGATTGATCAGAAAAAAGATGGACATCGGACTACGATACCATTGGGATATGTCAGAGATGATCCATTGTAAGCATCAACTACAAAGGAAATATTTTCAACTTCACATCAGGCATAATATATTTGGAAAATGCTTAAATTTTGATGCTTAATATGAAATGACATGGAAATCACGACTGGCCAACAACTAGGTCAAGCTATTACATGCATACAGATTATAAATCTTATTTTTCTGGATCTATCATTAAATTATTTGGAACAGAGTAATTGATATCTTCTCTACGTCACAAAGATAGGGGTACGGTTCGCTAACTTTTGAATCTTGCCATGCTTTCCATTGATTAACAACCAACTAAATCTATACTTATTCACAACAACTCATATCCCTTTGAAGCTTTACCCCACTTCTTGCAACTAAAAATGGTACGCGTATAGAATGGGACCAAGACTAGTAAGTCAGTTCTCTCCCCCCACCCCCCCCATGGGTATGTTGTGGTTGTTGTAGAATAATGAATATCTTCTGTGCCAAAATTAAAGAGCTTCATCTGATTAGGTGACTCTTGATTTTGAAAGAGAGGAATCAACAATCAACAAATATAATTGTCTAAAGAATTTAATTTGAACTATTAGAAAGCTATCCAATTTTCCATTTGATTGATCAGAAAAAAGATGGACATCGGACTACGATACCATTGGGATATGTCAGAGATGATCCACTGTAGCACCAACTACAAAGGAAATATTTTCAACTTCACATCAGGCATAATATATTTGGAAAATGCTTAAATTTTGATGCTTAATATGAAATGACATGGAAATCACGACTGGCCAACAACTAGGTCAAGCTATTACATGCATACAGATTATAAATCTTATTTTTCTGGATCTATCACATCCACCATGTCAAGTTAGGTACCATAACGTTCTTAGCAGTCTGTTTCCGGTATTCTATACAAATGTACTCAACTGCCAAAAAAATATAAACAGGCAAATCTCATCTCAAGCGTGGGATTGAAAAGTCATCTCACTGATTATAGAAGTAAAGATAAAAATAACAATGGTTCATGTCTTGCTGCACAGAGAAGTCCACTGTCCACTACTAACAATGCCACTTTCACTAATTGTAGATTAAGTATGATATTGACTATTCCTACTACGATAAATAAAATATAATTTATCTTCTAAACAAAATTGTAAACTAAGAGCAGCTGGGTAGGCAGAAAAAATGACAGCTACAATTGTAGTTTGTACTAGATTTGCTAGAACATACAGAGGAACCAGACAAAGTGCAGGAGGGAACCAAGCACAGTGATGTGAAGTTGAGAAATGGACAAACAACAACAATTAAATTTGACGTTGATTCTAGAAATGCTGAAATATTTTCTCAACAAATCATGTCTCAGATGAATCCACCTTTCAATCATTTTATTTTAGGGTTTTTGTTCTTTTTCATTGATGCAACCTTGAAAGCTTCTAAAAGTTGCATACCTGAGTCTGGAGATCATCTCCTGTAACAATATTTCCTACTGTACGGAGGGCAGGGATGAGTACTGAAGGAGATGGATGCCTGAGAATCAATTGACATATACGTCAGATTCAATCGAACATTAGATATAAAGAGAGTAGGTCAGAGATGAGAAAACTGAGCAGTCCACTAACATGAGAAGCTCAACCAGCCGTGGACAAACACCCGCTTCAATGACAGCTTGAATTTTGTCATTTGTACCATCAGAAAGGTAAGAAAGTGCCCAACATGCATCTGTCAGCACCTCTTCATCATTGGAATGAACAAGCCGCTGAAGAGCTGAGAGTGCTGGTCTCACCTGACAAATGTATTTTCATCAGTAATGCAAAGCACCCAATAAGTTCTTCCACTAACAGCAAATAACCAACCTGCTCAAATGGAGGTTGTGGCTTGCCTCTACAAAAGTTTGATAAAGTCCATGTGGCATTTCTCAGCATTGAAAGCTTGGCATGCTCATTCAACTGAGCCAGCAAAGGAATCAATGCCCCATTACTAAGAACAAGATCACGACACCTAGGAGAGTCACCAGCAACATTTCCCAATGCCCACACAGCCTGTAGATGGGGGAAAAAATACAATTAGGCTGCCAATAACATAACTTAAGTCTATACAGTATATATGTCTGCCTAAATTTTAATCATACCTGCTCACGAACATCATCGCTTGGAGAACCCAGAAGCTTTACAAAAATGGGCACAGCCCCATGGTCAATCACCACTCTGGTATTCTCCGACGTACCAGATGCAATGTTTGTGAGCGCCCAAGCAGCTTCAAACTATGAAAGCAAACCCATAAGTATAAAGCAAGCATGAATGAAGCTACAACCACTAAACACTTAAGGCGCGGATGACTAAAGACACATCACTCTACCTGGAGCTGCGGAAAATCTTCCCTCATTAGAAACTCAACAAATCGAGGAACAACACCAGATTGAATAACTTCCTCAATAGGAGGACTTCTTTCTGTTAATCAAAATTTGCATGCAAGTGATAAGCAAATTGAATAAAATTACCAAAACAGAAGCTGGAGCAGGCTTAGTCGTACCAATGGAGAGCAATTTACGGAATTGTGTGGTAGCCTCCAGCTGCATATTGTTGTCATTTGACCAAACACCAGCAACCATTGATGGAAGACTTTCCAACTGTAAACCAACAATTAGTTGTCATTTGAAAATCAGATTCACAACCACATACACCGAAAACCAAATCAAGTCACAATTGATGGATTTCTGATTAAAAATCATTTTTAGAAAAGAATGAGCTCTTTATATCTGACTTAACCACAGTCATAAGGACATTTACATAGTTTGAGACTGATTGAACAAATAATAACATATGGCCTATCAAATAACAGAAACGACTATAATTAGTAGACTCTCAGCTTACAAATCAACTAGCAAAAATTGCAGGTATGCACAATACACTGATAAAACAAGACCCAAATTAAAAAACGAAAGAATAACAACAAATGAAAAGACTGACCTTCTTTTCAACGGTGGAAGCTTGAAGATTTGCAGGGAACTGTTGTTGTTGGGCTTGAAGGCCTTCACGACGCTTCTTGAGCAAGCTCTCTTCTCGTTTACTCTTCCGGATCTCAACCAGGTTGTCCTCTCGCCGGCGGCGGCCTTCGTCAGCATCGACGGCAACCTTGTATCGGTTCCTACGAACCTCCGTCCTATCACTTGGCCTTAGAGACATCTTGGTAAAAAAAACCTTGAGAAAATGAAATCTGCAAAAGAGATACTAAACGCTATATTACAGAAAACCCTAGAACGATGATTGAATCGATGGAGAAAGCACATATAGAGAGAGAAAGAGAGTGTATATACCAAATATTTTGGAGAGGAGACCGTGAATGACAAGGGTTTTCGAAAGAGTTCCTCTTCTAGTCTTCTTCTGTTCATGGGCCGGGTCTTTATGTATTTTCGCCTCTTTCCGTGGGCTTTGTGTTTTGGGTCGTTTACATATCCGGTTTTAAGTATAATAATTTTTACAATTATCAAACTTAAAGATGGAAATTCCCAAAATTCCTAACTTTTACCTAAATTACTAAAAGTACCAGTTTTTCCACTCGATTGATACCTAAAAAATAGCCTATGATACGTATTAAACATGGAGGTTTATTTTTGGATCTGTTTCGCTAATCAAGGCAATATAACGAAAATTTAATTATTGATGTCTTAATTGTCGCCTGAACGATCAGGTTGGCATATTATCACCAACAAAATCTCAAACAGATTTTGTGTTCCGAAAATTTTTTTTAAAAAAAAAAAAAAGATTGTTTCGTGTGGCAACAATTGTCCCAATATGAATATTTCAATTTTAATCCGTCATTCAGGAAGTTGGGATTCTGATGTGTTGTACAATAGATACAAAAGTGATGGAATCATCGTAGGTGATAACATTTCCTTTTGTAATCTGCGTTCGGCCATTGCTGCCGAATTGGGGATTGATGAGCAAAGGAAGTTGATGGTGATTTGATACGTTGTTCACGGTAATTCTTCACCAATAACAATTCGTAACGACATGGGTGTGAAGTTGTATGTCGAAGTTAAGAAAAGAGAACCTGGATTTGGGATGTATCCGTTGTGCGTAGATACCCGCGATTTGAAAAAGAATGAAAAATATTTGTTCGATCCATCATCTGGAATGGTTGAAAATCAGCGAGGTGTATCTGAATATGATGCTTGCAGTGATGTATCTAATGTGATAAGTGATTCGTCAAATCTCAATGTTAAGATTAAGCAGATGTACAAGGATAAAGCTACGTTAGTTGAAGTCATGAGCAAATATAAGATTGAAAAAAGATTTAATTACAGAGTGAAAAGATCCGATACCAAAAGGTAATCACGTATCAAGTATATTTTTTGGCTGAATAGGTATAATTTTCGAATATAATGCAGAAGGTGATTTTTTTTTAATTGTTTAAGTTTTTTTTTTCGGATACGTTGGGCAAAAAATACGAAGAAATGCTGATTGATAATACTTCAAAATGTAACACATTGAAGATACGTGTGTGATGTGTATTTAAACGATATAAAAAAAAATATTAAAGCATATGTATGCACATGCCGAATTAGTAAGAGCTTCTGCAGTGGTAAATATATCAAAATCAATTTAATTTTCTTTGAATACAGGTCGTTCCTTCGTTAGAATACATTTTTTCAGTTTATGATACATCTCGTAGATACGTGGTTTGTTTGGAAAGAAAGAGTTGCAGTTGCGGAAGGTTCCAACTAGTCGAGATACCTTGCCCACACGCAATTGCTGCTTTTAAGAGTAAGAATATAATTGATATGCATCCGTACTGTTCAAAATATTATAAGCCGCCCGCATTAGCAAATACATACGAAGTCCCCATGATACCTATGCCAAACCGAGCTGATTGGGTAGTCCCACCAAAAGTTCTCAACGAAATTGTGTTGCCACCAAAGTACAAAAGGATGCCAGGAAGGCCTAAGAAGGGGAGAAGGAAGAGTGCGGGTGAAAATTTCAACACAAGTACGAATTGTTGTAGTCGTTGTGGTCATGAAGGGCACAACAGACGAACATGTAGTTTCTTCCCAAAAGAAAAATGAAAAATAATCCGTTTATATGATGTTCTCATGAATAGTAAATAATTGCTTTCTCACATTTATGGAAAAAAAATAAAAAGTTGTTGATGATACATGTGTTAGAGCAATCCAAAAAAAAAATGTACAGTGAATGATGGGATTTTTTAACGTTTCATGGTGCGCTTAATCGTCAAATTTCAAAGCATTGTAAACAAATGAAATGTTGTTTAGTTATTGATTTCCCCGAGTCTTAAAGTTGTAAAATTGAATATACATATTTTATGTATCTCGATTATGTTCGCATTAATTGAAATACTTCAAAAAAATAGGGATTCGTTCCAAAAAAAATATATAAATTAAAATGACATACACATGTGTAATTCAATAAAAACTGAAGCATTGCTATAAAAAATTATAATATAATTCTTCAGAAATAATAGTGTTGTTAATGCTTAGTTTTACAATAATGAATTTGCCATTAAGGTATCAAAAGAAGTAGTTATTTAGGTATTAATTTCCCTGAGTCTTAAGGATGTAAAACTGAAAACAAGTATTTTATGTATCTAGTTTATGTTCGCATAAATTGACATATTTCAAACAAATATGGATTCATAATACAAAAAAAATTCATATTAAAATGGCATACATATGTGTAATTCAAATATAACTAGAAAATTGATAAAAGAACTATAATACAGGTCTTCAAAAATAACAGTGTTGTTAAAGTTTAGTTATACAATAATGAATTTGCCATTGATGTATCAAAGAAGTAGTGCAGATATGGAAAAATTTAAAAAAATTCCTAGGTGGAAACATATGACCAAATTGTGCTAAGATAGAAGCACCACTTTTTCACTATCTGCGGGGCGGAAAGATTCTCTAGGCTTGGGAGGATCATCATTTTCACTTTGGAAACCTTCATTTGCCTTGTATACTCCGTATTTCCATAGAAGTGCAGCATATCTCCTCTGAAGATAGACAGGGTCTGGCGATACTCAGTGAAGGTATCATTGATATATTCCAACAATAGGTAGTGTGTCTCGTTCATATGTTCTGTGTATCAAAAATAAGTATCCTTCTATGTTCCAACTATGCAATGACTATATATGTGCATGTGTCACTGCATATCCTTCTATATTCCAACAAATTTCCAATACACAAATAAATGTGCTAAACATCACTTATATTTCTAACACATTTTTTTCAGGTATCACTGACTCATTGAAGGTATCATTGATATATTCCAACAATATGTAGTATGTCTCTTTCATATGTTCTGTGTATCAAAAATAAGTATCCTTTCTATGTTCCAACTATGCAATGACTATATATGTGCATGTGTCACTGCATATCCTTCTATATTCCAACAAATTTCCAGTACACAAATAAATGTGTTAAACATCACTTATATTTCTAACACATTTTTTCTAGGTATCACTTGACTCATTGAAGGTATCATTGATATATTCCAACAATATGTAGTGTGTCTCATTCATATGTTCTGCGTATCAAAAATAAGTATTCTTTCTATGTTCCAACTATGCAATTACTGTATATGCACATATATGAATCACCTATGCATGACAATTTTATAGTATACAAAAGAAAAGGGGGAAAATTTATAGAGAAATAAGCATGTCAACCTATACATGTTAAATTTCCAGAAAAACAAATAAAATAAGGAAACTTACATTGAGTAACAACTCTGTTAAATACATCAAAATATTGATAAATCATGACAATCCTCTATTAAATCAAGAAATAGAGGAACTCACAGAAAAACAATCATGTTAAAATTCTTCGGAAAAACATTATAAATAAGGAAAAGACTATTAATTTTCCAGAAATCTGAAAATTTGGGTAATTTACATATGAAGTTTGATACATTTTTAGATACATCAAAATAGGGGAATGCATGTTGGAAATCATTTCTTATTAGTTGATTTATGAAAATACCAAATTAATTTAGACTATACACGGACGAATTACACAAGATCTATGAACGAAATAGGGTTAGAAAAACAAACCTTTCTCAATGAAGGACGAACAATAAGGGGTTCTCCTTTCTTCTACTTCTTTGCATGCGTTTTTTGGGTTGAATGTTTGGAACTTGAACCGGAATCCTTCATAGCCACTGTTTCTTCTTCATTTACTTCATCAACCAAGTCGGCTGGATGAACTTAGTTGGTCGCATCTGCAGAAAATGTAGGTACATTGTTCTTATCAACCACTTGTTGAGTTAATCCAAGACTAAATGAAGGAGATGACTCCATGGATTAAGAGAAAAAATGGTGAAAATTGAAAGAGGGGCGGTTTCGTGTTCGTGCGGAGAAGAAGGATACTAGCTTGCAGTTTCTTTGTTTTCCATAAAAATTAAAAATGGTAATTAATGGAGGTTAATTTAACAAGGAAAGTAATTATTAACTGATTGACTTTGATTTGACTCATTGCAATAAAAAAGGCATAAAAAAAGGTGGTGTAAAAAAATAAAAATGTTTAAGTATCAGTAAATAATTATCAAAACTGAAAAAGTGGGATTTTAGTAATTAATTTAAAAGGGAGGGAATAATGGATATTTGGCTAAAATAAGTAGTGTATTTTTGTAAATTATAGTAATTTTTAACTTGGAAAAATTATTGTAAAAATTATACAAATGACATATTATTTCATTGAATTTTCAAATATTTCGACTCTTTCATAAATTACTAAAAATATCAACTTCTACCATATATAACGACACATAAAACTACAGCGTGATACCTAATTGTGTAGTATCAAATTTTTAAGTTAGTTGTGTTAAATAAGGAAAACAAACTGACTTTTTAACTGTGATCCCCCAGTTAATGCTTAAACGTTCTAGTTGCAGTAATCAATCCCAATAAATTTGTAACAGTCTGTGATGTTCAAAAATACGAAGAATCATATTAGTTGAATTCTGCATATTGTTTCTCGATAATAAAAAAAGAAAAAAATATTGACAATAAATGTCTCAATCTTGATCTGTCACAGTGGAATCTGGGAATCTATATATTGTATAGTCGATATAAAAGTGATGGAATCATTGTAGGAGAGAATATCTCCTTTGTTAACCTCAGAGCTACGATTGCGGTTGAGTTAGGTATCGACGAACAAAGAAAGAAAATTGAGATTCGATACATTGTTGAACGTTATGCATCTCTGATTAGTATCCGCAATGACATGGGGTGAAGTTGTATGTTGAAATAAAGAAAAAGGAACCTGGGTTTGGAATGTACCCATTGTTCGTAGATACTAGTTATTTAGAGGTTATTGAGACTTCAACGTTCGATACATCAACTGGCATGATGGAATCGAATTGTATGATTACTTGTTAAGTGGCTGAAATTAACGTATCAAACATAATTTGTGACTCAAAAAATGTTGATGTGAAGGTGAAAAATATGTACAAGGACAAAGCCACATTAGTTGATGTTATACGGAGGCATAAGGTGCATAAGAGATTCAACTTCAAAGTTAAAAGATCTGACTGGAATGTAACGACCTGGCCCAATACTATAAAGTATTGCCCGCTCTTGGGCCTAGCCTATCACGAATTTATCTCTTTGGACTCATCCCCAAAAGGCCTCTCACAATATATAGATCAGTCTTTTACTTATATACCCATCATCTCTCATGTGTTTTGCTGATATGGGATTTCTCATCTCAAGATGGGTTGTTACATACACCCTCTCTATGAACTCAGCGTCCTCGCTGAGTTTGCCCCACAACATGGGATTCGTCTATACTCAGCATTGAGATTTGCCCCGCCTCACCAGGATTCGACTAAACTCAGTTGAACTCTGACCCACATCTACAAGGCTGACACAAGAGTGACCCTGATACCACCTGTAACAACCTGGCCCAACACTGAGAAGTATTGTCTGCTCTTGAGCCTAGTCCATCACAGATTTTCCCCTTTGGGCTCACCCTAAAAGGTGACTCATAGTATATACATCAGTTCTTTACTTATATATCCAGCATCTCCCTTGTATTTTGCCGATGTGAGACTTCTCATCTCAAGATGGGTTGTTACACAGAAAAGGTACGAAATTATGGAAGTTATTAATTTTGGAATTGTATAACAATGGTTCAAATCTTTGGTGTATCAAAGAATGAATAGATCTAACATTTATTGTTGATTGTATTTTTGTTATAAAACATATGTTATTTAAATTTTAAATGCTTCCCTTTTTTTGACCAATTCTTGCAGTTATGTATTGAAGTGTTTTTCGGATAATTGTTCTTGAAGCATGAAGTCATCATGTCGGAAAGATACAGAAATTTTCAAAATAAGATACTCTAATGATATACATACGTACATGATGAGGGAAAGGTTGTTCAAAAAAGTTGAGACAATATTATCGTTCTTTAGTGGTGTAACTGCTCCGAAATTGGTAATAACAAAAGAAGTCACACACCAAATGATATAATCAATGATCTTAAAGCTGCATATGGAGTTGACAATACGTATCAAAAGGTGTGGCATGCAAAGAAAAGTGCATTGGGTATGTTACAGGGTAAGTCAGCAGATGAATATAGACAATTGCCCAAATACATACAAATGCTAAATGGTGTGCATCCAAATTCATATAAAAGAATGCTCGAGGCACCTGCGAATGAGTTCATGTATCTATGTATTGCATTATGCCCACTTGTGAGGGAGTCCTACTTTTGCAGACCTGTTATTGTTGTTGATGGTGCTCATCTTAGGAGCCTTATAAAGGAACATTTGTATCAGCTAGTACACTCGATGTTGTAGGTATTAAAAAAATTGTAAGTTATAAATTATTGTATAATATTGAGTGATACTTGCAGTACCTTATGGGAAAAATTAAAAATGTTTTACATCGTATAAAAAAATATATAGGGTGCATATTATCATTAGTGTATGGAGTTGTTGACACGGAGAATGACTGTTCATGGTCTTGGTTCTTCCAACAGTTTAAGAATGCATTTGGTGAGAGGAAAAATATGTGTTTTGTATCAGATCAGAATGGAAGTATAATCAAGAGCTTGAGTTATATCTTTCCAAGTATCCCATATTATGCATGCATTTGACATCTTTGGAAGAATATTTTCACTCACTATAAGAAAAGCAAGAATATGTTAAGTGACAAGTTCTATGCAATGACTAAGTGTTACAGAATAGAACATTTCAATAGAATAATAGAAAGGTGGTTAAAACTGATTACAGGGTCAAAGAGTACCTTGAAAATGTTGGTTATGAAAAAGGTCAAGAGTACACGCAACAATAAATAGAGGTCAAATGATAACTTTTAACATTGTCGAGTGTATCAATGGTTGCCTTGTTAAGGTTAGACAACTACCTATAATAGATCTCTTGGAGGAGGCAAGGATTCTATTTGGCTCTTGGAACTGCAAAAATAAGGAAAAGGCTTTTGTATACTCAAGATATGTTGGATAGAAACTCAAGGAAATTCTACTTGGTAATATGTCAAAGTGTTTCAAGATGAAGGTATGGACCTGATTTATACCTTAACAATATAATTTATGTGTATATTTAATCAAAAAACAAACATAGTGTAATATAGATTGTGTAAAATATATGTATCTAATAATATTAATTTAGTTATTGGATAAGCAACACAAGGTAAAGTAAAACATTTAATTATAATTATTTATCAATCAAACCATTTTCGTGTACAGGTTGTTTTTTCATCCGAGTGCATTTATTCTATTTATGATGCTGGACGGAGATACATTTTTTGCCTTGAAAGAAAAAATTGCAACTGTCTAAAGATTTCAACTTGACGAAATATCTTGTTAACACGCAGTCACTCTTTTGAAGAGCAAGAATGTAATTGATACACATCCATACTGCTCTGATTATTATAAGCCAAAAGTATTAGCAAATACATACAAAGTCCCAATGTTGCCTATGCTAGATAAAGGAAATTGGGATGTTCCAATAGAACTAGATGATATTGTGTTGCCACCCAAGTACAAAAGGATGCCAAGAAAACCAGGAAGGGGAGAAGGAAAAATACAGGAGAAAAGATAAGCACAAGCACAGTTTGTTGTAGTCGTTATGAACATGAAGGACACAACAGACAAACCTATAGCTTATTTCCCAAAGAAAAATAAATGTCTTTTGTTTATAATTTTCATTAGTTTTAAAAGAAGTCTAAGAGGTTTAAATAAATTTGAATGATAATAATGTTGCCCAAATACATACACATGCTAAAAAATGTGTATCCAAATTCATATATAAGAATGCTCAAGTCACCTGGGAATAAGTTCATGTATCTATGTGTTGCATTATGCCCACTTGTGAGGGGGGTTCCGATTTTACAGACCAATTGTTGATGTTGATGGTGTCTTAGGAGATCTTATCAAGGAACATTTGTATCAGTTAGTACACTCGATGCTGCAGGCATTAAAAAACCCATAAGTTATTAATTATTGTATAATATTAAGTGATACTAGCATTACCTTGTAGAAAAAAATTAAAAATATTTTATGTTGTTAAAAAATAGGGTGTGTATTACCATTAGTGTATGGAGTTGTTGACACGGAGAATGATTGTTCATGGTCTTGGTTTTTCCTACAATTCAAGAATGCATTTGATGAGAGAAAAAATATGTGCTTTTTATCAGATCTGAATGAAAGTATAATCAAGAGCTTGAGTTTTATCTTTCCAAATATCCCACATTATGCATGCATTTGACATCTTTGGAAGAATATTTGCACTAACTACAAGAAAAGCAAGAATATGTTAAGTGACAAGTTCTATGCAATGGCTAAGTGTTACGGGATAGAAGATTTCAATAGAATAATAGCAAAGGTGGTTAAAATTGATCACAGGGTCAAAGAGTACCTTGGAAATGTTGGTTATGAAAAAGGTCAAGAGTACACGCAACAGTAAATAGAGGTCAGATGATGACTTCTAACATTGCCGAATATATCAATGATTGCCTTGTTGAGGTTAGACAACTACCTATAATAGATTTCTTAGAGGAGGCAAGGATTCTCTTTGGTTCTTGGAACTGCAAAAATAAGAAAAAGGCTTTGTATACTGAAGATATGTTGGGTAGAAAATTCATGGAAATTTTACTTGATAATATGTCAAAGTGTTCCATGATGAAGGTATGTACCAAATTTATACCTTAACAATATAATTTACGCATATATTTAATAAAAACAAACACAGTATAATATAAATTATGTAAAATATCATGTATCTAATAATATTAATTTAGTTATTGGATCAACAACACAAGGTAAAGTAAAACATCGAATTATAATTATGTATCAATCAAACCATTTTTGTCTACAGGTCATTTCTTCATCTGGGTACATTTATTCTATTTATGATGCTAGATGGAGATACATTGTTTGCCTTGTAAGAGAAAATTGCAACTGTGAAAGATTTCAACTTGACAAAATATCTTGTTCACACACAATTGCTCTTTTGAAGAGTAATAAATTGATATGCATCTATACTGCTCTGATTATTATAAGTCAAAAG
Organism: Solanum rostratum; assembly: GCA_029948455.1. Classification (NCBI taxonomy): domain Eukaryota; kingdom Viridiplantae; phylum Streptophyta; class Magnoliopsida; order Solanales; family Solanaceae; genus Solanum; species Solanum rostratum. The sequence continues at coordinate 42,866,584 of CM057045.1, forward strand.
TATTAGCAAATATATACGAAGTCTCAATGTTGCCTATGCTAGATAAAGAAAATTGAGATGTTCGTGTTGCCACCCAAGTACAAAAGGATGCCAAGAAGACCAACGAAGGAGAAAAGGAAAAATACAGGTGAAAAGATAAGCACAAGCACAATTTGTTGTAGTCGATATGGACATGAAGGACACAACATACGAACCTATAGCTTCTTTCCCAAGGAAAAATTAAAAAAATGCCTTCTGTATATAATTTTCATCAGTTTTAAAAGTAGTCCAAGAGATTTGAATAAATTTAAATGATAATAATGCCGTTTCTTAGTATAATAAAATGATGATCTGTAAATAATTTATGTGCATTATATGTCTAATTTTGTTAGTAAGATTTGAATGTTATATGGCACGTGTATTAGTAATATTGAAATATCTGGTGTGTTGTTTTGGAAGTATAACTTCACGTATCATAGGTATTAATATTGTCAAAATTAAATATTAAATCAAATCATTTTCTAAAACCAAACTAAACAAATATTGATACATATTTTTTCAGGCAATTTGGATTTTGATACACAAAACTAGAGTTACGGAGTTGATTTTTTTACCTAATCGTGAATGTATCAAGTTTAATGAATTTGTATTGATATAATTACTTTGACATATAAAAAAAAGTATTATTAAGTATCTAAATAAAATATAAAGATTAAAATTAACAAGTGTCAAATTCACTTATTCATACACGATATATACTTTCAACTTGGGTTATACTCTCAATTTGGGTTTTGATACACACCACTGGCATTATGCAGTTGGTTTATTATCTAATCTTGAATGTATCAAGTATAATGAATTTCTATTCATACAATTACTCTGACGTATCGATCAAAAAGATATTATACAAGTATGAAGAATCTAAATAAAATATAAACATTTAAATTTACAAGTATCATATGCACTTATTCCTACATGATAAAATACTCTCAACTACTTCAACATATCAAAAGTTAAATTATATACTTTGGTATGGTTAATCTTTGAAAGTACAATAATATATATTGGTACATGATTCCATGATGAGATTTTTAAATCAATAGATTGTATCTAATGTTCATTATATAGTTTGGTACAATAATGTTCATCATATAGTTGGTAAAAATAAACCAGCATTAGCATTTTCTAAAAAGCATGTATTGTTAACGACATGTTTTAATATTTTAGTTTGTTTATTAAGAATATATCTAATTGATACATAATATATTGACAAAATAGTCATTTTAAAATTAATTTGTTGCAGTTGTGTATATAAAATATCATGATGTTGTATATTAATGTATCAATAAGCTAATCATTATTTTTATATTATGAACAAGCTGGACCAATTGATACATAATGATTGCATGTAACACCATATGCAAAAAAACACAAAAATTATATGCAGCTAATTAAAATTTTTATTAAAATTTTCATTCATAATAACTAAGTTGTCAATAAAAGTAACATATGCAATTGTCATCACAAAATTAATTTAATTTGCCTTGCATAGTCTTAGATAGTTTCCTGAAAACTGAAATGAAAACTCACAAGAGCAGACTTGGCTAAGAAAGAACAACCGATTTCTCTCTGGCTGGTAGAATGAACACGTCCCTGGGCTTGGGTGAAGCATCGTTTTCACTAACATAACCTTCACTAGCCTTGTCGGCGCTATATTTCATTAAAAGTGTAGCATATCTTCTATGAAGATAATCAACATCCATTTCATTATATGGGACTGAAATTCTATCACTGATATATTCTGCAAAGGCAGCTACGAACACACCATAATCACTTCATGTAGTATATCAAGAATTAGTAAAAGAAAGAAATATGTGCAATTCATAAATAGGTTTGAAAAACTTACAGACTATCACTACTCTGTTAAGCAATGTCTTGTACAAATTCAACTTGGAAAAATTATTGTTGACCAAGTATACCACCAATTGACTTGTCCTTGTGTGCATCAAGCATTGACCAGTCAGTCCAATCGATAAAAATCACTTTCCTATAGTTGGCAGTATCACAACCATTTTCTGAATCTCAATGGGTGCGTTCTTTCTCCTTGATCCCAAGGTAGAGTCATACACATGTATTGTCATGACTCGAACTTAGAGTCTAGGAGTGACATGACGAATGGGAACCCGAGAGTCCCCAAACAAGCCTCAAAGTATACAAATTCACATTATCGATTTGGAAGTGAATAATGAAGTAGTAAACATGTATTTCTAAGGGACGGGGAAGTATAGGGATTTGCATTGATTCACATAGAACATAACACATAGAAACTAAAGGGTGAGTAAGCACAACTCACTCAATGGGGGATAAAATAGGACTTAGGACTTTCCACATTTTCACATCATATCATAAACAAATCATTAAAGAATCAATATTCGATAGATAGCAATAACCATAATCTAAAAATAGAAAAATGAAGCATATATCCGTATAAGAATTTACAAGTTATCCAACGATGCCTCTAAGTCATAGAATAGGATGGGGGTGAAGACATGCCCTACACTTACCCTTAAAGTAAATATAATATAAGCGGAAGCGACATAATAGGTAGATGGATAGTGGCTTGTCCTTGGATGATAGGACTCACCATAACAACTTTCACGAATCCGAACTAGCCGTCAAAAGGTGGATATATATAGTCTCCGGTCCCTACATAGTTAGATCATGTAGACAAAAGTATGCATTAGTACGTTAGAATATACTAAGTATGCGGACATGCAATCCATATGAACTTATCAAACCTGGATTCAATGTCAAATGGCAAGGGCACATATATAGAAAGAAGTAGATAAGCAAGAAATAATAATATCAATATGCAATGAAATCCATGATACATCCATTGTCATAATGCTTATATATAGAGGGGATGAGACCTCAACTAACACATAAGACCAAACAAGTTATTACTTGGAATTCTAATGTCTTTCCCACACCAAATAAGAGATGATCTACTTGCGAAAAGTAGACCACACTTCTCCTTACGGGCCTCCGATTTTGGAGAAGTAACCTTACTTACGGGCCTCTTATTTTGAATAGGATTTTCATATCAAATCAAATCAAATAAAAGTTGTATTGTACCTTACGGACCTCCCATTTTGGTAAGGGTTACTATAAACAAATACCTATGTTGGCACATAGTTACGAAACTTAGGTACTGGACCCTTGGAGATAGCCCCCCCCCCCCCCCCACAAGTTCGTTGGGTGCTAAGTCATCATCCCACAAGAATACATATAGGTATACATACTTTCAGAAGAGGCACAAGTCATTTCAAATCATTTTAATGCATACTTGGGCTTAAAAGCCAAACATTCTTCATAATCATTCATACTTGGGCTAAAAAGCCAAATCACACTTCAAATCAAACCTTCATGCATAGAATGGCCCATCCATATATCAGAGTTAGGGTAAACACCCGGAGTTGCTCAAAGAGCTATATCATAGACATTTATGTGATCATATTCTCGTCATAACCAAATTCTCATCAAAATCATAGTTATAAACATAGTTGGGTCATAGCCCACTTTATGATCTTCATAAAACCAATGCTCATGTATGCAAATGCCATGAATGCTATGAGAATAGCATGCGAAATAGAGATTCAAACTTAAATCAACAATATAATATATAATTCAAGTAAATCTTTTAAGTAAATTCATATTTAAGTCACAATTTAGCTTACCTATGCTTAAATAAAACTTTAAAGGGACAACGCATATTCAAGTCTTCATAAGACCAATGCAATTCTTCATATTAGGGCTTAAATAACTTTAAAAACAATAATTAAACATATCACATATCTCAATTGAATCAAATAATCAATAATCTAAAAGAATCATGTTTAGAATAAGCTCAGTTTTCATAAAAATCAACAGTAAAAGAGTTTGGGGGCTTCGTGGTTGAAAGGGACCATGAATAAATCCCACATACCTTAGCTAACCAAGAAGAAATAAGAAGAATTTGATTGAAGAAGAGACCCTTCCTTAATCTCTAAGCGAATCTCCAATGGCTCACTTGAGAGGAGTCTTTAGATGAGAGTGTGAATAATTCTAAGTGTATGAACTGAATTTTGAATATGCATAGAAGAGTGTAGGTATTTAGAGAGGCTTAGGATAGGTTCGAAAGTCATAAACAACCCTTAGGAGTAGCCTAAATTACGAGAAAACCATTAATGAAATGGATGTCAAAAAGTTGCCAGGGGTCCCGTATTGAGGCCATACAGACCAAATAGGTCGACACGAACCGTGTAGCCTTTTGTATGGCTTTACTTAGATAACTTCTCACTGACGAAGTTCCAAGATGGTGATTCCGTACTTAGAAAATTCTCACACCAATACCCATATGACCCGTGAAGGAGTCACATAGACTGTATGAGGTTCATGTGTGAAGTGCCTTGGCCAAAATGCGGGTTTCTAGGCCAATGCCCCTCTCATGAGCCTCCATACGACCAGTTAAGAGCTACACGAGTTGTGTGGGGTTCATGTGGTGCAAGCCTTGGTCTTGAACTCCAATTAAAGGCCAACACTCTACACACAAGGTTAAGGGCCATCTCAAGGCTCCTCCACACGGCCCATGGTCACACGACCTGTGGAGGTGCCCATGAGGTGTCACCTTGGTCAAACACCTTCCTGAACCAAAATCCATGCACCATTAAGGCCTAACAAAGTCTGGGTCCTTACATCATCTCCTCCTTGGGAACATTCGTCCTTGAATGTGCTAGACCAGGGCTTGAAAAGCTTGACTTGAAAATGAAACATCCAAACATAAGGACATAATGCATACTTCATAACTTGAAAATCATAAAGTCATTAAAACTCATATCATGACATCTTTAAATCATTTTCGTGCACATGTATGCATGTCATGTCATGATACTTAAGAGTGAAAGAATTAGGACCATTTGGGAAAGGAAGAACCAAATATCTTAGGCTTGAGTAGATTAGAAAAGATGGGGATATCATTTCATCATGTCTAACTCCGCCTCGCTCGTAGCACTCTCCACATGTTGATTTCTCTATAGATTTGATCTCGAACACGCAACCTATATCCATTCCTCCCTATAGAATGACTCTTGCAGAGCTAAGGGAATTGAAGGAACAACTGAAGGACTTACTAGATAAAGGCTTTATTAGGCCAAGTACATCTCCATGGGGTGCTCCAGTGCTCTTTGTTCGAAAGAAAGATGTCTCCTTACGGATGTATATTGATTACAGACAGCTAAATAAAGTCACTATCAAGAATAAATATCCTTTTTTATGGATTGATGGTTTTTCGAAGACCTACTTGTGACCCAGGTACTACTAGCTACGGGTCAGAGATGTTGATATTCCAAAAGCAATGTTTAGGATGAGTCAGAAGCTGAGCATGTAGACCACTTGCGAGTTATATTATAGACTCTCCAGGACAATAAGTTATATGCTTAATTCTACAAATGTGAATTTTGGTTAAATTCTATAGCTTTTCGTGGCCATGTTATTACTAGCGATAGTGTCAAGGTCGATGGCTAGAAAATTAAAGCAGTAATGGCCTGGCCGAGACCCTTGAATCTGACAAAGGTCCATAGATTTTTGGGCTTGGCAGGATATTATAGGAGGTTTGTTGTGGGCTTCTCCACTACCTCTAAACCACTAACGAGGTTGATGCGTAAAACAACTAAGTTTCAGTAGACTGAATCATGTGAACAGAGTTTTCAAGAGCTAAATAAAGTCTTACCACCGACACTTGGTCTGGCTCTTTTGGATGGAACCAAAGGCTACATTATATATTGTGATGCCTCGAGAATTGGCCTAGGTTGTATTCCTATGCAGCATGGTAGGATTATTGCATATGCTTCTAGAAAGTTACTAAAACATGAACAAAACTTTCCTACCCATGATCTTGAGTTCGCCGCAATTGTTTTTTCCTTAAAGATTTGGTGGGATAATCTATACGGAGTTCATATTGATGTTTTTACTAACTACCAGAGCCTCCAATATATATTCAAGCAGAAGCAGTTGAACTTACGACAAAGGAGGTGGCTAGAATTACTAAAAGATTATGATGTTGACATTTTGTACCATCCGGGTAAAGCTAATGTTGTTGTTGATGCACTTAGCCGAAAGTCCATAGAAAGTCTAAGTCATGTTAAAGTTGATAAGATTGAAATGACAAAAGATTTACGTCAGCTAACTAATTTGCAAATGCAATTAGGAAATGCAAAAGGTGGAGGTGTGATTGTTCAAAATACAACAGAATCTTTCATTGTTGCTGAAGTAAAAAAGAAACAACGTGAGGATCCTAAGCTTATGATATCAAGGGAAAGTGTTCCAAAATAGCAACATCCTCTAATTGAGCTAACTTGAGATAGAGTCCTTCAGTACCGGGGCCTCTTATGTGTGCCAGATATCAGAGGACTCCGTGCTAGGATTCTTTCTGAGGCCCATTATTCTAGATATTCAACCCACCCTGGAGCAACAAAAATGTATCGGGACCTTCGACAAATCTATTAGTGGAATGGCATGAAAAAGGATATTGCAGATAGTAGCCCAATGTCCCAATTGCCAGCAAGTTAAAGCAGAACACTAAAGACCTGGAGGCCTAACTCAGTATATTGAGCTTCCGCTATGAAAATGGACATGATAAATATGGACTGCATCACTGGTTTGCCTCGTACTCCACACAGGTATGACTCTATTTGGGTAATCATTGATAGGTTGACAAAATCTGCTCATTTCTTGCCAATAAGAATGATATATTCAATGGAGGATTATGCTCATTTCTTTCAAGAGATTGTTCGCCTTTATGGAGTTCCATTATCTATTATATCTGATCGAGGGGCTACCACACATTTTTGGAAGTCTTTTCAGAAGGGTCTGGGCACTCAGGTGAGTCTCAGCACCACTTTTCATCCACAAACTAATGGGCAAGCAAAGCGTACCATCCAGACCGTTGAGGATATGTTACATGCCTATGTGTTGGACTTTAAAAGAAGCTGGGATGATTACCTACCTCTTATTGAGTTTGCTTATAATAATAGCTTCCAAGCTCGTATTCAAATGGCGCCTTATAAAGCACTATACGGGCGAAGATGTAGGTCGCTGATTGATTTGTTAGCAATTGAGGTTGAAAAGTTACTAGACCCTAATCTAGTTCAACAAGCAACAGAAAAAAATGAAACTTATTAGAGACTTAGTGCAAACGACCTAGAATCGGCAGAAGTCTTATACAAATGTTTGACGAGGAGACTTAGAGTTTGAAGTAGACGATTGAGTTTTCTTAAAATGACCTATCATGTCATTTGGGAAGAAAGGGTAACTTAGTCCTAGGTATGTTGGGTTGTATAGGATTGTTCAAAAAAATTTAACAAGGTAACATACAAGCTTAATTTTCCTTTAGAATTGAGAGTAGTCCATCCAGTGTCTCATGTATGTTGTGGAAGTATATTAGAGATCCTTCGTGTATTACTCGCATTAAGGATACCCCTATTGCTTAAGACTTAAGTTATGATGAGGTACCAATGTCTATTTTAGATCGACAAATAAGAAAGCTTAAAATGAAAAGTGGCCTTCGTGAAAGTATTGTGTCGAAACAAAAATATTGAGTAAATAACTTGGGAAGCCAAAGAAGAAATGATGAGGAATCACCCCCAGCTATTTATAACTTAAAGTGGGTCGCGTTCCAATACTGGCAATTATTTGTTTTTAGTAACTTAAGTTTTAAAGGATTTGGAGGTGTAACTTGTATGTTTTGTCGCGGGATAGTTATATAAAGCTTAGTAACTGGAGTTTTTAGAAGTTGATTTATGGTTTGCAAGGGTAATTGATGTATCCAAAAAAATAACATTTTAGTAGAAGGTAATTTAACCAAGGGGCTGTTTTGACACATTCGCGGAAGAATATTCTTGGGGGGGGGGGGGGGGAGAATGTAAGACCCCATGTTTCTTGTCTTCCATTATATAAATAGTGTGGCGTTACATAAGATATATGTGATTTTTGCTAGCACCTAGGGATAATAAGGCTGTAAATAAGTGGTAATATCAAGGGTTTAATGGTTCAAGTCAAAGTAATCCCCAAAATACACATTCAGGGTTAAAGAAATGGCCCGAGTGGCACCTCGCCCTTTTTGGAAGGTTTAAATTAGGTTTCACTTTTCGAATGAGACTAAAATTTTATAATTTGCTACTAATGGATTTTTTAAGTTATTTTAATAGCACAAAGGTCATACATTAAGTTTTGGAATCAAGAAAGTTGCAAGATAAAGGTTGGCCAAAGTTGCTGTAAGTTGTTTTTAAGAAATCCTTCTCAAATTTGGGTCACATATATCAGGTCATATCTCCCAAAATATAAAGTATTACAAGGTCCATGACCTATAAAAGTGAAGATCTATGAGTCTAGTTTGCAACACATAAAACCATGCATCAAACGGACCTCAGAATAAAAAGTTATGACAGTTTTACCGAGACTGCCGAGCAGGAAACCGGGTCATGGGTTAGGTCGGGTCGACCCACCTTAATGTCGGCTAATTTGAGCTTTTTAAAGCTCAAATCAGTGCCATTTCATCTCCAAACAGTGTATAAACTGAAGGAAAAGTTCCCTCAAGGTACCAAAGGAATTTGAGTAAGTTTTTCGCATTTTTATCGTTAAAATTTGTCCATGTGCGTAGAAATGCATGCCTTACGCTTTGTAATTATTTCCCCCTCCTATTAGCTATGTTTGGAGCTGTTTTTAGGCAGTGAAAAAATGGTGTTCGTACTAGTTATTCTAGGTTTGTAGCTGGTGTGTTTAGGTAATAATCTTGGGACTCTTTTACGATCATTTTTATGAAGTTTTATGAACGTCTACTCGCGTAAATGCTATATGGCAAATCTGCCGATTAATGTTAATTTATGGACCATTTATAGGTGGTTATAAGTTGTATATATATAGTGGTTGCGATGCTTAGGACGTAGGGAACAACTTTCGTGAAGGAACTTTGAGCAATTGGGTGATCGTTGGCGAGGTATGTTAAGTCTAAGTTTCGTCCCTCCTTTTAGCATGAAATCTGGGAAGTATCCCAAAACGTCAAATGCGATATCTTAATATGCTGTTGCTAGAAAGACCTTCTGTGAAAGACATTGGTATTGCAGCTGAGTTATTTTCATGATGGTATTAGGTTGAAATTCCATTCATTCGCTTAAACTGGTTATATCATTTTGTCTGTGTTCCCGGCTACCTATTCATATGTTCGAGGTGTTTCTCTTCTTGGTGTAGTGCCATTAAAATAAATGTAGAATGCGAAGGAAATGTAGTATTCCTAACTAGTACTTCTTCCATACAAAAATATAATTAAAGCATTTAACAAGTAACACATTGGTTTCCAATATACTCCAGCGAAATGCTCCTATTTAAACTACTAAGGCACTTAAATCTGTTTAAATACTTTATTTTACTAATTGACATGGGACCAAGTATAAGCATTATGTAAAGCACCTTTATGAACATTTTCAAAGTTAAGGCTGCACTCTAAATGTTGGTTAAGTTTCCAAACTTGTTAAAAAGACATATAAGATCCCACGAGTCATGTGTATATGCTATGACAACGATTATGATGTTATAAGAATAAGTGTACCAATAAGCCAAGATTGGCTAAATGACAATGATATGATGTTATGAGAATAAGTGTACGAATGAGCCAAGATTGGCTAAGTTCTTGCTATGGCCTACTATGTGCATTTCATATTCATATCATATATTGCAAGTTATGCATGGACTTCGAGCTATAATCAAAGGTATGAGTTCTATTTGCCCAAATGATTATATATATATGTATATGGTACAGATGGCCACAGGTTGGCAAATATGATGTCGGTTAGCTACCAGAAAGGACCACCATTGCTAACATTTGGTTGGGTATGTCATGCATTTGCATCTATATATATGTATTCACGACATACGATACTTGAGCATACCATGCATATTTGATCACTAGGAGGTTGCTTATTGGCCATTAAGGCTACTTGAGTTTTGGTTACAGGTGATATTTCTATTACCCTTTTTACTATGGTTATTTATGATTTTACTTTCTGCCTTACATACCAGTACATGTTTATTCGTACTGACGTCCCTTTGCCTGGGGACGCTGCATTTTATTTCGTGTGTGTAGGTTTAGGTAGGGGTTCTGATTTACCCTCCACTAGGAGCCTCGTTCAGCTGTGAGTTGGTAAGCTCCACCTCTTCCTAGAGCTTTCACAGGATGCTTACTTTTTGTTGTACAGTTGGGTATAGTCGGGGCCCTATCCCAACAGTGTTAGTGATTCTCTTAGAGCCTATTATGGACATGTTATTGTGGGTTGGTTATCTTTTTGCCTTTCAGTCTCCAGTCATCATATTGGCATGTATATATATTGTGTGTCTGTACCTCTATTGTTGCAGCCTTATCGGCTAATTAGTACTCTATTGTTTTGGTTTACCTATCTTGATGTACATGATTTACTGTTGACCTGGTCATGACCTAAATGGTTCGAGCTTAATCTTTCAAACGTCATGCTGCCCGATTTTCTTCTGGTCCCCTAGTTTAGTTAACTAGCATGTTTAGTGGCTTACTCGGCCAATAATGGTATCGGGTGCCAGTCGCGCCTCCCCTCTCTTTCGGGCGTAACAGCCACGATCTGACATGATAAACCTAGGCACTCCATGCAACCTTACCAACTCTTGGATATACAACCTAGAATAATCTTCGGCGTTGAAGGTAGTCTTGATCGGTAGAAAATGAGCCGATTTAGTCATCCGATCAACAATAATCCAAATTGAATCAAACTGCTTTAGGGTTTAGGGCAAACCAACCACAAAATCCATGTTTCACATATTCCCACTTCCAAGTGGGAATCTCAATATCTTGAGTCAAACCACCGAGCCTTTGATGCTCTACCTTCACTTGTTGACAATTAGGCAATTTGGATACAAACTTGGCTATATCTTTCTTCATACCATGCCACCAACACACCTTCCTCAAATTTTGATACATCTTGGTAGATCCCGAATGAATAGAATAATGAGAGTTTTGGACTTCACTCATAATCATCTCCCTAAGACCATTAACATTCGGAATACAAAACCGATCTTGATACTGAAGCACACTATCTCTCTCTTGGGAGAAAACCTCTATCTTCCTTTCGGCAACTAACTTCTTCAACCCAACCAATGATAGGTCTAAATCTTGTTTAGCCTTAACATCAACAACGACAGAAGATTCAGCCCCATTCTGAACATGAATACCACCCTCATTAGAGTCAGCCAATCTAACATCCAACCTAGCTAAGTGGTGAAAATCCTTTACCAACTTGTTTTTCACTTTATCAACATGAGCCACACTCCCCATAGATAGCCTACTAAGAGTATCGGCTACAACATTTGCCTTACTGGGATGATATTAAACACTCATGTCATAGTCCTTAAGGAGTTCTAACCACCTCCTTTGCCTCAAGTTAAGATCTCTTTGGGTGAACACATACTGCAAACTCTTATGATTAGTGAAGACATCAACATGAACCCCGTACAAATAATGTCTCCAAATCTTTAAAGCAAACACCACAGCCACTAGCTCAAGATCATGAGTCGGGTAATTACGCTCATGCACCTTTAATTGCCTTAATGCATAAACTATCACCTTACCATATTGCATAAGCACACAACCCAACCCAGTCCGAGAAACATCACAATATACCACAAACCCATCTAATCCATCCAATGGAGTCAAAATAGGAGTCAATGTAAGTCGATCTTTCAAAGTCTGAAAACTCTTCTCACACTCATCCAGCCATACAAACTTGGCTTTCTTTTGAGTCAATTTTATCAATGGAGATGTAATGGATGAGAAACCTTCCACAAATCTCCTAAAATAATTGGCCAACCCAAGAAAACTTCGAATATCCGAAGGAGTCAATGGTCCAGGCCAATTCTTCACGGCCTCGATCTTCTTCGGGTCAACCTTAATACCGTCATGATACCACATGACCCAGAAAAGCTACTTTACCCAACCAAAATGCACATTTGCTAAATTTAACATACAATTGTTTCTCTTTCAAAGTTTGAAGAACCAACCTTAAATGATCCATATGCTCCCACTCACTATGGGAGTGATTAAGGATATCATCGATGAAGACAACCACAAAACTATCAAGAAATGGCTTGAACACCCAATTCATAAGATCTATAAACACCGCCAGAGTATTAGTCAAACTAAATGACATCATCACAAATTCAAAGTGCCCATATCTAGTTCAAAAAGCCATTTTGGGAATATCACACTCCCTAACCTTCAATGATGATAACCGAAAAAGAGGTCAATATTTGAGAAATAGGTGGCCCCTTGAAATTGATCAAACAAGTCATCGACCCTTGGCAACGGGTATTTATTTTTGGTGGCTTACCTTATTCAGTTTCCTATAATCAATGCATATTCGAAGAGACCCATCATTTTTTTTTACAAATAACACCAGAGCACCTCATGATGATATACTTGGTCTAATGAAGCCTTTCTCCAATAAGTCATTTAATTGATCTTTCAAGTCCTTTAACTCAGCCGTGCCATATGATAGGGAGGAATAGAGATAGGTTGAGTATTCAAGAGGAGATCTATGCCAAATTCTAATTCCCTTTAAGGAGTAATACAAGGCTAATCTTCTGAAACACATCCAGAAACTCATTAACCACCAGAACCGATTCAAAAGTAGGTGACTCAGATTCCATATCTTTGACTCTTAAAATATGATAGATACATCCTTTAGAAAATTATCTTTTGAGCCTTGAGGTAGGAAATAAATCGATATTTAATATTAGAGTTACTGACCTTCCATTCAAGAACAGACTCATCTGAAAATTGGAATTTGACCTTCCGGGTTCAACAATTTATCGAGGCATATGAAGCATGCAACCAATCCATCCTAAGAATAATATAAAAATCAAACATCTCAAGTTCTACAAGATCATACGGAAGGAATTTATATAGGAGAAGTTAGGTTCGACATGGTTGACACCCTTGATTATTCATATAATTATGATGATCTAAAATTGATGATTGTTAGACATTAGCTGGGATGCTTGATATTATTCCTTGGGTGCATATGATCTGTATGAGTTTCACGCCTTAGTATTTCTGTTGTGGTGCTACTTAGTATTTCTGTTGTGGTGCTACTTAGATGCCTACATGTATCATTGATTTGCACCGTTGATTTCTATCTTTTGTGTGCGGCTTGTGACATCCCTTGACCCGAGTAGGAGGTAAGGGTATTATGATTCACATTGGAACCATTCCCTTGACCTGGGCAGGAGGCAAGGGTGAGACTCATACTTCTCATATCTTGACCACGAGCAAGTGGCAGGGACTTGAGATCATATTATTACTTGACCACAAGCAAGTGGCAAGATTGTGGCATACTGATATTACTTGACCACGGGCAGGTGGCAAGGTTGTAACACCCTTGGTATTTGGCATGATTAATGTGCATTATGCTTTCTATTGTGGTTATATAATATCATGGGTTCTTGAGGACATTTTGGCTCATTACTATGGTATATGTATTATCATTTTGTGCTAACCGTTTTGGATGCAGGTATAGGGTTCTTCATTATTACATATGCGCTCGATTTCTCTTACCCTGTTGGTTGAACCTACTAGGTACATTTCGGTGTACTCATCCCTACTTTGTTTCCTCCCTAAAGATCATGCACAGGGTACAGGATAGGGTAGTTGATCCTTTTATTTGAGTGATATCATTACTATACAGATCTCAATGGTGAGGCTCAGACTCCAAGTCGCCATAGATCTTTGGATCCTCTTTTATTTCTTTCTCTCATACTATGTATCAGATATCCCGAGACATTATTATAGTTGCTTGAGACCATTGTATTTACTTTTTAGTACTGTTTTAGATGCTCTTGGTATCATGACTCTAGGTTTTGGGAGATTTGTTATATCTTATGAGTTTGTTTCCTTTTTATTTATCTTTCTTTAACTACGATCTATTTTGGGTCATGACAGTGATGATTCTTTATCGTTACCTTATTCAGCTGCCGATAATCAATACACATCTGAAGGGTCTATTTTTTTGGTCACAAACAAGACAAGAGCTCCCTAGGGAGAAACACTGAGCTGTATAAATCCCAGATCTAGAAAACTCTGAAGTTGTGTACTTTGCTCCTTAAGCTCTAAAGGAGCCATCATGTATAGAGGAATAAATATGTGCTTAGCGCCTGGCTTAACCTATTTTGCAAAATCAATCTCTTGTTCAGGCGGCAACCTAGACAAATCTACAAGAAATACATTAGAAAACTCACAAACAATAGGCACTGACTCCACAATAGGAGTCTCAGTTGTCACATCAAGCACATGCGCTAAATAACCCATAACCATCAATCTCTGAGCCTAAATATACAATATAATACCCATTGGTACCTAACTTACAAAACCCTTCCACATTATTGGAGATGTCCCTAACATCGCCAAGGTGATACTGTTGGCAAAGAAATCTAATGCAACATGATTTGGGGCCAACCAATCCATACCCACAATAATATAGAAATCTAGCATATCAAGTAGTATCAAATCAGCCTAAGTATCAAACCCTTGAAGAGTGACCGTACAACCTCAGCATACCTGGTTTACCACGAGTGAATCCCCCATTGGGGTCAATACCTGGACCTAGGAGGAAAGAGGCTTGGGGATCACACTCAAGTGAGAAACATAGTATGGCGACACATAATAGAACGTAGAACCTGGATCGAATAAGGTTGAAGTTGGCTGCTAGTATACAATAATCATACCTATGATGGCCTCGTCAGAAGCCTCAGCCTTGGCCCCTACTGGTACAAAATAAAAATTGTCCAGACGGCCTCCCTTTGATATCACCTCCGTCCCCATCTCTACAGCCCCTGGCGAGCCCTCTGAAACCTTGCTGAAAGCTCTGCTGGTCCCACGATCTCTATACGGGTCATCCTTGCGACCTCGATCCTGACCGCTACCCTTGACACTGTGTAAAGGAGCTAACTTGGTGGGCTGTGGGGTGGCGAGTACTGCTTGGTGCTCCAGACAGTCTTTAAGCCAATGGTGTGGTGCCCCGCACCCAAAATAGCCCAAAGTAGCCCTATCTCAGCGGTCATAATCATACTGCCCCGATGCAGATGCCCTGGAAGCCTGACTATCTATGGAGGGTGCCCCAACCGACCCTGATAAAGCAGAGTCACTCTCTTTCTGTCTATGCGCGGCAGGGTAGGAGGAACCACCCCAACTAAAGGTACTTAGGCTCTGATGGCCACACTCGGAAGCCTTCAATGATGCCTGGAGTGGTCGCCTGGTCTGACCCTACAAACCCCTCCTTGAAGGCCTGTCACTCGCCACACAAAACCCCGATCAGGAGCCACTAAACTCTCCCTCACGTCAAGCCCACTTGTCACTGGCCCCTTCGACCTTCCGACTAATCTGCTCCAACTAACAAGCATGATCAACAATATCCAAAAATGACTGACCTGAAGTCACCAGTGCATGTGTACCCATCCTCAACTGAGGCTTTGATGTCACCTAAGTTATACCTCCTTCTAGAAGATAAAGCAGTCTTTGTCAAGATGACAACCTAACCATGGTTAGGGTCAAACCCAAGGGAATATGTAGACTTAAGAGAATTCAATGATTACAATTCGAGTAGTTAATCGACTTACTTTCCCAAAAGAGGGGGGGGGGGTTTGCAATAATTGGTGGAAAAATAAACTAACTACTACAAGAGTGAAATCAATATGGAGAGAAACTAGGGTTTTGTGTTCCCCATGATTCCCTAACTTAGTATCACTGGATAACTAATTCTTTTCTAGCGTGTAGCATGTACGACGGTAAGTTAAGTTCACCAAGCCTTGGTTCAAAGGTGAGAGGTGAATTTCACTATGTGACTTGGCCCATCTCCATAGTGTGCATTACTAACCTTTACCTATTAGTCATTGTACAACCTCCCCTTGGCCCAGTTTGGTTGATTAGACGAGAACACATCAATCGAATCTTGTTAATTAATCTCTTTTCCTATTCATTACTACCTTGGTCCAATCAGTAATACTAGGCGAGTTCTAATGTTGGCCACCACTAGAAAACATTTAATATAAAGAGAGTTAATTAATACATGCATGCACACTTTCCAAGAATTATAAAAAAACCGATTTTACTTTGTTAGTTCTTCATGGTTCCCACAACCTTATTTGTGGATTTACCTACTCATGCTATGTGTAGATGCAAGAATTATGAATTGGAAAAATATAATGGAACACTTACACAGTAGAATTAAGAACAAGAAAATCCAACTTCAATAAGAATCACAAGCTTAAAGATGAAATTCAAACACATGTATTCTCAAAGACTCTCTAATGTAACCTTACTATTTTCTCTCTAATTATTGAGTTCTTTGAGTACTATGCAAAAACTTATGAAAAAGAACCTAATAAACCTATTTATAATAAGTTAAATACATGTCCAAAATGAATTAGAATAACTGGTCGGCACGTCATACGAAAGGGATTTACGGGCCATATTGCATTCCATGGCGGTAATCAGGGTCTCGTACAAAGCTATTGGAAATTTGGAATTCAAGTTTATGGCACCCCTCTACAACTCATAAAGTAGTTTACGACCCATAAGGGGGTTTCATTGGATGAATCTTCAAAAAGTCCCAATCTCTGATCCTCAGGGCACGAACAATCTTCTACGACTCGTAAATCATTCCACGACTTATCTGCATGTTCATAGAATCAACTTCAAAAAATATCCCCTCACTGGAATTGTCCACGAAACCCACTTCTAGACCCGTAGAATGATCTACATCCCATAAAGGGTCTCGTATTTCTTCAAAATTCAGCAACTTATGTATTTCTTCCAAAAATTAAGGCCAAACCTAAAATCCTGAAAACATAACACAAAAACACATAAAACCAACTAACATCACATTGAGAACACACAAATTTTTGAGTTTTAAGCATAAAAAATGTTGTATTTTGACAGCACATCAACACCCTCAACATAAAATTATTGCTTGTCCTTAAGCGACAGACTCAATCTATATAGCTAATACAGTAAAACACAGACCTCAACCCAATGGAATATATTACATTAATTCCAAATTCAGATACCCATACCACCCTTTCAAAACAGATTCAGATAACCATCTAGCAAACCAAACAGACTTGTGCATGTGATAATATAACTATGATAAGTGAGATACTGTCAACAATCCACAATCACTGAATAAGTCTAGTGCTAACAATGCAATACAAGTGCTCTCACAAAAAGAAGCCCCATATTTGACACTCAATAATGTTTCATGTATAACCTTGGGACTATGCAAATCACTCACTCTCACAGAAGATATTCATACATTATGCCTAATACCATAGGCTTGCCCCTATTCTAATGACTCAAACCTTCAACTACGTGGACTAGGATCATTTTAAGACTTTCTAGGCTTGTAACGTAGGCTCAAAGGGCTTTGGTACGATATTTTGGGAACAAAGTGACTAAAGGCCCTCATTGACATTGCGTTTTTCTACACTTTTGCCCTACCAACTCTATTATTTTCATTTCATTCTACCTTTCACCTATCTCAAGCTTTTCTGGGTGCTTTCTTTTCATTTTTCAGCCTTTTTGCCTTGCTTTCACACTTCAATTTTTCCTTTTAGCTCACAACTAACGCATCACTTATTTCTCTTGCACCCAGTACATGATTTTTCCCTTTTTCTCCACATAACTAACTTCCCTTCTTATATTTGTGTTTCACCCTTACATCACTCGCCCTCAACTTAGGCTTTTGGCCTGTATCGAGGTGCACAATATCCATCCTCCGAACCAGGGACACTTTTGGTAGCCACCCTCAACTTAGGCCTTTTGCCTCAGTCACAAAAATGTCCAGGAAGGACCAGGGCCAATTTCAGGATTTGACAACTAACAAGGCTAGGTTAATCTGGTGATTTCAAAGAATAGGTACATGTTAGGCTCAAATATTAGGAACAAGGGATATATTATGATTTTGGTTGGATATTTAGGCTACGTAGGCTACTAAGAACAAAGGCCTAAGATCCTTTCCTAATCCAACTAATCTACAGTCTAACTTATAGTAATATGGCAAGTTCTGAATTAGCACAAAATACATGAATCCAGCAAGTTAAGCTCACACTCACATGGCACTGACTACATTATCAACAAAAGACTCTCGGATCATGCTTTTTATCTCAAATTATCCTCACTTATCAGAACAAACATTGTCACATACCTAAGCATGCATGGTTGCTATCTAGACTACTAATCAAAATTTTTGATGGTATCATTTTTCAAACAAATCACAAAAAACATGCTATATGCCACATGTATTAGCACTTTATGCTACAAATACTACCTAAACATGTCAATTTAGTAGAAAGTAAATATCCACAAGGAAAACAAAACACATGCAAGAAAACCCCAGGATCAAAAATTGGGTAGTTATGGACCCAAGCTACTCATACTTCAGTGAGGCTCATAACTATCCACACCCCATCGAAAAAGATGTGTTGTCCCCAATTCACAAAATCAAAGCAAAAGAGAACATAAAGGGGTCAAAAATCATACTTGGGCGCCTAGGAACCAGTGTCCACGTTGTGTTGCCTCCCAAGCAACGCCTGATTTAATGTCACAGCACGACATAGGCGGCTTGAGTATTCAGACTTCCTTAAAATCCGATTCTTCCACCGTCTTTATCTCTTCCACATTTCCAAGGTATGGCTTGACTCTTTGGCCATTTACCTTGAAGGTTCCTACACTTCTTCTCTCTAACTCAATAGCCCCATGATCGAAGACACGTGATACGCTAAAGAGTCCCATCCATCTGGATTTGAGCTTCTTAGGGAACAACTTCAATCTTGAATTGCAGAGCAGCACCAAGTCCATTGGTGTGAATTGATGATTCTCTATGTGAAAATCATGTTGCAACTTCATTCTTTGTTTTTACAAGGCTAATATCTCATACACCTTTAATTGAAACTCATCAAGCTCATTGAGTTGGCTCAACCTAGAGTTTGCTATATCATTCTGATCCAAAATCAACTTCTTTAGCGCCCACGTTGCTTTATGCTCAAGTTCCACTAGCAAATGACATGCCTTCCCAAAGACAAGTTGGTAGGGGGACATGCCTATAGGGGTCTTGAATAATGTCCGGTATGCCCATAATGTGTCATCCAACTTCAACGACCAATTTGTCCGGTTTGCATTCAAAGTGTTGGATAGAATTTGTTTAATTTCCTTATTAGACACCTCCTCCTGCCCGCTCATTTGGGGATGATAAGGCGTTGCCACTCGATGTTTCACCACATATTTCTCCTAAAGATCCTTAAAAATCCTATTGCAGAAGTGAGAACCTCCATTGCGGATGATTGCCTGAGAGGTGCCAAACCTTGAGAAGATGTTCTTTTTTAGAAATGCTATGACACTTTTGCCCTCATTATTGGGTAGAACCACAACCTCAACCCACTTCGATACATAATCCACAACGACTAAGATATACTTGTTTTTGTGTGAGCTAACAAAAGGTCCCATGAAGTCTATCCGCCATACATCAAATAACTCAAGCACCATAATGGAGTTTAGAGGAAGCTTATATTTGGGGGAAACACCACCTTCTATTTGGCACCTAGCATAAGCTTTTGCATAGTCATGGGTGTCTTGGTGAATGGTGGGACAACAATACCCATACTGTAAGATCTTGTGTGTTGTCTGAACTCCACTATAATGCCTACCTACTAATGACGAATGACACATATCAAGTATGCTCATCATCTCAATCTCAGGAATATAACGATGAATAATCCCGTACAAACATACATGAAACAAGTATGGGGCATCCTAAAAAAATTCCTCACATCAAACATGAACTTTTGACGTTGATGTGTGTTCAGATCGGGTGGCACAATATCACTCACCAAGTACTTTGCATAATCTTTGAACCATGGTATTAGGTCATGTGATGCTGCCAACACTAGAATCGAATCACTGATCTCCAATCTATCATTAAAATTTGTCATTGCCCCATCTTCTAGTCTGGAAAGGTGATCTGCAACCTAATTTTCTGTCCCTTTTTTGTCGATGACGTCGAAGTTGAACTCTTGCAGGAGGAGTACCTATCTCATCAACCTTGAATTTGCATCCTTCTTTTTAATCAAGTATCTGAGTGTTGAGTGGTTAGTGTGCACAACCACTTTGGCCTCTAACAAATATGGCCTGAACTTCTCGTATTCAAACACCACGTAAAGGCCTCTAACAAATACGGCCTGAACTTCTCGTATTCAAACACCACGACAAGTAACTCTTGCTTAGTGACAGTGTAATTCTTCTGGGCTATATCTAGGACTTTGCTTGCATAGTATATGGGATGTAATCTCTTTCCTTGGTGCAATCCCAATACTACACCTAGAAGAACCCCACTTGCATCACATATGATCTCAAAAGGCTTGGACCAGTCTCGAGCTACAATGATTGGGGGTGAAATCAACCTCTTCTTTAACTCTTCAAAGGCTTTAAGGCACACATCATTGAACACGAACTTAGCATCCTTCTCCAACAACTTGCACAAGGGGTGTGCATTTTTGGAGAAGTCTTTTATGAACCTCTGATAGAATCCTGCATGCGTTAGGAAGCTCCTCACACCCATGATTGAGATGGGTGGGGGAAGCTTTTCAATCACCTCCACTTTAGCTCTTTCGACCTTGATCCCATTGTTGGGTATTTTATGCCCCAACACAATTCCCTCCTTTGCCATGAAGTGACACTTCTCCCAATTTAGCACTAGATGGTTTTCCTTGCATCTTTGCAACACAACATGTAAGTGCTTCAAGCAGTCTTCAAATGGGTCTCCAACCATACTAAAGTTATCCATGAAGACTTCAATAGTGTCCTCCACCATGTTAGAGAAGATAGACATCATGCATCTTTGGAATGTTGCTGGGGCATTACACAACCCAAATGGCATCCTCTTGAATGCGAAAGTGTCGTAAGGGCAGGTAAAGTATCGTCTTCTCCTGATCCTCTTGTAACACCCCACATCTTACATGTACTAGTCCTATGCATCTGAAACATGATATGGTGGGGTCAAATCAGCACACATTTTTAAAAGTGCTTGAATTTCAGATTAGAGGGCTATGTGTACGTCTAACGCTTAAGATGAACGAGTGTATATAACTTTTAAGTAAAATTGAGAAGATCGTGGCCTTAAATGAAGTGAATAAGGTGAGGTGCTTGTGGGACTTAGGAAGCTAGCAGGTGATTCACCTACGTTCTTAGCTTAAATAGGCTAGGTAGATGGAGATGAGGCCCAACACCGAATTTATTCAAGTTTGATAAAGAATAAACCCCAAGTTAAGGGTGTAATTTAGGCAAATAGTTTAGAATCATAAAGGGACAATACTTTCAGCCCAAGATGAATAAGAAAAGGGCCAAATTACATTCACAACCCACTTCACAAATAAGGCCTAAACTAAGTGAAAGGAGAAGACACAAATCAGCAGCCAAGCCCATCAAATTGAAACCCAATAAGGCCCAAGTGAAAGAGCCAAGTAGGTGCATCACCACCTTGATAAAATGTGGCTGAAATTTGAG
Organism: Solanum rostratum; assembly: GCA_029948455.1. NCBI lineage: Eukaryota > Viridiplantae > Streptophyta > Magnoliopsida > Solanales > Solanaceae > Solanum > Solanum rostratum. The sequence continues at coordinate 42,888,224 of CM057045.1, forward strand.
GAGAAAGTCAGCCAAGAGAGTCCCTATAAAAAGGGTTAAAAACCATTAAATTTAAGTCATTAAACATAGACAAAAAAATAGATTTTCCAAATTTTTTCTCCTTGCTCTCTCTTCACTTTGTAAAGCAGCCAATGCACACCTTTAGGGTTCTTGAAGAGTACCGGATCCTTGAGGTCTAAGGTAAGTAAAATACCTATGGTTAGTATAATTTCTCCATGAAATACATGAGGTGTACGATGGTTGTACTTGTGCAGGAATTTTAGATAACATGTGTTCAGAAGATTGTTATACAATTTTCTTGTTTATTAAGAGGATTTTCTCTTGTTGGTTAGCTGAACTATGAAGTAAGGTTTATTATTTTAACAAGGATTAGTTCTGTAGTGATGAAAGAGGGCTTCTGTACCATTTTTATCTTCCGCAAAAATGAGTTCTTATATAATATCTTAATAGTGCTGTTAGTAGGAACTTGTGGGCGGTAATTGGAGATTGTTGTCTCACGTTTTCCCTCTACTTTAGGAATGTTTTTGGAATGTTTTAAGAATGTCTTTATATATAAATATGTTGAGGACATTTTGGTTGAGGTTGAAACAGATTTGGAATTTTTGACGTCGAAATGTAGCGAAAGGACGTAATGTTACGTTGCCTACTTGCGTGTTGTGTAGATTTATTGTATATTGTACTTTATGAGCTATTATAAGCCTGTTATGTGACTAAAACAAGCTGTATGTAACATGCATACGAGAATGTGTGCTAAATGAAAATACAGTTAGAGGTGGAAAGGTTGAATGAATATTCGTGGATTAATAGTTAAAAACTTGCTGCCCGAGTGTTTTTTTATGAGATTGGACTGCCAAGATGTGTTAATTAGCTGCTATAGTTTTATCACCTACTATATTGTAGATAAGTATTTGGAGGAAAAGGAGACTACTTCGAGGTAATAATGATGTAGTACAACGAGGTATGTAAGGCTACTCGATTTTCTATTATATGACATGAAATCTAGGTTCTTCCTTGGCATATAAAGGCTCTTACCAACTCCGACATAACTAATAACCGTGTCTTCACTCTTTACCATGTTCATATTCTCCCATACATAGCCATTGTCAATTTTGCATACTAACTTTGGATACATAAATACATGAGCTCCTTTTGTTGCTAACTAAAGTCCACGTGTTGTTTCATCTCCTATGCTTTTCATTAGTTGTGCAACTCTCTTTTCAATGTGGTGTTGTCCTGCATGGTTGTTTATATGTCACATGTTATGTCTATAACCCTACTACTCTAAATTTTATGACCACCAAAAGAATCATCTCAAAAGTAAATAAAAGATAAATCAAAGTTGCTTATTAATGGGTGGTATTCCAGGGGTGGAAGAATCACCTAACATGGGTTGATCCCATATTACGAGGGGTATCCCAGGGGTGAAAGGAAAGCCTAGCATGGGTCGATCCTGGTATTGATTTACCACTTATTAGCTGGTCATTTATATGATATACTACGCAGAGATTATACAGTAAAAAAGGTAAAGTAATAAAAATGACATAAAGTACATGATACCACCAATGACTAAAGGTGGTGTTTTATCCTTACACACCAGTGTATGATTTCTTTTGAGTTCTTATTTCATATACAATACTTTCTTCCTTACATATTCAATATATTATCTCATACTGATGTCCCTTACGGGGACCTACATTTTATGCTGCAGGTACAAGAGCTACTAGATCTTCCCAGTAGGAGTACAGGATATCCAACTGCTGTTACTGAGCTCCAGGTTGCTTCGGGGCTTTGTGTGTCTAGAGATTATATTTTTGTATTGTATAGTTGGTCATGAGATGGGGCCTGTCCAGATACTTATAGATACCGTTCTTTATCTAGAGGCTTTATAGACTATGTAAAGTAAAGTGTGGTCATGTATCGTACTTTAGACTTCGTGGCTTCAACGACCTAGTCATATGCATTTCCTTTTGGCTTGTTATTACTATCTACTTTCTTGAAAGCATGTTAAATATGGAAACCCCTTTACAATATGGTTCTATGTTAGTTCTCCCAGCCTTGTCGGAAATGGGTGCCAGCTAACCTTAATGGGACTTTTGGCGTGACAAAAGTGGTATCAAAGTGGGTCGTCCTAGGGAGTCTACAAAGCCGTGTTTATGTAGAGTCTTGTTTATGGATGTGTTGTGCACCACATTTATAAGCAAGAGGCTACGTGGCATGTAGGAGTTGTCACTTTCTTCTCATTCTTTAGATTGTGCCATAGAGCCAAGTGTTGTAGGTTGATTGTTTCTAACCTCTAAATTGTTTTTTCCAGCGAGTATGCCATGAACAAGGAAAAGTAAAGGAAAAAGGAAGAAAGTAGAAGTGGTAGTTGGTGTACCCAGTCAGGTAAGACAACAAAATGAGGCCCTAGATGAGTCTCTGCCATAAACATCTCCAACTCCTCAAGCTCCTAAAGAACCCGAGAGTAGTGAAACTCCCCTAAAACCACCACCGATGCTACCGTGCGTGATCTGAGAAATGCAGTCCAACTATTGACTCGTATAGTTGCTTGCCAAGGTCAAAGACAAGAAGGCCTAGTTATAGGTGCCGGTGGTGCGAATAGAGCAACTAGCACGAGGGTACATGATTTCCTTAATTTGGACCCTCCATCTTTTACCGGGTCAGATCCTAATGAGGATCCACAAGACTTCATCGATCAGATCCAATGTACTTTGGATGTTATGCACATAAGCGGTACAGAAGTTGTACAGTTGGCAACATATAGATTGAAGGGTGTGGCTATATTGTCGTATGAAGATTGGAAGCAATCTAAGGGTATAGATGTACCTACAACTACCTGGACGGAGTTCAAAGAGGCATTTCTTAACCATTACTTGCTATTAGAGATCTGAGAGGCCCGTGCAGATCAGTTTTTGAATCTCCACCAAGGGACTATGGGCGTGAGGGAGTATAGTCTTCAACTTAATTCCCTGGCTTGGTATGCTCCTAATGTAGTCTCTACTATAGAAGATAGAGTTCATTGATATGTGGATAGGTTGGATTCGTATTTGGTAAGAGACTGTACCATTGCTTCTTTGAATAAAGACATGGATATAGCGAGGATGCAAGAATTTGCACAAAAACTGGAGGATCAGAGGCAAAGAAGAAGGACACAAGAGTTAGAAAGGGGGAAGTCCAAGAGGGCCAGATCTACAGGGCAGTTTATACCATCCCAGGGTGAGTTTAGGCCTCGATTTTCTAATAAACCACCTAGGCCATCATCCTCCTACTCTGTAGTTAGTGCTCCACCATAACTTCAAGGGTCTAAAGTTAATCAGTTTAGTCAAAGAAGTGAGGGCCAAGATGCACGGACAATGGGATATTCAACAAGCCAACAAATTCCTCCTAGGCAACCTTGCAAACAATGTGAGAGGAGTCATTTAGGTACATGTAATGTTGTGATAGATGCTTGTTATTGGTGTGGTGTACCAGCGCATATGATGAGAGACTGCCCGAGAAGATGTATGGGTGATATAACACAACTTACTGGATCTGCTAGATGGGTCTATTATAATTGTGTAGTTGCTATTTGTGACCGTGACACATTGGCTGACCTTGTTGAGCTAGAAATGGTGGAATTTGATGTTATAATGGGTATGGATTGGTTAGCTTCTTGCTATGCCACTATGGATTGCCAAACTAAGAGAGTGTATTTCAACTTTCCAAATGAGGTGGTCCTTGAATGGGAAGGCAATGTTAGGGCACCAAATGGTAAGTTTGTTTCCTATTTTAAGGCAATGAAGATGATGTTAAAGGGATATATATGTCATCTAGTTAGAGTGAGGGATACGGAGGCAGAATCACCAACTCTTCAATCTGTTCCAATAGTGAATGAATTTGTTGATGTGTTTCCTAAAGAGCTTCCGGGTTCACCTCTAGAATGAGAAGTAGATTTTGGTATTGACTTACTTCCAAGCACTCAACCTATTTCTATCCCTCCATATAGAATGTCCCCAGCAGAATTATGTGAATTAAAGGAGCAATTAAAAGACGTGCTAGAGAAGGGTTTTATAAGACCTAGTGTGTCCCCCTTGGGGTGTGCCAATGTTATTTGTACGTAAAAAGGATGGCACCTTGAGAATGTTTATTGACTACCGATAATTGAATAGGGTGAAAATTAAGAACAAATACCCCCTCCCCAGGATTGATGATTTATTTGATCAGTTACAGGGTGCCAAATGCTTTTTGAAAATTGATTCGAGATCAGGTTATCACCAAGTGAGGGTAAAGGAGAAAGATATACCCAAGATAGCCTTTAGGACACACTTTGGTCACTTTAATTTCTTGTTATGTCATTTGGGCTGACAAATGCACCAATAGTTTTTATGGATTAAATGAACAGGGTATTCAAACCATTTTTGATGTATTTGTGATAGTATTTATAGATGATATTTTGGTATAATCAAGATCAAAAGAGGACCACACAAATCACTTATGATAGGCATTACAAGTTCTTCGTGATCAACAATTGTACGCCAAGTTTTCCAAATGTGAATTTTGTCTAAAATTAGTGGCATTCTTGGGTCATATTATATCCGATTAAGGAACAAGGGTTGATCCACAAAAGATAGAGGCAGTGAAAGATTGGAAAAGGCCAACAACACCCACAGAAGTTCGAAGCTTCCTAAGGTTGGTAGGTTATTACAGAAGGCTTGTTGAGGGTTTTCTTCTATTTCTGCACCTCTAACAAAGTTGACACATAAGGCGACCAAGTTTCAATGGAATGATGTATGTGAAAGGAGTTTCCAATAGTTGAAAAGTAGGCTAACTTCTGCACCTGTGCTAGTGCTTCCAGAAGGCATGGAGGGGTATTTGGTGTATTGTGATGCTTCAGGATTTGGCTTAGGGTATGTACTGACACAACATGGTAGGGAAATTTCTTATGCCTCGAGACAACTGCGACTGCATGAGAGAAACTACCTAACACATGACCTTGAGCTAGCAGTTGTTGTGTTTGCCTTGAAAATATGGCGCCACTATTTGTATGGGGTTCATATTGACGGATATACTGATCATAAGAGCCTATAGTACATCTTTAAGCAGAAAGACCTAAATTTAAGACAATGTAGGTGGCTGGAGCTAATAAAAGATTATGACATTGATATACAATACCATCCAGAGAAAGTAAATGTGGTAGCCGATGCTCTGAGTCGTAAGGCAATCATGAATATTGGTGATCAAACAATGGTAAGTCAAGGAGTGGCTAAGGATCTACGTCAACTAGCTAATTTCGGAGTTCGCTTCCTTGAAACTCCAAAGGAAGGGGTTATTGTGCATAATGCTGCAGAGTCTTTATTGGTAATGGAGGTAAGAGAAAAGCAGTTCGAGGATCCTGTTCTACGATGACTTAAGGAAAAGGTGAGTCAAGGTACGATGAAGGGCTTTGAACTTACACAAAATGGAGTACTTTATTGCCAAAATAGATTATGTGTTCCTAATATTAATGGACTAAGAATAAGGATAATGGAAGAAGCCCATCATTCACGATATTTCATCCATCCAGGATCAACTAAGATGTATCATGACCTGAAGGGAATGTTTTGGCGGGGAGGCATGAAAAAGGACCTTGCAGAACTTGTGGCTCAATGTCCGAATTGCCAACAAGTCAAGGTAGAGAACCAAAAGCCAAGAGGTTATATGCAATGTATAGAGCTTCCAACGTGGAAATGGGATATGATTAATATGGATTTTGTTACTGGGTTGCCTCGCTCATTTCAGAAGTTTGACTCCATATGGGTAATAGTTGATAGGCTCACAAAGTCAACAGACTTCTTGCCAGTTAAGAGTGATTATACAGCTGAAGAGTATGCAAAGTTATATCTCAAAGAGATAGTTAGGCTACATGGGGTCCCGATCTCCATTATATCTGGGAGCTCAATTCACAACAAAGTTTTGGAAGTCCTTCTAAAGGAGCTTAGGGATACAAGTGAATTTAAGTATAGCTTTCCATCCTCAAACAGATGGTTAGGCAGCAAGCACAATTCAAACACTTGAAGATATGTTGCGGCCTTGTGCATTGGACTTCAAGGGTAGTTGGGTAGACCATTTGCCACTTATCGAATTTGCCTATAATAATAACTACCATTCAAGCATCAAGATGGCACCTTATGAAGCTTTGTATGGAAGGAAATATAGGTCGCCAATAGGATGGTTTGAAGTGGGTGAAGCCACTTTTCTTGGGCCAGATCTAGTCCAACAAGCCATGGAAAAAAAGTCAAGGTAATACAACATTGACTAGAAACAGCCCAAAGTCATCACAAATCATATGCGGATGCTAGGAGTAGAGGATTGGAATTCTCAGTCGGATATTGGGTATTCTTAAAGGTGTCCCCAATGAAAGAAGTTATGAGATTCGGTAAGAAAAGAAAACTAAACCTACGTTACATAGGGCCATATAAGGTTATTAAAAGGTTTGGGCAGGTTGCGTATAAACTGGAGCTACCCCAGGAGCTTTCAATGGTTCATCTAGTTTTTCATGTCTCAAAGCTTCAAAAATGCAGGTGACCCAACTCGTATCACTCCTATTGAAAATGTGAAAGTTACATAAGATCTTACTTATGAAGAGGTACCTATTACTATCCTCGATCGCCAAGTTAAAAAGCTACGAAATAAAGAAATACCTTCAGTAAAGGTACTTTTGAGGAATTAGCAAGTAAAAGAGATAACATGAGAGGCAGAAGAAGCGATAAGATCTAAGTACCCTTATTTATTTGAAGCTAAGGAGGAATTCCAAGATGCAGAGGTGGGGCGTTAATAAGTATGTGAGTTTGAATTCTAATTATGTTGTCAAAAGTTTGTTTACATGAAAGTTTAAACTTGTATGACCTATCCCATTAATGCTAACATTCGGGGACGAATGTTCCTAGGGGGGATGATATAACACCCCACATCTTACATGTACTAGTCCTATGCATATGAAACATGATATGGCGAGGTCAAATCAGCCACAAATTTTTAAAAGTGCTTGAATTTCAGATTAGAGGGCTACGTGTACCTCTAAAGCTCAAGATGACCGAGTGTATATAAGTTTAAGTCAAATTGAGGAGATCGCGGCCTTAAACGAAGTGAAAGAAGTGAGGTTCTTGTGGGACTTAGGAAGCTAGCAGGTGAATCACCTATGTGCTTAGCTTAAATAGGCTAGGTAGACGGAGACGAGGCCCGGCACCAAATTTGTTCAAGTTCGATAAAGAATAAACCCCAAGTTAAGGGTGTAATTTGGGCCCATGGTTTAGAATCATAAAGGGACAATATTTTCAGCCCAAGATGAATAGGAAAAGGGCCAAATTACATTCACAATCCACTTCACAAATAAAGCCCAAACTAAGTGAAAGGAGAAGACAAAAATTGGCAGCAAAGCCCATCAAATTGAAAACCAAGTGAAAGGGACAAGTAGGTGCATCACTACCTTGAAAAAATGTGGCTGAAATTTGAGGAGAATGTCGGTCAAGAGTGGCCCTATAAAAAGGGTTAAAAACCAGCAAATTCAAGTCATTAGACATAGACAAAAAATAGATTTTCCAAAGTTTTTCTCCTTGCTCTCTCTTCACTTAGTAAAGTAGCCAAGGCACACCTTTAGGATTCTTGAAGAGTACCTGGTCCTTGAGGGCTAAGTTAAGTAAAATTACCTATGGTGTAGCATAATTATTCCATGAAAAACATGAGGAGTATGCTGGTTGTACTTGTGCAGGATTTTTGGATAGCATGTGTTACGAAGATTGTTGTACACTTTTCTTGTTTATTAAGAGGCTTTTCTCTCCACTGTATAAGAATAAAGGTGATATTCAAAACTGTAATAATTACAGGGGTATCAAGTTGTTGAGTCATACTATGAAGTCTTGGGAGAGAGTGGTGGAGATGAGGGTGAGAAAAGTAGTTTTTATCTCAGAAAACCAGTTTGGATTCATGCCAGGACGGTCGACTACTGAAGCAATCCACCTTGTTCGGAGAATAGTGGAGAAATACAGGGAAAGTAAGAAGGACCTTCATATGGTGTTCATTGATCTTGAGAAGGCCTATGACAAAGTCCCGAGGGATGTCCTATGGAGGTGTTTGAAGATGAAAGGCATCCCAATGGAAAATATTAGAGTGATAAAGGACATGTACGACGGGGCCATAACTCGGGTAAGAACGGTGGGAGGAGACTATGAATATTTTTCTGTTCAGATGGGACTTCATCAAGGATCTGTGCTGAGCCCTTTTTTATTTGCCTTGGTGATGGATGAGCTGACGCGATCTATCCAAGAGGAAGTCCCATGGTGTATGTTGTTTGCAAATGACATAGTACTGATTGATGAGACCCGGACCAAAGTTAATGATAGGTTGGAGGTATGAAGACACCCTTTGGAGACTAAAGGATTTAAACTGAGCAGGACCATAACAGAATACTTGGAGTGCAAATTTAGTGTTGCGAGGGATGAAGCAGACATTGATGTGAGACTTGCGGCTCACCTTATCCCCAAGAAGGAAAGCTTTACGTATCTGGGGTCTATCATCCAGAGTAGTGGGGATATCGACGATGATGTCACACATCGTATTGGGGAGGCTTGGACAAAATGGAGGTTGGCCTCTGGAGTATTGTGTGATAAGAAGATACCACCTAAACTCAAAGGTATGTTCTACAGAATGGTGGTTAGACCATCTTTGCTATATGGGGTGGAGTGTTGGCCAATTAAAAATGTACATGTTCAAAAGATGCAGGTCGCATAAATGAGGATGTTAAGATGGATGTGTGGTCACACCAGGAGTGATAAGATTAGGAACGAGGTCATTCGAGAGAAGCTAGAGATGGCCCCTGTAGCTGACAAGATGAGGGAAGCGAGACTGCGATGGTTTGGACATCTACAGAGAAGGAGTACCGATGCCCATGTTAGAAGAGGTGAGAGGATAGATTTGGGAGCTACAAAGAGGGGTAGAGGTAAACCAAAGAAGTATTAGGGGGAGGTGATTAGATATGATATGGTGAAACTTGATCTCACCAAGGACATGACCTTAGACAGGAAGGAGTGGAGGTCGAGAATTAGAGTAGCAGGCTAATAGGGTAGATAGGAAGGAGTGGTAATTGTCTGCCTTTATATGTTATTTATTTGCCTTTACATGTTTACTATCCTGTATCTATGTATTATCATGTGTTCTTCTCTTTCTTGCCTGTTTATCATATCTAGCTTATTCTGCTGATGGGTTTTTGTGACGAGGGTTTCCAGGAAACATCCTCTCTACCTATGTGGTAGTGGTAAGGTCTGCGTACATCTTACCCTCCCCAGACCCCACTTGTGGGATTTCACTGGGTATGTTGTTGTTGTTGTAAGAGGCTTTTCTCTTGTGGTCTAGATAAATTATGAAGTAAGGTTTATGATTTTAACAAGGATTAATTCTGTAGTGATGAAAGAAGGTTGCTGCACCATTTTTATCTTCCGCAAAAATGAGTTCTTGTATGATATCTTAATGGTGCTCTTAATAGTAACTTGTGGGCGGATAATTGGAGATTGTTGTCTCATGTTTTCCCTCTACTTTTGGACTGATTTGGAATGTTTTAAGACTGTTGTTATATTTAAATATGTTAAGGATAGTTTGGTTGAGGTTGAAATAGATTTGGAATTGTTGACGTCGAAATGTAGCGAAAGGATGTAATGTTACATTGCCTACTTGCGTGTTTTGTAGAGTTGTTGTATGTTGTACTTTATGAGTTGTTGTAAGACTGTTATGCGACTAAAACAAGCTGGATGTAACATGTATATGAGGAAGTGTTCTAAATGAAAATATGATTAGAGGTTGAAAGGTTGAAAGAATACTTGTGGATTGATAGTTACAAGTTTGTTGCCCGAGTGTTTTTTATGAGATTGGACTGCCAAGAGGTGTGTATTAGCTGCTAATATTAGTTTTATCACCTATTATATTGTAGATAAGTATTTGGAGGAAAAGGAGACTATTTAGAGGTAATAATGACGTAGTACAATGAGGTATGTAAGGCTACTCAATTTCCTATTATATGACATGAAATCTAGGTTCTTCTTTAGAACATAAAGGCACTTACCGATTCCGACATAACTAATAACCGTGTCTATACTCTTTACCATGTTCATATTCTCCAATACATAGTCATTGTCAATCCTGCATACCAACTTTATATATATAAATACATGAGTTCCTTTTGTTGCTAACTAAAGTCCATGTGTTGTTTCATCTCCTACGCATTTCATTAGTTGTGTAACTCTCTTTTCATTGTGATGTTGTTGCATGATTGTTTATATGTCACATGTTATACAAATAATCCTACTACTCTAAATGTTATGAACACCAAAAGAATCATCTCAAAAGTAAATAAAAGATAAATCAAAGTTGCTTATTAATGGGTGGTATTCCAGGGGTGGAAGAATCACCTAGCATGGGTTGCTCCCATATTACGGGGGGTATCATAGGGGTGAAAGGAAAGCCTAGAATGGGTTGATACTGACATTGATTTACCACTGATCAACTGGTCATTTATATGATATACTGCACATGAATTATACAATAAAAAAAGGTAAAGTAATAAAAAGAATATAAAGTACATGATTCCACAGTATAACTAAAGGTGGTTTTTTATCCTTACACACCAGTGTATGATTTCATTTGAGTTCTTATTTCATATACAATACTTCCTGCCTTACATATTCAGTACATTATCTCGTACTGATGTCCCTTACTGGGGACCTGAATTTTATGCTGCAGGTACAAGAGCTACTAGATCTTCTCAATAGGAGTACATGATATCCAAGTGTTGTTACTGAGCTCCAGGTTGCTTCAGGGCTTTGTGTGTCTAGGGATTATATTTTTGTATTGTAAAGTTAGTCATGAGGAGGGGCCTATCCGGATCCTTATAGATATCGTTCTTTGTCTAGAGGCTTTGTAGACTATGTAAAGTAAATTGTGGTCATGTATCGTACTTTAGATTTCGTGGCTCCAATGGCCTAGTCATATGCATTTCCTTTTGGCTTGTTATTACTGTCTACTTTCTTGAAAGCATGTTGAATGTGGAAACCCCTTTACAATGTTCATAGAAAGTGCATGGGTCTATGTTCGTTCTCCCTAGCCTTGTCGGTAATGGGTGTCAGTCCGCCTTAATGGGACTTTTGGTGTGACACTTATGAAGTAATTATGATTTTATTACATCCTAAATATCCTTCACAGAAGCAATACCAACCCTTCCCAGCTAGTCAATCTAACATTTGATCCATAAATGGCATAGGGAAGTGTTTTTTCTCTGTTGAAGCATTTAGTTTTCTGTAATCTATGTGTATCGTCCATCCAGTGATTGGCCACATCGAGATCAACTCATTACTGGCATTTGGTACCACTGTGATACCCCCTTTTGGAACACACTGAGCCGAACTCACCCATTCATTATCGGCAATTGTGGATCACTCTTGTATCCAACCATTTGATGATCTCCTTTAATACAACCTCTTGCATGAGAGGGTTGAGGCGCCTTTAGTGCTTAATACTTGGCTTGTAGTCCTTGACCAACTGGATTTTATGTGCGCATATCTCGGGGGAGGGGGAGGGGATACTAATGATATTCACAATCGTCCATCCAATGGCCTTCTTAGAACTGTCTAAGCACCATGAAAAGGGCGCTCACCTGCTCGTCATTCAAATCAGCAACAACTATAACTGGAAAAATGTTGTTTGCTCCCAAGAATGTATATCTCAAATGTGCTGGAAGGGCCTTAAACTCTAATAGCGGTGGTTCTTCGATGGAGGGCTTTGTGGGCGGTGACTCCCAATTTTGCAAGTCTAGCTCTAGTTTGGCTTGGCGCGTAGGGCCATAAGACACCCCTAGAGCATTCATTGTCTCCTCATAATTTGGGATGCCATCACTATCGAAGTTCATCAACACTACTTCTAAAGTGTCAAATCTCAATCTCACCTGAAGTGGTACTTCTGGTTCAGCATCATCAACAGTTTCAATAATCGAGACCACTCTCAAATCATTCTCTTTCTTTACCTGCTTATAGATGTTGAACACAACCTCTTCTTTCCCAAATCTAAACTTGAGTTGGGCCTTCTTTATGTCCACCAAAGTGTGTCCGGTGGCTAAGAAGGACTTTCCTAAGATGATAAGGACTTCAAAATCAACCTCGCAATCCAAGATCACATAATCTGTGGGGAATATGAACTTCTCAACTTTGATCAACACATCATACTGTATCCCCATAGGCTTATTTACTATGCGATCAGCTATCAATAATCACACACTCATCGGAGTAGGGTTTCCCAATCCAAGCTTCTTCAAAACCGCAAGGGGCATCAAATTAATGTTGTCACCTAGATCACATAATGCCCTTGCGAACTCTATATCTCCAATGGTGAAGGTATGGTGAAAGCACCATGATCTTCTCTCTTCTGAACCAAGGACCTCGTAGCAATAACACTATAATGCTGAAGCTCTTGGGAGAGCTCCTGACACACAATGTGCTTCTTTGTGACCAGGTCCTTCATGTACTTAGCATACTTTGGCATCTTCTTCAATACCTCAATGAGAGGGATGTTGATGGAGAATTGTTTAAGCATGGAGAGAATGTGCTTAAACTTTCCTTCCTCCTCCCTCTTTTTGATTCTTTGATGGAAGGGTAGAGGCCTATATGTTGGCACATAGGGACCATTTTTAGAGCCATCTCTGCGATCCCAATTTGCATCTCTCTCTAGACCCTATTCCTATCATAATATCCTCCATGGTTTTCCCTGAAAGCTTTATCTCTTTTAAAGTTCCGACCTTGGTTTCCTTGACCTTGGCGCCAATAGTCCTTGTTGGACCATTGGGCATTGGTCTAGAAACCCCCATCTGATCAGTAACAAAACATGTGTCCTCATCATAATAAGGCTCATTATACAAATGCGCACGTGGAGGTTGATGAACTACTACATTTGTATAATGAGCCTTGTTATGATTCGCTCTTAGTTTTGCTTTATCATCACCTCCATACCTATGAGAATTTGGGCAAACTCTTGCATAATTTCCTCATTAATCTTTTGGTTGTCTGAACCAACACTGACAGGGCACGAACTTTTGGTAGATTCTTTGTCTCTCTGCCCCCATGCATGATTAGACTTGTCCACTCTCTCCATCCGTTTTACTATCCTTGTGAATGGTTGATCTAATAACATGCCCCCCGTGATAGTATCAGCAAAAGTCTGACTGTTCTCATCAAGGGCATGATAGAAGATCTCTACCAAGGCATCATCAACTATCTTGTGGTCTGGAACACTCCTCAAGAATTTGGTGAACCGTTCCCATGTAGTACTAATCAACTCACTAGGAAGTTGAAGTTGTTGATCTAGTCCTTCAACTTGAGCTTTTTCGATCTAGGGAAGTACCTCTCCAAAAAGGCCCTTTGCAAATCTTCCCAACTAGTGATAAAACCCTACGAAAGCTCAGATAACGTGAGTGTTACATTGCTAGTAAGAGATAATGGGAAGACATGAAGACCCACATCATCCATAGACAAATTTTGTGTTCCCATCACACTCTTACAGACGAATGCAACATTGTGTAGGTGGCTATGTGGATCCTCCGATAGTAAAACCACAAATAGTCCAGAGTTCTGCAACATCTGAGGAAACCCACTCGAGACTATGAATTTTGTGTCTACCGGTAGTGGTAGCAACACAAATAGCTCCAGTCACCTCCATAGACATAGAATTTAGCCTATATTGATTCCACTGGTAAGCATTGGCATTAAAATCCTGTGGCTGTGGAGTAATATCGTCAAGAGGAGGTGAGTTTTCATCTCCAACATTTTCATTATCATTCCTGTTTAGGGCTGCATTGCTCGCGTTGTCGGCATTACCTTGGGTCATTGTCCTCAACGTTCTCAGGATTTCTGGATCAAATGGAGTTAGGGGATTTCCTTGACTTCGAGTATTAGGCATACACTACACTTACACCCCGAAAAAGACAAAAACAAAAACAAAAACATAAAATATGGGAAATAAGGATTAACACTCAAATCACTATGAATTAACTAATTCTAGCCGTATTCCCTGGCAACGGTGCCAAAATCTTGGTATCACCCAAGTTACACCTCCTTTTAGAGGTTAAAGTGGTCATTGTCAAGAAATAAAACCTAGAAAGGTTAGGGTCAAACCCAAGAGAATACATAGACTCAAGAGAATTCAATGATCGCAATTCGAGTAGTTAACTAACTTACTCCCCCAAAAGGGGGGGGGGAGGGGTTGCAATAATCGATGAAAAATAAACTAACTACTACAAGAGTGAAATCAATATGGAGAGAAACCAGGGTTTGTGTTCCCGATAATTCCCTAACTTAGTATCACTAGATAACCTAATTCTTTTTTGGTGTGTAGCATGCAAGACGGTAAGTTAATTTCACCAAGCCCTTGGGTCAAAGGTGAGAGGCGAATTTCACTATGAGACTTGGCCATCTCCATAGTGTGCATTACTAATCCTTACATATTAGTCCCGGTACAACCTCCCGTTGGCCCAATTTGGTTGATTAGACGAGAACACATCAATCAAATCTGTTAATTAATCTCTTTTCCTATTCATTACTACCTTGGTCTAGTCAGTAACACTAGGCAGGTTTTAATGTTGGCCAACACTCGAAAATATTCAATACGAAGAGAGTTAATTAATACATGCATGTAAACTTTCCAAGAATTATGAATTATTCTGTTTCACCTTGTTAGTTATTCACAATTCCCACAACCCAAGTTGTGGATTTAGCTACTTATGCTCTGTGTAGATGCAAGAATTATGAACTGGAAAAACATCATTGAACACTTACACAATAGAATTAAGTACAAACAAATCCAACTTTAATAAGAATCACAAGCTTATATATGAAATTCAAACACAAGTGTTCTCAAAGACTCTCCAATGTAACCTCACTATTTTCTCTCTTTAATTACTGAGTTCTCTGAGTATATGCGAAAACGTATGAGAAAGAACCTAAGAAATCTATTTATAATAAGTAAAATAATACATGTCCAAAATGAATTGGCATAACTGGTCGGCACGCCATACGAAAGGGGTTTATGGGCCATATTACATTCCACGGCCTGTAACTGGGGTCTTGTACAAAGCTACTGGAAATTTGGACTTCAAGTTTACGACACCCCTCTACTACTCGTAAAGTAGTTTTTGACCCATAAGGAGGTTTTTTCTGATGAATCTTCAGAAAGTCCCAATCACTGATCCGAGGGCATGAGCCATCTTCCACGACTCGTAAATCATTCCATGACTCCCGTGTTCGTAGAATCAACTTCAGAAAATAGCCCCTTATTGGAATTGTCAACAAAATCCACTTCATGACCCATAGAATGATCTATGGCCCGTAAAGAGTCTTGTATTCATTTAAAATTCAACAACTTCTGTATTTCTTCCCAAAATTAAGGCCAAACCTAAAATCCTGCAAACATAACACAAAAACACATAAAACAAACTAACATCACATTGACAACATACAAAATTTCAAGTTCGAAGCATCAAAAGTGTTGTATTTTGATAGCACATCAGGCCTCAATTTTTGCACAAAGTAATGAATTTGCTTCTCCTCGGTAGGTAGAATAGTTTTGGCATGCCGAGTGAGCTCTTGGAATCTGACCTCATATTATGATGCAGTCATCTTCCCCTACTCAAGTTGCATAAACTTATCCAAACGACGGTCCCTGAAACTCCTGGGCACAAATCTAGTCATAAATTCTTCTGTAAACTCTGCCCAAGTCACTGGTGCAGCATCTAAGCAAGTCCTCCACCACTTTCTAGTGATACTATTTAGTTGGTAAGCAGTAAACTCAACACCGTGGAACTCCAGCAGTTGTAATGCCTATAACTGTTCTATACACGCCACTATAAACTCTTGTACATCCTCTCTTGCAGCTCTCAAAAATCTTGGCGGAGCCAATCTTAGTAAGTACCCAAGCAACCACTAATCCTAAAATGGTATGACTATCTGGCTAAGCCAGAATATCTAGAGCAGCAGGCTCTATTGGTGCCTGGATTGGAGGAGCTGGATCTAGCTCCGCACCCTGCTTTAAGGGTCCAAGGTTGTTGTGAATTTCCCAATGGATGCCTGCATCTTTGGTGTACTACAAAGATGGCTGGGGGAACTGGTGCATCTGGCTGAGGTGGAGCTGGGGCACCCAATTTGCGCTCGATGGGCTACGGAGGCTACTCTCTATCCAGGATTGACAGTGTAGCGTTACTCTGTCCTGGCCCCAACCCCATTCTCTACATGCCATATCTGCGTAAAATGGACGAAGTCAGGTTCTCAAAAATCAAAGGACCATCCATAATATCGCAAAACAAGAATCAACAACACAGGAAATTTCCTAGATATCCCATAGCCTCCTGGAGGTAAGCCACGAACTTTTCCATGCCCATTTATAGGAATCTACTAGACAGTAGCTCTGTATAGCTGAGAGTGAACCTTAAGCTCTGATACCAATTTGTCACAATCTAATTTCGGTCATGACGAAGCCTATTAGATCCCACCTACATGTAAGCCAACTACACAACACCAGAGTGCCTATCTTAGCTCCCTAATCACAAACATAATAGATATAACGATATAAATAACCATAATAGACCCAAAACTTGGAAATCAACTCTACAGTGCTACAATAGACACAAGTACATATCAACACATATATTTAGACCATAATCATAAAAATGTACAAAATGAGGAGTGCTCATACAAATACAAGCCACTAATGTACAAGGCCAATGTCTGGGTAAAAAAGATGGCCATCAAAAGGGAAGGAAACTACGAAGTAGCCACGATAATCAAAGGACCATCGATAATATCACAAAACAAGAATCAACAACACAAGAAATTTCCTAGATATCCCGTAGCCTCCTGGAGGTAAGCCACGAACTTCTCCATGCCCATCTATAGGAATCTACTACACAGGAGCTCTGTATAGCTGAGAGTGAACCTTAAGCTCTGATACCAATTTGTCACAATCTAATCCCGGTCATGACGACGCCTATTAAATCCCACCTACTGGTAAGCCAATTACACAACCCCAGGGTGTCTGTCTTAGCTCCCTAGTCACAAACATAATAGATATAATGATATAAATAACCACAACAGACCCAGAACTTGGAAATCAACTCTACAGAGCTAGAATAGACACAAGTACATATCAACACATATATTTAGACCATAATCGTAAAAATGTACAAAACCAGGAGTGCTCATACAAATATAAGCCACTAATGTACAAGGCCAATGTCTGGGTACAAAAGATTGCCATCAAAAGGGAAGGAGACTACCAAGTAGCTAAAATTGCTAGTGCTCACTAAAAGTATCATGAACGCTCGCAAATTCACCAAAACTCAATGCCCGCGGCTAGAACCTGGGCCTGCAATATGTGAAGAATAGAAAAATGGGGGGTGAGTACCAGAATAAGTCACCCAATTGGCATCATTAGACGATTGAATGAAATAATGTACATATAGGAGCTCAAAAATATATAACTACAGCAAATCCAGTAAATAAAACCCTAATTGAACCAACCAAGGCAAAATGCAATCATACCGACAAAGACAGAATAAGCCCACACTATAACTATCATTGAACTGAATCATCATGTTGTATGCGGGTGCAAGGCTTTAATAACTACACCTAGATGCAACCCGGATCCCCATAAGCTTAGGAGGTACACCACACACAATCTTATTTCCAGAATCATCACGGAACCTAACTCTTAAATTGTGGGTGCAAGTCCCTAAGATCTAAGCCCGAATGCCCCCTGAGTCCCCATAAGCCTAGAGGGTACTCCACGCACAATTAAAGTGTGAATAAGTGTGTGGATCCATCGGTAATCGACTGAGTCCCCAACCTAAAGTATCTCATATCAACTGGGTCCTTGACCCAACGCATCTCATATCAACCAGGTCCTCGACTTTAAGCATCATAATGGTAGGACAAATCCCTTACAGGAGAAAGAATCCTCATAAATAACTAATAGGTTCCCCAACCCAAAAGATCAATCAAAGGGGCCTAACACCTAAAATATAGTCGACGGGGTCCTAGACCCAAAATATCAATAGGTGCTCGGACCCCTTTAGAATC
This sequence comes from Solanum rostratum, assembly GCA_029948455.1. Taxonomy (NCBI): domain Eukaryota; kingdom Viridiplantae; phylum Streptophyta; class Magnoliopsida; order Solanales; family Solanaceae; genus Solanum; species Solanum rostratum. Next base: position 42,906,340 of record CM057045.1, read on the forward strand.
GACACACGAGCCTCGGACACTCGAATGTGGCCATTTAATACTACAGACCATGGGGAGTATCACCCAGGCCTCAAACACTTAGACGTGGCCACCAGAGACTACAAAAAACATAGTTCATCATATTGGTCTCGGAGCATAGGAACAGTCAGCCCCCGTAATCAATCCGAATTCAAATCTCCAAAGTCATATTGTCTCTCAAGACAAGAATCCTACCCGTGCGACCTTGCATAACCATCACCTTCATTGGATAATGATTGATAACCCCATCCTTAGGTACGGAGAAATTAGTACATAACAACTAACAACAATGTACAAGTATAAGTGAGTGTGTCTATATATGTCACCAACTAGTGTAAAACCAGGCCTAACAGGGCCAAATACGCCGCAATCTAGCCAACCACAGGTAATGAGAGTAAGACATGGGCAACTATAGCTCTATCAAAATTATCTATACTAGAACCAAGTCACAGCATAACATACAATCAACAAATAACCTCACAAACAGTATATCTCAATATCATCAGGGAACATACTCACATAAACAAGAATTAGGTTAGCATAGATATTTTTCCCATGGCATCAGCCCATATACGACCCCTTAACAGGCCCCATGTTGTCAATAATACTAGCAAATACCAAACTATAGCTAATACAACTACCAACATAGAGGCACAACCCCACAACATCATATACTATGCACATGGAATTAATCTTCAAAAGGCATACGACTCTGTGAAATGGGAATATGTGAAGAAGATGCTATATGCTATGGATTTTCCATCTCATTTCATAAATTGGACAATCGAGTGCATCACAACAACTCGGTACACCATTGCAATAAATGGTACAGGGATGATGAGGACTGAGACAGGGAGACCCATTTCTCCACTAATCTTTGTAATTTTCATGGAATACTTGACTCAACTTATGTATGTAGTTGCTGAAAAGGAGATATTTGAATATCATACGCAATGTAAGAGCCTTAAACTAAATTATTTTTGCTTGCAGATGATGTACTTATGTTTTGCAAAGGGGAATTCCAATCTATCTTGTTGATGCTAAGAGCATTCAAAAGTTTCTCAATTGTATTTGGGTTGGAGAAAAATGTACTAAAATAATATATATATATATATATGGCACTAATAATTGTGTAAAAGATGTTTGTGAGTTAACCAAAAAGGGGCTCTACCTTTTAGGCACTTAGGGGACCAATACAATAAGAAGGATATCTAAGATTGACTATGAAATATTGGTGACTAAAATGACTACAAAAGTACAAAGTTGGGGATCGAGACACTTATCATACGCTGGGAGAGTGTTGCTTATGAATGTTGTATTATTACATATTCATACTTACTGGTTTGCTATGTTCGTGTTGCCAAAATAAGTATTGAAGGGAATAACTAAAGTATGTAGAAAGTTCTTATGGTCTGGGAAGGTGTACGTAAATAGAGCCTCATTGGTGGCATAGGACTTGGTGTGTCAAACTAAAAAAGATGGAGGATTGCGAATCACAGAATGTCTGATATGGAATGAGGTTGCGGTAGAAAAATATATGTGGAACATTGGTAAAAAACTAGATAATCTATGGGTATGATGGGTGGATCACATATACATCAGGGGCGTTGACTGGTGGCAATATGTTATTCCTCAAGATAGTAATTGGTATTGGAAAAAGATTTTTCATATAAGGGATAGATTTATATCAAGATACAATCAAAACAGATGGCTCAATACACGATAGCAAGCGGATACACTCGGAGAAGAGTTGAGATGGAAGAGTGGCCATGGTATAGATGGATTTGGTGTAAGGGAATTTTCCAAAGCATATCTTTATTATTTGGCTATCCCTACATGAGTGATTGCTCACAAAAGAGAGGCTGTATAAAATGGAGATCTACTAAGAAGACAAATATTAATTATGTGGGAAGTACCTGAAACAGTGAAGCATATTAATTTTGAATGTCCATTCTCCAAATAAGGCATACTAGAGATACTTCAATGGTTGGGGAAAAGAACAAGACAAATGGATTACAAAAGAAATATGGACAAGGTTGGATAGATCCACAAAAGACAGAAGATGCAGAAACTTGATATTAGTAACACTAGCAGCATTGGTATACAGGATATGGAAAGTACGTAACTCTTTCTTATGTAAGAAAAACATACCACCATCATGGCGGATCTTGGAGCAAGTCAGGCAAGAATGCAGGTTGCATAAAATAATATTCTTGGTTAGAAAATAGGAAACGACACAAAAGAAATGAATAAACATAATACTTAAATAAACTATATAGTTGTATAGTTTGTTTATGCTAATGTTTGTAAGACAATGTTTGTTCTAGTGATTAATGCAATGTTTTTCTTCCAAAAAACAAACTCTCAATATCTACCTAATTTCAACTATGAAATTGTATGAGTCTTCTCTACTTCTACTCAATTTCTTCAATTATGATGGATACTATGTCTATTAATCATTCTAATGTGGATTCATGCCAATTATAAGAAAGTAATGATTTTTCTATGAAAGCTCTCAAGCATATGATAGTTAGGATTTTCTTTTGAGAATATACGTAGGCTCCTTTACAAATGACTCAATATGATTTCAATTGTATGATTCGTATATGATTTTCGGAAAATTTCATGATTTTAGGTTAGTTGTTCATGAACTCATACATGACCCTAATTTACCTATGTTAAAGCTATGATCGTGTGACTATGATTTCAAGTTTGAAAGTATGATTTGATTTAAAGTATGATCTTACGACGATGATGATGATATTATGATGAGGGTGACTTATGACCCTAATGTTTATGAAATGATGATAAGATGGGAGTATACCCACACTATGTGCAGAGCTATGTATATGGACTATTCCTATGTTATGATATGTTTTCATGAGGTCATAATACCAATTTTACAAATTATGAAAGTATAATTTTGATAAATTATGAATTATAATAATGTTTATATAATGCATGATTAGGCATTCGATGAGATATAACTTAGCACCGAGAAGACGTTGGTAGATTCTATTGTGCTATAACTACATGCCATCGTAGGATGATGTTGATATTTATATGCCTATAAAGTTTGCTAGGATCCATATAACTTTTTAATGTGACACTCACCATATTAGGATAGAGCCTAAAGGGTGGGGTCATAATGACAGATTCTCATCGTGCTAGGATAGAGCCTATAAAATGAGGGTCAGGTCTACCTTGGCTAAGTAGACTCCTCTTTTGCTCAGTGTAGAGAGAACATTGAGATTCCATGTAATAGTCCGCATGGTCTTAACATCAGTTATGGTCTTATTTTCACATATGTATTTCTACTAGGATATGAATGTTTTATGATGCTTCTATTCATAATTTTAAAGGTGCATTGATCATGAATATCTTCTCCCTACTATATTGATATGTATATGCATATTACTATTATGTACAATATTCATTGATGCATTCCATGCTTACATACTTAGTACATTCCAACATACTAGAACATACTCTTGCCTACATGATATCACCATGTAGACACAAATGAGGATATCATTCCTCACTTTTGTGGCTAGCTTTTGGTGTTGCTATTGAAGATTGGTGAGTTCCTATACTTTGGGGACAAGCCCTTATGTTTCTTGCTTGTGTTGATTTTTCTAAGACTTTTGTACTTTCTTATCTTAAGGGTGAGCTAGTAGCATGTTTTAGTCCCTACCAAGGTCAAGTATGTAGAGGCATGTATTGGATTAAAGATGTTACAATTCCACCTAAAGTGAAACATTTGACTCTTATATTACTATGTTCCGCTTGCTTTCTCTTAGGATTACTTACCTTATGTATCCTTATGATATGAACAAGAGGCTTGGATAGGGCGCCTTTGGTGTCACATTTGTCGTGTCATGGATAAGCCATATATTTGGGTTGTGATAAACAATCTGTAGAGATAGATAGTAGAATAGCCTTAAGAATAATTTACTTACTGGAATTTTGTTCACGAGTAGTGTCTACGATTTGTGGTTTGACCCACGATACGTACACTAACCTGCGAATTCTCACTTTCCCCATCTTTTGGACATGTCTGAGTTTTTAACTTAATTCTGCATGGTCTCACAAAATTAAGTGGTTACCCTATAACTTTCTTGACTATAACTAGAAAATTTCAGGCAGAATTGCAAAAACTAAGCTAACTAGTCTCAGACTAAAATGAAACACAATTACAAGAAAATGAAAGGTAAATCTTGGGTCGCCTCCCAAAGCACCGCCTAGTTTAATTTCATAGCATGACGTAGCCTACTTTGTTACTCAGACTTCACTAAGTGTCCAGACTTCAGCTATCTTCAACTCTTCAGCATTCCTAATGCATTGTTGATCCTTTGGTCATTAACTTTGAATCGTGATCCATCACTTGCTTCTAACTCAATGGCTCTGTGGTGAAAAACATGTGTAATATTTAGGGCCCAACCACTTTGATTTGAGTTTACCCAGAAACAACTATAACCCATAAATGAACAATAAAATCAAATCTCCTGGTGCAAACTTGTGGTGCTCAATTCGACGATCATGATACAACTTCATTCTCTGCTTGTACAATGTTGAGCACTCATATGCCCTTAATGAAAACTCATCAAGTTTATTGTGTTGGCTCAGCCTCAAATTTACATTATCATTCCAATCTAAATTCAGCTTCCTACGTGCCTATATTACTTTGTGGTCAAGCTCTACAGGCAAGTGGCAAGATTTCCCAAAGACAAGTTGATAAGGAGACATATCTATGGGAGTTTTGAATGCGATCTAGTATGCCCACAATGCACCATCTAGCTTTCTCGACCAGTCTATCCTATTTGCATTTAAGATCTTTGATAAAATTTGCTTGATCTCCCTATTGGATACCTTAACTTGCCCACTTGTATGAGGATAATAGAGAGTTGTAACATTATGTCTTACCCCATATGTTTCTAGTAAGGCTCGAAATGACCTGATAGAAAAGTGGGAACCTCCATTGCTTATGATTGCTCAAGGAGTACCAAACCTTGAGAAGATATTAGTCTTAACGAATGTTGTGACACTTTTACCCTCATTGTTGGACAGTGCAGTCGCTTCCACCCACTTCAAAACATAATTCACAACAACCAAGTTGTACTTATTCCCATTTGAACTCAAAAACAGTCCCATGAAGTCTTTACCCCATACATCAAATAACTTAATAACCATGATAGGGTTAAAAGGGAACTCATGTTTATGGGAAATCCCACCTTCTCTTTGACACTTATCACACGTTTTGGCATAGTCATGAGAATCCGAGTAGATGGTAGGCCATAATATCCATACTATAAGATCTTGTGAGTTATTCGTATGCGACTAGGATGCCCACTAACAAGTGATGAATGGCAAGCCTTAAGTATGCTTATCATCTTTACCTCAGGAACACAGCGACAAATAATGCAATCTACAAAAACACACAATAAGTATGGCTCCTCCCAAAAGAACTTCTTGTAACGACCCTCAGTTTAGGATTCTAGAAGTGTAGAAAAAGTTGGTTAGAAAATAACCTGGGGACAATTCACAAGGCCTATGTACGACTCATAGGTAGGATGATGGCCCGTAGGTTGGTCCTTAAACATGAACTTCAGGACAGTGATAAAGTTTCCAGGTGTGGGGTAACCTACATAGCCAATGACAGCTGATGGAATGATTGACGGTTTGTAGATAGGGTCGTAAATGAGAGTATCAGACATGACAAAAATTTTGAGTTTCTAGAAAGTGGCCTATGATAAACAGGATGGTTCATAGACTGTTATATGAACCATATAAACCCATCATAGATGAATCCCAGAAAAGTGAGAAAATTATGGAAGGACTCTACGAGTGTAGCCATGGCTCGTAAGTCAATATACGTCCCATAGAAAAGGGTTTTGTGGTTTGGGTCAACAAAATAGTTTTTGAAGATTGGAAAAGGACAACAAGATGGATAGGACTATGGTCCACGGTTCAAACCATGACTTGCTATCGGGCTTTCATAAATTTATCCTGACAGTTTTAATAAAGGGTAGTTTTGTTATTTCCGCAAATTCTAATCCATACGGTGTCATTTTTGGGATCCTAAGGGCCTAAATCAGACCTTAAATCCTTAATAGCCTTAGTCTTCTTTCACTCTCTCATTTCCAAATATCCCTGAGGCAAAATACTCTCTCTAGAAGGTCAAGGCAAGGCTAGTGTTTTTAAGTTCATCCCAAAGGATTCAAGCTTCTTCTTTTTGGAGACTAATTGAGGTATGTGAATTTTATTTATGGGTATCCTTTCACCCAAAAGTCCTTCATAAAGTCTTTTACCTTTTCTTTAAGTTCCTTCAAGTCCATATGCATGCTAATGATGATTTTATGGTACCCGATTTGAGGGAAATCCAATTTTGGCTTTATGCTATGGTCTCAATGATGTCCTTTTTACTAAGTATTTACATGTATCTAAGTTATTATGATGACCCCAATGAAGAGTATTATTGATGATGAAGTGTGGGTTGTTTTACATGTTTTGAATAAGCATTATCTTCATGATTTATGGTGTTTTAACTTAAGAGTTAGCCTGCTAAGTTTAAAGTAAAGCTTTGCATGATTTATGATAATGATTAGGGAAATAAATCTAAGTTCTAAAGTTATGATTTATCAAAGATATAAGTATGTTAACAATTGCCGTAAAAGCAGTTTAAGAAGGTCCCCAAGATGAAAGGATAATTCTCACTTGGTGGTTTCTTAAGTTCGAACTACTCTTATGATTTGCTACTTATGATTCTAAGTGTCATAAATTGATTAAGTATATGTTTTAAAGATTCCATGGGATGGCTTAGCACCAAGAGGACCTTGAGATTGAGGCTCATCCCCTTAGTTGACACATGACTCGTTAGAGATGAATCTCATTGTCCCCTAACTATGTGCCACCATAGGAGCCCTTGTAGGCTAGGCTAGTAGACCCACATAGGCCATTTATGTTATATAAAGACTCATATGAAGTGACACAGTTCCACCTAGAAAGTGGTCTCTTTGTGCCAACGTAGGGAGTTATGTTGGATTCCATGTTGTTCACATGGTCTTATATGTCGATTAAGGTCCATTCCCACAAGCTTATAACTCTATGATATAGTTCCATTACATGTGATTTTTTATGCATTGATTCTCATTCATATTAAACAATATTCCTTATGCATGCTTAGGCTCATATTGTACCTTCCCTGCCTTATATATATATATATAATATGTTTTACTGATGAATGACGAAATTATAATTTCATGTTTGCATTGTATCTCACATACTTAGTACATTTCAAAAATACTAATGCATATTTTCTTGCGTGATTTAACCATGTAGGGACAGGTGTTCCTTCACCAGCTCGCGGCTAGTTTTACAGCATTGAAGACTAGTACTTTTGTTGTGGTGAGAACTTAGTTGGGGTCTTTACCGTTTTCATTCTTGCTATGCATTTCAGACATTATGTATTTGTTGTCCTTTTAAGTTTTCTACATTCAATGTTTTTTATGTATGGAATCTTTTCTATTTGATGGAATCTGACTATACCGGTTTCGTCCATCGATTGTTTAGTCGGTATTCTTTATGGACAAATGTTGATGTTTCTTTTTAATGTTGCTTCATTGTCATATTATGGTCCCATAGACCTTTTCCCCATTATTATTTTACAAATGTTAATTGATGCTTTTGAATACACAAGATATTAAAGATGAGTTGGGTGAGATGCCTTTGGGTATCTCATTCATCGTGTGACGACTAGGCCCTAGGTTGGGTCGTTACACTTCCTCACGTCAAATATAAACTTTTGGCATTGGTGGGAAGTTATATCAGGTGGCACCATATCACTGAATAAATAATTAGCATAATCTGCAAACCATGGAATCAAGTTATGTGACGTGGCCAACACTCTCTCATCACGGAACGAATCATCAATCTCCAACCCATCTTCAACCTTTTCCATAGCATCATCTTCAAGTTTGCAACTTGGTTCTCTGTCCCCTTTCTGTTAATAACCTCAAAATCAAACTCTTGAAGAAGTAGCACCCATCGAATCAACCTCAGTTTTCCATCCTTCTTTGCCAACAAATATCTCAATGTTGAATGGTTAGTATGTACAATGACTTTCGTTCCCCACAAATAAGATCTAAATTTTTCGAATGTAAATACCACTACAAGTAACTCATGTTCAGTGACATTATAACTCCTTCTCAGTGATAGTATAACTATTGCAAGAACCTTCTCTCTTCACTGATCTAATACCACACCAAGTGCAACCCGCTTTCATCACACATTATTTCGAAGGGTTGAGTCCGATCCAATGCAATAATGATAGGTGCTGAAATTAGCCTTTTCTTCAATCTTTGAACACTTTGAGACATGCTTCATCAATACAAACTTTGAATCCTTCTCAAGGAATTTGCACAATAGGTGTGCAATCTTTGAGAAATCTTTAATGAACCTCTAATAGAAACCTGCATGCCCCAAAAAACTCCTCAAATCTTTGGTAGAGATAGGTGGAGGAAGCTTCTCAATTACCTCAACTTTCGATTTATCTATTCAATACCCTTCATGGAGATTCTGTGACCTAGCACTATGCCTTCTTTCACCATAAAATGGCACTTCACCTAGTTTAGAACAAGGCGACACTCTTCACACCGCTTCAACACATCATATAAGTGCTTCAAGCATCATCAAATGAGTCTCCAATTACACTAAAGTCATCCATAAATATCTTAATGGTATCCTCCACCATATGAGAAAATATTGACATTATATATCTTTGGAATATGACCGGTGTATTACATAATCCAAAAGGCATCCTCTTGAATGCAAAGGTTCCATAAGGATATTTAAAGGTGTTCTTCTCTTGATTCTTTGGTGAGATAGAAATCTAATTGCATCCTCTTGAATGCAAAGGTTCCATAAGGACATTTAAAGGTGGTCTTCTTTTGATTCTTTGGTGAGATAGAAAACAATACCAACTTTTGGCCGCCAATCAATCAAACATCTAGTCCATGAATGACATGGCGAAGTAATTTTTTTGTAGAAGCATTGAGCTTGCGATAGTCCATGCAAACCCTCCAACATGTAACTAAGCGCATGGGGATCAACTCATTGCTTGCATTAGGGAATAATTATGATACCTTCTTTCTTTGAAAAACACCAGACCGGACTCACCCATTCGCTGTCAGCAATCGAATATATCACACTAGCATCCAACCACTTGATAATCTCTTTGTGTACAACCTCCTGCATTGGTGGGTTGTGACGTCTCTGATGCTCAATACTTGTCTTGTAATCTTTGACTAGCTAAGTTTTGTGAGTGTAGATGCCTGAGGAAATGTCAATAATGTCTGCAATTGTCCATCCAATAGCCCGTTTGAACCGCTTAAGGACTTAAAGCAATGCCTTTATTTTCCATCATCAAGGTCTACTGTAATAATCACAGGTAAAGTATTGTTAGGTCTAAGAAATACATACTTCAAGTGGGCTGGAAGAGCCTTCAACTCTAACACTGGTGGCTCTTCAATGGATAGTTTTGTAGGTGGAGTTTTGTGAGTTTTCTGATATAACTCAAGTTTGAGTTGGTGTCTACAATAACCTTGTGCTTAAAGTGCATTAATCATCTCACCATAGTCTGGAATATCGTCGTACTCAAAATTTATCAACAATGCCTCAAGTGTTTTGACAACCAACCTCTCTTCTATGGGGACTGTGAGTTGCACTTCATCAATATTCTCTATCACAGAGACAACTCTTCAATCATCAGGTCATTTCATGGAGTGACAAACATTGAAGACAACATTTTCATCGTTCAATCTAAACTTGAGTTGACCTTACTTCATATCCACTAAAGCTCTTTCAATGGCAAAAAATGGTCTCCCTAAGATGATTAGGACATCAAAATCTACCTCACAATCAAGAATAACAAAATCTATAGGGAATATGAAATTTCAAGCCAAACAAGAACATCATAGAGTATCCCTACGAGCTTCATAAAATTCTATCTACCATCAACAACTGTATTGTCGATGGAGTGGAGGCCTCCAAGCCCAACTATTTGTAAACTACAAGAGGCATTAGATTGATGTTCGCTCCCAAATCTAACAATGCCTTTGACAAATTAAAAACTCTAATGGTGAAGGGAATAATGAATACTCCAGGGTCTTCTTTCTTTTGCACAAGGATCTAGTTGAAATGGCTCCTTAATGGTGAAGGTCATGGGCGAGCTCTTGACTTACCATCCTTTTTTCATGACTAGATCCTTCATGAACTTTGCATACTCGAGTGTCTGCTTCAATGTATCTATAAGAGGAAGATTAATAGAGAACTGCTTTGACATGGAGATGAAGTTCTGGAACTTCCCTTTCTCATTCTTCTTTAGTCTTTGAGGGAAAGGTGGTGGAGGTCTTGGTATGGGTTTCAGTTTCTTTGGTGCTGCCACATCATCCCCCACATTATCCTTGGCCTGCCTATCTCCAGTCTCAGGTTGTATTGTGCTCTCACTTTCTCCTTGTGCTTTACCACTATCGACATTGGTAGGTCAATAGTTTGCTTACCACCTCGCATCATTACTGCCATGCAATATCTATATTCTTTAGATTTCACATTGTGTTGCTTTGTAGCATACCTTTTTGGTGTTGGTTAAACTGTGTCGACGTCTGACCAAATTACTGCTCCAACTGCTTGATAGCAATAACATGCGACTCAATCTTTTGATTGACCCCTGATATATGCTTTAATCTCCTTCAAAGTCTCATCCTGTGTATCAACCTTTTTGAGCAACTTGTCGAACATCTTCTCAACACTCAAAGTACCAACTCTAGAATCATAGATTACAGGTGATACATATGTTCTATTCTGATCATTGTGATACCCATCTTTGCATTCCCAATTACCATCTCTATCTTGTGCCCTGTTCCTGTAATAGTACCCTCCTCAATTGTTGTAGTTGTATCAATAGGCGTTGTCTCTATTGAAGTTCCAATGCTGGTTTCCTTGACCTTGGCGCCAATAATCCTAATTGGATCCTTGGGCATTTTTCCGAAAACCTCCTATCTGATCATTTACAAAGCATGCATCCTCCTCATATATCAAGTCATCATAGACTTGTACTCTTGTTTGCTGACTTACTGCATCAACTCTCTCTTGATTTTGCTTCATCAACAGCTCAACATTAGTACTAATCCGAGCTAACTTTTGTAGCACACTATGGTTGATCTTTGCCTGCTCTTGATCTGTACTAACTGAGAAAGAGCTCTTTGACATTTTTGTGTCTCTCGTACCCCATGCATGGTTTATCTTGGCTACTCTCTCAAGTCTCTAGGCGACCTCAGCAAAAGTACAATCCATGAAAGTACCTCCCGTTATAGTATTGGTGACTGCTTTGTTATCATCATCTGGAGCTCAATAGAAGATTTCCACTAAGGAATTATCTGTGATCTTGTGGTCTAGAACACTCCTCGAATACTTAAAGAATCACTTCCGTATTACACTAATAGACTCTCCATGTGTTTGATGGAAATTGTTAATGCGATTATTGAGCTTCAACTTCTTCGATGCGCAAGTACCCTCCAAAAAGACCTTCTACATTTTTAGCCACATAGATATAAAACTGAATGGAAATTCTAATAACCACACCGTTGCTTCGCCAGTAAGAAATAACTAGAAGACACAGAGTCCAATAGAATCCCTAGATAAATTTTTCGTTTCCCATCATACTCTTCCAGACGAACAACATATTGTAGAGATGGTTATGTGGATCCTCAGATGGTAATCTTAAAAACAACCTTCTATGCTATAGCATCTACAACAATTTGCTCAATATGAAGAACTTTGTATTTGGACGCAGTAGAGGTAACATAATGGCTCATGTAACATCCACTGCAGTTGGATCAAGCCCACTATTATTCCATGTACCAACCCTATCTCTTTGCATTTGCTGACTTTCCACAACTTATGAAGGTGGTGGGTTTTGTCCATTTAAGATTGGGTTTGGATGCAAGTTTTGCTCTTGTCACCTGAGCAAGTCAATTGCATCGTCTACTATGTATTTCACATTGTCTTGGTCTATTATTCATGGCATTCTTTGTAGCTCAGGATCGTATACTCTCAAGGGAATGCATCGACTACTGCGTGGGGCATACACTAAATTTGTATGCTGAAAAAGAAACAAAAACAATAAAAAAATACATAAAATATAGAATTAAGGATTAATCCTTAATTAATATAACTAAAATAATCCGAAACCCATACTCCCCGGCAACGGTACCAAAATTTGATCACGCCCAAATTACACCTCCCAATTGAAGCTAAGACGTCACTGTCAAATATAGAACCTAATAATGGTTAGGGTTCATCCCACGAGGAATATGGTCTAGACTTAAAATATTCAAATCAATGTCTAGTAATTAATTATCTTATTTCAAGATGGGAGAGTTTATGATCATATAAAACAATAAATAAAACATATACTAATGTCAAACAAGATGCAAGTGTTACAAAACCAGTGAGAGAATGTAACTAGGGTATTGTGTTCCCCATGAATTCCTAATGCAGTGTAACCTCATCACTGTAATCTTTTCTAGTTTGTAACAAGTAGAACTGGTAAGTTATGTTCTCCTAAGAACTTACAATTAAGAATTGAAGAACGAAAATCTGAAATATTCACTTGATTCACAACACAAAAAACCAAAAGTATGAACAAAGTATTTTTCTCTCAATGCTCAAAGCATAAAAGTAACAAACTGGTAATAATGTGCGTAACTTGTCAAAAAAGAACTATCAACCCTATCCATAGACGCAAAAAACTAAATCCTAAACAAATAAGGGCAACTTGATTCGGACCGGACCACGAGCCAATATATGGTCCATAGAAGTGAATACAACTCATGCTCTGGGATCGTAGATTGCATTCTCTAAAACTCAAGCATTTCCAAAAAGAACCACCATTCACAACTCATAATTTGGATTATGGTTCATGGTCCTCATCGTAAACTGGATTTCTGACCTTTATTCTTTTCTTTCCATGACCTAGTCACGAGTCATAACTTAGACTACAATCCATCTTGTTCTTCGTAATTTCAACTTTAGTAGCTCATAGTTTCTTTGTATCTCAATCACGAGCACCATCTACATCTCATGGATCAAACCATAGGTCGTAAATGGGCTCGTATAAGGTGACTTTATTGCAAAATCTGTAATCTCCTCGAAAACTTCCTGAATTCGGTAATCCTATAAAAATAACACAAAACCCAAATCAAAATCTACTAAAATGCACCAGAGTACACACAAAACTTCAAGTTTAAAGCATCAAAAGTTTAGTATTTTGGCGGCACATCAGTAGTGATTGCAATGAATGATGTATAAAGATCACGGAGTTGCTGTTAATCTAGAAGGAAAAAATTATTTTTGATGTGTTTCTTTTGCAATTTTCGTTTTTTACATTCTTCTCTTTTATTTGTTCTCATTAAAATATTTCTTTCAAAACTCAAATTTACAAATTATTATTAAAAGTTATCATTTTCCTCTATCTAAAAAATGTCAATATCTGTTTCTTTTTTTACTTCTTGCATTGGAAATGTTTATATATATATATATATATATATATATATGAAAAATATTCTAACCTATAGTGGGCGGGAAAGTAAAAATAATTACGAGGTCTATTCACAATTTAAACTTTGTTGATGTGTCCCTGGAAGCACTATCTATCCAAAAATTTTCAAAAAATGATTATGTGTATTTATATGTAAATATATTAATGTGCTTATCGGAAAAGGAGATCAACTTCGGACTTCTTTTTCTGATCCAATAGCAAATCATTTAAATCAAAATTTTTATTTGTCTTTAAAAATACTATTGCTATTAGTTCCTAAGATTGTACTTAAATAAGAAAATATTTTTATGATGAAGAAGGGCGATTAACAATATCATGGTAATTAACAATATCATGGTATCATTCTTAAAAAAACTAAATATTTTCTTTAATCTGAAAATTTTATCATCATCCAATTCAAAATTTAAATGCATTAATTCTTGTAAGTTAAGGTTATAGTTGTGGTAGCCTAGCCTATTTATTTTGTAATTGTTTATGAACTTTTCATATATCATTGTGTCAATTCTCTCCCCTTGTTTGTCCCGTTTCTTAATGAATTTTATGCCTTTTTTTTAATTTTAATCATTATTTTCATATTTATTTTTAATTAACTATATGGATGGATCCAATTACATAGAAGGTTCTATTGTACAAGAACAAGGGCGATATTAAAAAATGTAACAATTATAGGGGTATCAAGTTGCTAAGCTACACTATGAAGGTCTGGGAGAGAGTTGTAGAGATAAGGGTGAGAAAAAAAGAGTGTCAATGCCAGAGAATTAGTTTAGATTCATGCCAAGGAGATTGACTACTGAAGCTATTCATCTTGTCGAAAACTAGTGGAGAAATATAGGGAAAGAAAAAGGGACCTTCATTTGGTGTTCATTGATCTTTAGAAGGTATATGACAAAGTTCCAAGAGATATTCCATGGAGGTGTCTAGAGGTGAAATGTGTTTCTATAGTGTATATTAGGGTGATAAAGGGCATGTATGATGGATCCAAAATTAGGGGTGTGCATCGATTGGTTCAGATCGATTTTATGTATTGTCAATTTTTTTTAAATATGCTAAATCAATAACCAACCAATAAGATAGTTTTTATCAATTTTTGGTCCTTAATGGTTCAATTATCGATTTACCCAATAAGAAAATACTCATAAAATAAAGATATGACTTCTTTAACAATTTGATGTAATACGATGAGATAAAATAAAACAAACAAATCAATTGAGCACCTAAACTTATAATATCCAATATTTGACCTCATATTTTAATTTACTTTCCAACAGAAGGGTTATACATTGGAAACCAAGAAAATATATGACTTACGAGTATCTATTTAGTATCAAGTGATGTTAAACTATTAATATTTAATATTTATGAAGGGATAAAGTAGTAAATTATAATAGTCTTAATAGGTTATCGATTTATACAATAATTCAATGCTAAAAATCGAAGCCGAATTGATACCCAATAATTTGTTTGTAAAACCATTAAATACCCATTAACCCAATAACTATAACAAATAACATGTTTTTTTTTAGTTTATCGATTGATTTGATTTTTGCATACCCCTAGCCAAACTTCGGGCAAGAAAGGTGGGAGGAGACTCAGAGTATTTTCCTGTTGAGATGGGACTTTATCAAGGATCTGTGTTGAGTCTTTTTATTTTTGCCTCAATAATAGATGAGTTGACACAGTCAAGAGGAGGTTCCATGGTGTATGCTATTTAAGAAGGACATAGTACTAATTGACAAGACCCAAGATTAGTTAATGATAGGTTGGAGGTTTGGACACATGTTAGAATCCAAAGGGTATAAAGGGTTCAAACTAAGTAGGAACAAAACAGAATACTTGAAGTGCAAATTCAATGTTGTGAGAGATGAAGCAGACATTGAGGTGAGGCTTGCCACTAAATCTATTCCCAAGAGAGATAACTTTAGATATCTTGGGTCTATTATCAAGAGTAGTGGTGATATCGACGATGATGTCATATATCATATTGGTATACAATGGGTGAAATGGAGACTTGCCTTTAGAGTATTGTGTGATAAGAAGATACCACCTAAATTTAAACAAAAGTTTTACAAAATGGTGGTTAGACCGTCTTTGCTATATAAGGTGGAGTGCTAGTCAATCAAAAACTCACATGTTCAAAAGATGTAGATTGTGAAGATAAGAATGTTGAGATGGATGTGTAAACATACAAGGGGGATAAGATTAGGAATGAGATCATTTGGAGGAAGTTACAGTAGCCTTGTAATGACCCTCTGGGTCATTTCTATAAGTATGTGGCATTTTTGCTAATTTGAGTTCATGTATAGTAACCTCAGACGTTTTATGACCTATTGGGGTTATTGGAATGGTTATAGGTTGAATTGGTTGTGAACTAAGTGAAATTTCAAGTTAACAAGGAGTTATAATTGTAAAAATAAGATTTCTGATAAAACTCTAGTAGATGTCTTCTTAATAAGATTCTAACGATTCCATCAATTCTAGAATGATTGATTTAGGCTAAGAGGGTGGTTGGTCTGAGGGTCGAGGGTCTTGGTATGAATTTGAGTCAAAAGTTGCAAAATGAGTTTAACCGGAAGCTGAAAAGTGATTTTCTATAAAAGCCTAGCTAAATTCACTCAAAATGGAAATCAGATGGCACGGTCAACTCCGAAATGTTGAAAATAGTTTGAAATAATCGTTCCTTGATTGATGGGGGCTTCTTATTCCAGTAATTATATAAGATCCTTCATTCTGCAATTTATGCCCTATGGCGACACATAGTTAGGGAAATCGAGATTTAGCTTCAAGGGTTCATGCCTCAATTAACAGGATGAGTCTCAATCTCAAGTCCTTTCGGTGCTAAGTCATCCCATGGAATCTTTAAACATAGTTTAGAACCATAAGTAGCAATCAATAGGAGTTGCTCGAACTTAAGAATTCTTCTTAAACATCCTTAGGACAATAATCACTTTACACATATCTTTGAAAAATCATAACTTTGAAGCACTTTATAAATGCCCTAAAAGTTGTGCTTTTAACTCAATTATCTTGCACAAACAATTTTGCAAATGTCATACTTCAAGTCAACAATAAATGCACATGTGATCATCTTATAGATGCATCTATTTTACATATCACATTATTGTGAACAGACCCATATTCACCTTTTATACTTTCAGAATTTAGGAAATTCAGTCCCAACATTAGTTGATCCAATCAACTTATCATGAGAACAAGCAATCTTGAATAATCTTTTATTTCTTCAATATATGTCTAATAAGTAAACTCCAAGTTTACCATGACACTTGTCTTTTGCTTTAGTAAATTTCTAATTTACTATTACATGAGCAGATTTCAAATTTATTACTCAAGGAGTAATTTTCATATTTATTTCTTCTCAATTTACTTTATATCTCTTCTAGAGATGAGTCGTGATCCTAACACAATAAAGTGCACATTCAAATTGAGAAGCATTTATTAAAAAGTTTTCATTCTTCAAGAATGAAACACAATCATCTTAGCATATCAATTTACGATAGCTTAGTACCTCATTCCATATTCATGTGCATTATTCAATCACTTGTCTTCTTTCAAACATTATGCACTGCTATCACATTCACTTTAGAGAATAGAATATATTTTTATGACTTTTCACCAAAAGCATATTATTTTGCTTTAGTCATCAGTATATCATTAATATGGTGCATTGGGACTTGAACCCAATGTCTTACCCATATAAAAATGGGGGTTGAACTCAATATTTTATTATCATGGTGCATTGGGACTTTACCCAACCCCTTTTGGTACGATAGAACTTGAATCTATCATCTTATCATCAATCGACAATATAATAATCAAGCGTGGTAAAGAGTAATTTGAAATTGTCCACAACTTTATCAGAAACTTTGAATAAATATGTATTTGTGAGTTCAACCAATAACCACACAATTATTTACTTATCGTCACAATAATAGTGGTTGGTATTAATTTTAACATGATTAATTATTGCAATAAATATGCGTACTAGCGTATATTTATTTTCAACAAGCAAATAAATTTAGAGTATTATATAATAAATCAAAATCAAATTATGTTTGATTTAATAATGAACTATAATAATATGAATAAATAAACTAATACTAATTAAAAATTAGTACTCATATAAATAATTATCTTTACATGGTTTATTCAATCCCAATTTATAGGAAAAAATCATAAAATGTTTGGATGAAAATTCTGCACCTTTATCAAGGTGAATGATAGGCGCTCATAATCATATTATTTGTGCCAATAATTTTGCGAATATTAAATTGCAAGATGAAAATAGCCAAAATGAGACTATATAAAGGAACATTTATTAGGACTATGCAATATCGAAATGACCCACTAGGTGGGTGAATAGGTCCACAAATATCCTTATATGTACATTTCAAAAATGTAGGGGACTCAATCTCAACTTTCGTTGATAATGGTCTCATCGTACAAGAAAATTCACCATTTAAAAGAATCTTTAGGTTCTTTAATGGATGTCCACTTAAATTTCTATAATTCATCTCATCATTATAGATCCATGATGTCCCAGACGATGGAATTAGTAACCGTCTGATTTGCTAAAGAATATGCCTCAATAACACTAATTTTTATCCAATACAAACACATGTCTGCCCATGGACATTTTTTGTGATACCAAGATATTCAAGATTCTGAACATAGAAGAATGGTACTCATGATAGACATAGTCTTTTAGCCTCAAATGCATCCAACTGGGTCGTCACGACCATAAGATCACTAAAGCAATCGCTTGGGGCCCCAATTTTTTAGGGTCCCCCACTTTCTCCCAAAATGGTGTATATGTATTTGTATATTATTTCAAAAAAACGTTCCATGTACTGATAAATTCGAAAAGAATTTTTTGAATATATAATAACTTTTTATCTCATTTAATATAATGATTGTTGTTAGAATTAAGAAATGGAATAGTGTTTTGTTAGTTGTAGCATCCTCTCTAAATGTCCATCTATTTTGTTGTTCCGTTTATATTTTGATGATTATCGTGAACCAACAATATCATTTTTATATTTATTTGTTTATTCCTCTTTCACTATTTTTATTTCCTCATTTGAATACTAAAAAGTCTCTCAAACCATCAAGCTTTTACATTATACAAAATCTATTGTTTTATGTATATAAAAAGATCAAATTTATTTTGTAATGTCTTCTTCAAATTTCGAGCACTAAAACTTATCAACATTATTGTAATAGCATGATATCAACTAGTGCCGGATTCAGGGTTTTCCTTAAAGGATTTACAATTTTAAGAAGTAGACACACAAACTAATCAAAGGGGGTTAGACATCTACTATATATAGATACAACATTATTTGTACCTTATAAAAATAGTATAATTTTTCAACCAAAGGGATTCGAATGAACCCCCTAAGTACTATGTGGCTCCACCACTGATGTCAACTTATCAAATTTAACGCAACACCATTTCGAAATTATTATAAAAAAACTCTTTAAACTTTTGAGTCGTGTTTTATTATTCTAACTTTATTTTATATATCTTTCATTGATAGTTTACACGTTAATATTTTTACTTCATAAAATATGCATGTATATTATATCTTTTCAGCGCTTCTTGTAGGGTTACACTGAGTATGTTATGATTACTCAATTTATATATCAACTAAGAAAATAAAATTCTCTACGGGCTTTGGCTTTAGGTCCCCAAACTTGTCAAGACGGCCCTTGCATCCAACCATATCGTGCTTTTAGATGTATGACCATCTTCAAGTGGTCACATCTTTCTTTTAGGATTTTTCACAAAATAAGTGGATCCTCGACAGTGAAATATTTCATTTTCAAATTTTCATCAGGATGATGATGCAAGAATATCATAATTTTTGCACAATTTTGTTGTGATACTTTATTTTATTTCATCTTTAATGATGTCTCCAAGACACCTTGCATCCAACACCCATGAAGGGTAGTTCTTGCCCAAACTATGAAGGGTAACGAACTCAAGTTTCATAAGATTGGTCATATCAATAAAGAGAAAATAAATAAACAATACCTCATCGTACTAGAAAATTTACCATTTAAAAGAATCTTTAGGTTCTTTAATGGATGTCCACTTAATTTCTACAATTCATCTCATCATTATAGATCCATGATGTCCTAGATGATGGAATTAGTAATCTTCTTATTTACTATAGAATATGCCTCAATTATACTAATTCTTATCCAATACAAACACATGTCTGCCCATAGACATTTTTTGTGATACCAAGATACTCAAGATTCTGAACATAGCAGAATTGTACTCATGATAGACATAGTCTTTTAGCCTCAAATGCATCCAATAAGGTTGTCTCAACCATAAGACCACTAAAGCAATCGCTTGGGACCCAATTTTTTAGGGCCCCCCACTTTCTCCCAAGATGGTATGTATGGGTTTGTATATTGTTTAAAAAGAAAGTTTCATGTATTGATAAATTTGAAATGGAATTTTTTGAATATATAATAACTTTTTATCTCATTTAATATAATAATTGTTAGAATTAAGAAATGGAATAGTGTTTTGTTAGTTGTAGCATCCTTTCTAAAATGTCCATTTGTTTTGTTGTCTCGTTTATATTTTGATGATTATCATGAACCAACAACATCGTTTTTATATTTGTTTTTTATTCCTCTTTCACTATTTTTATTTCCTCATTTGAAAACTATAAAGTCTTTATCAAGCTTTTACATTATAGAAAATCCATTGTTTTGTGTATATAAAATGATCAAATTATTTTTTAGTGTCTTCTTCAAATTTCAAGCACTAAAACTAATCAACATTATTGTAATAGCATGGTGTCAACCAGTGGCGGATCCAGGATTTTCTTTAAGGGATTCAAAATTTTAAGAAGTATACACGCGAACTAACCGAAGGGATTTAGACATCCATTATATATATATATATATATATATATATATATATATATATATATATATATATATATATAATTATCTTTACCATATAAAAAAAGTATAATTTTTCAACCAAAGGGGATTCGGATGAACCCCCAAAGTACTACGTGACTCCACCACTGATGTCAACTTATTAAATTTAGTGCAACACTATTTCGATATTATTATAAAAACTCTTCCAGATGTCAACTTATCAAATTTAACGCAACACTATTTCAATATTTTATAAAAACTCTTTAAACTTTTGAGTCATGTTTTACTATTCTAACTTTATTTTATATATCTTTCATTGATAATTTACACGTTTATATTTTTACTTCATAAAATATGCATGTAAATTAAAGAATTTTCTATGGGCTTTGACTTTAGGACCCCAAACTTGTCAAGACGACCCTTGCATCCAACCATATCTTGCTTTTAGATGTATGACCATCTTCAAGTGATCACATCTTTCTTTTAGGCTTTTACAAAATAAGTGTTCTCGACTGTGAGATATTCAATTTTCAAATTTTC
Organism: Solanum rostratum; assembly: GCA_029948455.1. NCBI lineage: Eukaryota > Viridiplantae > Streptophyta > Magnoliopsida > Solanales > Solanaceae > Solanum > Solanum rostratum. Next base: position 42,927,437 of record CM057045.1, read on the forward strand.
ATCAGGATGTTGATGCAAAAATATCATAATTTTTGCACAATCTTGTTTTGATACTTTATTTTATTTCATCTTTAATGGTATCTCCAAAACACCTAGCATCCAACACCCATGAAGGGTAGTTCTTGCCCAAACTATGAGGGCAAAGAACTCAAGTTTCATAAAATTAGTCATATCAAAAAAGAAAATAAATAAACAATACCTCAACCTTCAAACTTAACTTTCATTATTTAAGATGATAGAATCTGGTGTTGATAACGTGTTATTAAAATATAAATAAGAAAAAAATGGAGAGAAGAATTGTTATTCCTCTTGAAGAATATTCATGTTTATATTACAATGAAAGAAACTCTTGTATTTATTGGTGAAACGGACTTAGCTCCTAGAATTTCTAACTCTTAAAGAAATCTATATAATAATTACTGATAATAACACAGATATATTTATAGCATATTTAATGAAATTTTAATAGCTTTCTTCATTTTCACTACACATAATTAAAAAAAATAAAAACAAGAGGCTTGGATGAGGTGCTTTCGAGTTCCTCATTTATCGTATCATGATTAGACCCTAAATTTGGATTGTGACATTATCATAGATTTCTTAGCCTCGGTGAGTATCTTCTTATTGTTGTCCTTGTACAGTACCTGTAGATGTGACCTTTAGGGTTATAGTTGGACCTGGTAGACTTAGAGGTTTCCTTAATTTCATGTCATAATTTATCCCAATTCCGAGCCCAAATGTTACACCTGCTTCATAACACACCATAAAATTATTTAAAAAAAGATACAAAAAAAAAATTTAAAAGAAAAAAACTAGATTTTTTTGATATCTATGTTGCAAATTGCTAGTGTAACTTGAACTTGAGCAACCAAAATTAAGGACAAAAAGAATAATCAAAATTGCTCAAACATGTTCAATAGCAATATTTCATAAGAAATGACTCAAAGAATACACATTAACTCGACAACTCAATATAATATAGACGACTCTTTCAAGAAAGACTGCAGAGACATCTCATGTGCTGACTGGAAAAAGGACTTCACACTCTGAGATGCTAGTTCACTGATAATAATACCTATACTTTTCACCAAACAATACAAAGCATGCAGGGGAATCGTGTATCAAATTCCCAAGATGCCACTGCAGTCTTATTTACGACTGTCATTTGGAATTGACCCCTTTTCGGCACACCTCCACGACTGACTCTTGACCAGGACCGACCAGACTCAGGAAGTGGTCTGACTCGACTTGACATGACACCAGCACCAAACATGTCATCTTTCAAACTGCCCTTCCCATCCACCATACACAGCCTGCACATGTTAACACTTCAGATGAGCAAAGGATTTAACAAAAATGGAATTCAAGTTTTTTTAATCCAAAATGAGCATGCAGATTAAGGAATCAGATCAAATGTTTCGAGTGCAATGTTAACCACCTGTTAAGGGAGAAAGTTGGAGGATGGATGGATGTACTTTCAACCAAACTTGAAACCACCTGATGGAAGCTGAACATCATTTCCGCCAAAATTGAACTCATTTTGTGTTCCATCACCAGCCGGCAATGTTTCATCCTCCTCCTCCAACCAGTATGTCTCCAGTATTTTAACAGCCTTCTCATATATTTCATTGTTATCATGACTTTGGAGGTTTTCAATCTTTTCCAATCCTTCAGCATCATCAGTCAGCTGAGCATAGAAATTAATGCCTCCAGTGTTGGCTTTATCTGCTTCCCCAACCTTCAATATATTTTCCAATCCTTCTAGACAGACGGTGACAATCCTTGGGTCGGGGCAGACAAGCAAATCACACAGCGGCTTTATGCAATTTTGACTCACCAAGAACCTATAACCAAGAGCACAAAAAAACACTGAATTCAGTAAGAATATCGGCAATAACATAGATGATTACCCCCAAGGAAGTAACATACTTGATCTGCTCATGAGTCCCACCGGAAGTAGCATTTGAAATAGCCCAGGCAGCCTCTTTTTTTATATCAAATTCTGCAGTTTGAAGCAAATTGACGAGAGGACCAATTAATCCAGCTTCAATTACAGCCTGCTCAAAAATTAAAAAATATTAGATAGAAGGCAAATACTATGTGGTTCCCTCAAATGAGGAGTCCATAAAAAGAAAAGAAAACTAGGTGGATTGAGAGATGGGGGTGCTACGACAAACCACAGCAACTTAAAATTCCTATTTCTATTACCAACTACACAAACTATTATACTGTCATATTCACCAATGTAATGACGTATATGCAAACAGTGTATACAAGAGGGGCATATAAACCATATTAGCTGTCATTTAAATCTTGAGGATATACCTGTATCTGCTCCTTGTTCCCAGCAGTAATATTTGATATAGTCCAACAGGCCTCTTTCTTGATGCTCTTTTTGTGACTGTGAGATAACAAGTTCAGCAGGCAAGGAAGGGCACCATGCTCAATAATGCACTGGGTTGTGAAGATAGTTGATATTAGAAACCAAAAAAAAAGAAGATGCAAGAACTGCAAGTTACATTTTAGCAGAAAATTTAAAGAAAAGAAACAAAAATCCATTTTCCAGTGTGGTCTTTGCACAATGCTTACATCCACAAATTGAAGGATGGTATTATAGAAGATGTAAAGGAAGACAAATAATTCATGATCTCCAGACAACCAATCCGAAGATACTGACAATCTACCAGGGTGATTACAATTTCTTTCCCTTTTAAACATGGGTTATGCAAGATCTAGATGCCTAGAACATCAAACCACAGACCCCTCAAAGAAACTCTTGCAGCAAGAGGTCAACCCGCTGAAGGAAACTCTCCAAGTACCAAATGACTTCTTGTTTCAAACAATACCACATAACTTTAAGCTCATACTTTGCACAACATGCTCTGCTACAAGCAGCTATCGACAAGCACACAGCTTTGGAAAACACTTGTTGAGCATCTTAAGATACTCAAAGACACAAGGCCTTCATAGCACCTTAAGATAATTTAAGGAAGCATAAAGGCCCCAAATGACAAAATAAAACTCTCTTTGAACATTTGTGGATGCATCTCAGACTAAATCTAGACAACTTGAAAATTTCTTATAACCAACTTACATCGAAAGAGATTCTCCTGTTGTCATCAAGATTTAAAGTGGTTAAGTTAGTGAAACACTAAAAATGTACCAAAAAATCTGCCCAACCAGGTGTCTTACTCAACCCAAAAAGAAAAAGGAACGTTAAAATTGACTTTAAAATAATGAAACACCAAGTGCCAGTGAAAATTCTCAAAATTACTAAAAAAATTTAGAGTCCCGTAGTTACATTTTTTTTGGCAGTCCAGTAATTGCTATTTTTAAGAAGTGCTAGAGAAAAGGCACTTCAATACTAGATATAATCCAATACAATCCCAAATCTATTTACAACATCTCAATATCCTCTTCACTATTCTTTTAGCAGTTCTATTTTTCGTGGGCCAAACATCAGGCAAACATATCCAAGTGCCAAAAGTTTTTTTCCACTCCATTGTCCCTAGTGTCGTTAAATTATTTGGAACAGAGTAATTGATATCTTCTCTACGTCACAAAGGTGGGGTACGGTTCGCTAATTTTTGAATCTTGCCCATGCTTTCCATTGATTAACAACCAACTAAATCTATACTTATTCACAACAACTCATACCCCTTTGAAGCTTTAGCCAACTTCTAGCAACTAAAAATGGTGCGCGTATAGAATGGGACCAAGACTAGTAAGTCAGTTCTCTCCCCCTCCCCCCCCCCCCAATGGGTATGTTGTGGTTGTTGTAGAGTAATGAATATCTTCTGTGCAAAAATTAAAGAGCCTCATCAGATTAGGTGACTCTTGATTTTGAAAGAAAGGAATCAACAAATATAATTGTCTAAAGAATTTAATTTGAACTATTAGAAAGCTATCCAATTTTCCATTTGATTGATCAGAAAAAAGATGGACATCGGACTACGATACCATTGGGATATGTCAGAGATGATCCACTGTAGCACCAACTACAAAGGAAATATTTTCAACTTCACATCAGGCATAATATATTTGGAAAATGCTTAAATTTTGATGCTTAATATGAAATGACATGGAAATCACGACTGGCCAACAACTAGGTCAAGCTATTACATGCATACAGATTATAAATCTTATTTTTCTGGATCTATCACATCCACCATGTCAAGTTAGGTACCATAACGTTCTTAGCAGTCTGTTTCCGGTATTCTATACAAATGTACTCAACTGCCAAAAAAATATAAACAGGCAAATCTCATCTCAAGCGTGGGATTGAAAAGTCATCTCACTGATTATAGAAGTAAAGATAAAAATAACAATGGTTCATGTCTTGCTGCACAGAGAAGTCTACTGTCCACTACTAACAATGCCACTTTCACTAATTGTAGATTAAGTATGATATTGACTATTCCTACTACGATAAATAAAATATAATTTATCTTCTAAACAAAATTGTAAACTAAGAGCAGCTGGGTAGGCAGAAAAAATGACAGCTACAATTGTAGTTTGTACTAGATTTGCTAGAACATACAGAGGAACCAGACAAAGTGCAGGAGGGAACCAAGCACAGTGATGTGAAGTTGAGAAATGGACAAACAACAACAATTAAATTTGACGTTGATTCTAGAAATGCTGAAATATTTTCTCAACAAATCATGTCTCAGATGAATCCACCTTTCAATCATTTTATTTTAGGGTTTTTGTTCTTTTTCATTGATGCAACCTTGAAAGCTTCTAAAAGTTGCATACCTGAGTCTGGAGATCATCTCCTGTAACAATATTTCCTACTGTACGGAGGGCAGGGATGAGTACTGAAGGAGATGGATGCCTGAGAATCAATTGACATATACGTCAGATTCAATCGAACATTAGATATAAAGAGAGTAGGTCAGAGATGAGAAAACTGAGCAGTCCACTAACATGAGAAGCTCAACCAGCCGTGGACAAACACCCGCTTCAATGACAGCTTGAATTTTGTCATTTGTACCATCAGAAAGGTAAGAAAGTGCCCAACATGCATCTGTCAGCACCTCTTCATCATTGGAATGAACAAGCCGCTGAAGAGCTGAGAGTGCTGGTCTCACCTGACAAATGTATTTTCATCAGTAATGCAAAGCACCCAATAAGTTCTTCCACTAACAGCAAATAACCAACCTGCTCAAATGGAGGTTGTGGCTTGCCTCTACAAAAGTTTGATAAAGTCCATGTGGCATTTCTCAGCATTGAAAGCTTGGCATGCTCATTCAACTGAGCCAGCAAAGGAATCAATGCCCCATTACTAAGAACAAGATCACGACACCTAGGAGAGTCACCAGCAACATTTCCCAATGCCCACACAGCCTGTAGATGGGGGAAAAAATACAATTAGGCTGCCAATAACATAACTTAAGTCTATACAGTATATATGTCTGCCTAAATTTTAATCATACCTGCTCACGAACATCATCGCTTGGAGAACCCAGAAGCTTTACAAAAATGGGCACAGCCCCATGGTCAATCACCACTCTGGTATTCTCCGACGTACCAGATGCAATGTTTGTGAGCGCCCAAGCAGCTTCAAACTATGAAAGCAAACCCATAAGTATAAAGCAAGCATGAATGAAGCTACAACCACTAAACACTTAAGGCGCGGATGACTAAAGACACATCACTCTACCTGGAGCTGCGGAAAATCTTCCCTCATTAGAAACTCAACAAATCGAGGAACAACACCAGATTGAATAACTTCCTCAATAGGAGGACTTCTTTCTGTTAATCAAAATTTGCATGCAAGTGATGAGCAAATTGAATAAAATTACCAAAACAGAAGCTGGAGCAGGCTTAGTCGTACCAATGGAGAGCAATTTACGGAATTGTGTGGTAGCCTCCAGCTGCATATTGTTGTCATTTGACCAAACACCAGCAACCATTGATGGAAGACTTTCCAACTGTAAACCAACAATTAGTTGTCATTTGAAAATCAGATTCACAACCACATACACCGAAAACCAAATCAAGTCACAATTGATGGATTTCTGATTAAAAATCATTTTTAGAAAAGAATGAGCTCTTTATATCTGACTTAACCACAGTCATAAGGACATTTACATAGTTTGAGACTGATTGAACAAATAATAACATATGGCCTATCAAATAACAGAAACGACTATAATTAGTAGACTCTCAGCTTACAAATCAACTAGCAAAAATTGCAGGTATGCACAATACACTGATAAAACAAGACCCAAATTAAAAAACGAAAGAATAACAACAAATGAAAAGACTGACCTTCTTTTCAACGGTGGAAGCTTGAAGATTTGCAGGGAACTGTTGTTGTTGGGCTTGAAGGCCTTCACGACGCTTCTTGAGCAAGCTCTCTTCTCGTTTACTCTTCCGGATCTCAACCAGGTTGTCCTCTCGCCGGCGGCGGCCTTCGTCAGCATCGACGGCAACCTTGTATCGGTTCCTACGAACCTCCGTCCTATCACTTGGCCTTAGAGACATCTTGGTAAAAAAAACCTTGAGAAAATGAAATCTGCAAAAGAGATACTAAACGCTATATTACAGAAAACCCTAGAACGATGATTGAATCGATGGAGAAAGCACATATAGAGAGAGAAAGAGAGTGTATATACCAAATATTTTGGAGAGGAGACCGTGAATGACAAGGGTTTTCGAAAGAGTTCCTCTTCTAGTCTTCTTCTGTTCATGGGCCGGGTCTTTATGTATTTTCGCCTCTTTCCGTGGGCTTTGTGTTTTGGGTCGTTTACAAATGCCCGGTAATTTTTAGTAAAATTTATAAAATTACACAATCTTTTTTATTCAAATATTAAATATTCCCAACTTTTTATAAAAATTATTAAAATCCCAACTTTTCTAAAAATTTCATTTATTTTTGAAACCTCATTATTATATTTTTTATTAAAGAATATAATTAGTACAATTTTATAAATTTAGAAGTCTATTTATTGTCAATCACTTGTTACATTTTTTTTTCCTTTTTTAAATCCATTTTTTTTAAATTTTTGTTTTTTGATATTTATATATATTACAGTTACCATTTAAACATTTTAAATATTTCTTTTTCAATTTTTTCCAACTTATCTCTCCTGAATCGTTTCTCCATTCTTACTCCCCAAACTGCATCTCCATCTCCATCTCCATATCCATCTCCATCTCCATTTCCATCTCCATAACAAATTTAGTAAAATTGCTACTTAGTAATTGATACCTATTCTGTAAGGGGGTCTGAAAGTTGATGCGCATACCTAACAACTTAAGTATGATTCCTACTTAAGTATTTGAGGCCTATTCTACAAGGGGTCTGAAAGTTGATATGGATACCTAACAAATTAAGTAGAATTGCTACTTAAGTAATTGGTACCTATTATGTAAGGGGGTCTGAAAGTTGATGTGGATACCTAATAAATTAAGTATGATTGCTACTTAAGTATTTGAGGCCTATTCTACAAGGGGTCTGAAAGTTGATGTGGATACGTAACAAATAAAGTAAGCTTGATACTTAAGAAAAAATTTCATATGATTCTAACTGTGCATCTACCTATTGTTTTTAGAGATGATATAAAGTTTGATTCTGATTCATGCTTACAATTATTTGTGTTATTTTGTTCTGATTCATGCTTACTGATATTTGTGTTTCAGGGTATGAGTTATGTAATAAAAAGCATCCTTTTTTTTCCATGCCGCCTCTCTTTTTTTTTCCCCTTTGATCTGATCTGGTCGTTTTTTTAAAAAAAATTCAAATTACAACTCCCAAAACGTTTTTTTAGGGATTAATTGCATAATTTGTAACTTACAGCCTTAATTCAAGGGATACTGCTAGTTGGCAGTAATTTCTTTTTCATATTTAACCTTACAACATTAATTTTCAGTTACAATTATGTAAGTATCAAGCGGTTTCAGAAGGTATCAAATAAATGTAAAAAGTCGGGATTTTTTGTAATTAGATAAAGATTCGTGATTTTTAGAGATTTTTTAAAAACAGTATGGGATGCCTAAATATTCTACTAATTTTTAACTTGGAAAAATTATTGTAAAAATTATATAAATGACATATTATTTCATCGAATTTTCAAATATTTCGACTCTTTCATAAATTACTAAAAATATCAACTTCTACCACATATAACGACACATAAAACTACAGCTTGATACCTAATTGTGTAGTATCAAATTTTTAAGTTTGTTGTGTTAAATAAGGAAAACAAACTGACTTTTTAACTGTGATCCCCCAGTTAACGCTTAAACGTTCTAGTTGCAGTAATCAATCCCAATAAATTTGTAACAGTCTGTGATGTTCAAAAAAACGAAGAATCATATTAGTTGAATTCTGCATATTGTTTCTCGATAATAAAAAAAGAAAAAAATATTGATAATAAATGTCTCAATCTTGATCTGTCACAGTGGAATCTGGGAATCTATATATTGTATAGTTGATATAAAAGTGATGGAATCATTGTAGGAGAGAATATCTCCTTTGTTAACCTCAGAGCTACGATTGCGGCTGAGTTAGGTATCGACGAACAAAGAAAGAGAATTGAGATTCGATACATTGTTGAACGTAATGCATCTCTGATTAGTATCCGCAATGACATGGGGTGAAGTTATATGTTGAAATAAAGAAAAGGAACCTGGGTTTGGAATGTACCCATTGTTCGTAGATACTAGTTATTTAGAGGTTATTGAGACTTCAACGTTCGATACATCAACTGGCATGATGGAATCGAATTGTATGATTACTTGTTAAGTGGCTGAAATTAACGTATCAAACATAATTTGTGACTCAAAAAATGTTGATGTGAAGGTGAAAAATATGTACAAGGACAAAGCCACATTAGTTGATGTTATATGGAGGCATAAGGTGCATAAGAGATTCAACTTCAAAGTTAAAAGATCTGACTGAAATGTAACGACCTAGCCAATACTATAAAGTATTGCCCGCTCTTGGGCCTAGCCTATCACGAATTTGTCCCTTTCGACTCATCCCCAAAAGGCTTCTCACAGTATATAGATCAGTCTTTTACTTATATACCCAGCATCTCTCTTGTGTTTTGCTGATATGGGATTTCTAATCTCAAGATGGGTTGTTACATACACCCCCTCTATGAACTCAGTGTCCTCGCTGAGTTTGCCCCACAACATGAGACTCGTCTATACTCAGCATTGAGGTTTGCCCCGTCTCACCAGGATTCGACTAAACTCAGTTGAACTCTGACCCACATCGACAAGGCTGACACAAGAGTGGCCCTGATACCACCTGTAATAACCTGGCCCAACACTGAGAAGTATTGTCTGCTCTTGGGCCTAGTCCATCACAGATTTTCCCCTTTGGGCTCACCCTAAAAGGCGACTCACAGTATATACATCAGTCTTTTACTTATATATCCAGCATCTCCCTTGTATTTTGCCGATGTGAGACTTCTCATCTCAAGATGGGTTGTTACACGGAAAAGGTACGAAATTATGGAAGTTATTAATTTTGGAATTGTATGACAATGGTTCAAATCTTTGGTGTATCAAAGAATGAATAGATCTAACATTTATTGTTGATTGTATTTTTGTTATAAAACATATATTATTTAAATTTTAAATGCTTCCCTTTTTTTTGACCAATTCTTGCATTTATGTATTGAAGTGTTTTTCGGACAATTGTTCTTGAAGCATGAAGTCATCATGTCGGAAAGATACAGAAATTTTCAAAATAAGATAATCTAATGATACACATACGTACATGATGAGGGAAAGGTTGTTCAAAAAAGTTGAGACAATATTGTCGTTCTTTAGTGGTGTAACTGCTCCGAAATTGGTAAATAACAAAAGAAGTCACACACCAAATGATATAATCAATATTCTTAAAGCTGCATATGGAGTTGACAATACGTATCAAAAGGTGTGGCATGCAAAGGAAAGTGCATTGGATATGTTACAGGATAAGTCAGCAGATGAATATAGACAATTGCCTAAATACATACAAATGCTAAATAGTGTGCATCCAAATTCATATAAAAGAATGCTCGAGGCACCTGCGAATGAGTTCGTGTATCTATGTATTACATTACGCCCACTTGTGAGGGGGTCCTAATTTTGCAGACCTGTTAGTGTTGTTGATGGTGCTCATCTTAGGAGAGCATATAAAGGAACATTTGTATCAGCTAGTACACTCGATGTTGTAGGTATTAAAAAAATTGTAAGTTATTAATTATTGTATAATATTGAGTGATACTTGCAGTACCTTATGGGAAAAATTAAAAATGTTTTACATCGTATAAAAAAATTATAGGGTGCATATTATCATTAGTGTATGGAGTTGTTGACACGGAGAATGATTGTTCATGGTCTTGGTTCTTCCAACAGTTTAAGAATGCATTTGGTGAGAGCAAAAAATATGTGTTTTGTATCAGATCAGAATGGAAGTATAATCAAGAGCTTGAGTTATATCTTTCCAAGTATCCCACATTATGCATGCATTTGACATCTTTGGAAGAATATTTTTACTCACTACAAGAAAAACAAGAATATGTTAAGTGACAAGTTCTATGCAATGACTAAGTGTTACAGAATAGAACATTTCAATAGAATAATAGAAAGGTGGTTAAAATTGATCGCAGGGTCAAAGAGTACCTTGAAAATGTTGGTTATGAAAAAGGTCAAGAGTACAGGCAACAATAAATAAAGGTCAGATGATAACTTTTAACATTGTCGAGTGTATCAATGGTTGCCTTGTTGAGGTTAGACAACTACCTATAATAGATCTCTTGGAGGAGGCAAGGATTCTATTTGGTTCTTGGAACTGCAAAAATAAGGAAAAGGCTTTTGTATACTCAAGATATGTTGGGTAGAAATTCAAGGAAATTCTACTTGGTAATATGTCAATGTGTTTCATGATGAAGGTATGGACCTGATTTATACCTTAACAATTTAATTTATGCGTATATTTAATCAAAAACAAACACAATGTAATATAGATTGTGTAAAATATTATGTATCTAATAATATTAATTTAGTTATTGGATAAGCAACACAAGGTAAAGTAAAACATTCAATTATAATTATGTATCAATCAAACCATTTTCGTGTACAGGTTGTTTTTCATCCGAGTATATTTATTCTGTTTGTGATGCTGGACGGAGATACATTGTTTGCCTTGAAAGAAAAAATTGTAACTGTGAAAGATTTCAACTTGACGAAATATCTTGTTCACACGCAATCACTCTTTTAAAGAGTAAGAATGTAATTGATACGCATTCATACTGCTCTGATTATTATAAGCCTAAAGTCTTAGCAAATACATACAAAGTCCCAATGTTGCCTATGCTAGATAATGGAAATTGGGATGTTCCAACAGAAGTTCTAGATGATATTGTGTTGCCACCCAAGTACAAAAGGATACCAAGGAAGGGGAGAAGGAAAAATATAGGAGAAAAGATAAGCACGAGCACAATTTGTTGTAGTCGTTATGGACATGAAGAACACAACAGATAAACCTATAGCTTTTTTCCCAAAGAAAAATGAAAAATGCCTTTTGTATATAATTTTCATTAGTTTTAAAAGTAGTCTGAGAGGTTTAAATAAATTCAAATGATAATAATGTTGTTACTTAAAATTATAAAAGGATGATATGTAAATAATTTGTGTGCATTATATGTCGTATTTTGTTAGTAAGATTTGAATGTTATATGGCATGTGTATTGATAATATTGAAATATCTTGTGTGTTGTTTTGGAAGTATAACTTATCATAGGTATTAATGTTGTCAAAATTCAAAATTAAATCAAATTATTTTTCAGAAACCAAACTAAACAAATGTTGATACATATTTTTCAAGCAATTTGGATATTGATACACAAAATTAGAGTTATGGAGATGATCCTTTACCTAATCATGAATGTATCAAGTTTAATGAATTTATGTTGATATAATTACTTTGACATATAAAAAAAGTATTATTCAAGTATCTAAATAAAGTATAAAGATTAAAATTAACAAGTGATAAATTCACTTATTCATACATGATATATACTCTCAACTTAGGTTATACTCTCAATTTGGATTTTAGTACACATCACTGGGATTATGCAGTCGGTTTATTATCTAATCTTGAATGTATCAAGTATAATGAATTTCTATTGATACAATTACTCTGACGTATCAAACAAAAAGGTATTATACAAGGATCAAGTATCTAAATAAAGTATAAATATTTAAATTAACAAGTATCATATTCACTTATTCCTACATGATAAGTACTCTCAACTACTTCAACATATCAAAAGTTAAATTATAACCTTCACTCGCCTTGTCGGTGCCATATTTCCATAAAAGTGTAGCATATCTTCCACGAAAATAATCAATATCCATTGCATTATATAGGATTGGGATTATATTACTAATATATTTTGCAAAGGCAGCTACGAACACACCACAATCGCTTCATGTAGTGTATCAAGAATTAGTAAAAGAGAGAAATATGTGCAATTTATAAATAGGTTTGAAAAACTTACAGACTATCACTACTCTATTGAGCAATGCCTTGTACAAATTCAACTTTGAAAAGATATTATTGACTAAGTATACCACCAATTGACTTGTCCTTGTACGCATCAAGCATTGGCCAGTCAGTCCAATCGATAAAAATCATTTTCCTATGGATAAGTTGGTAGCATAACACCCATTTTTTGAATCTTAATGGATGAGTTCTTTTGCCTTGATCCCAAAGTAGAGTCATACACATGTATTGTCACGACTCGGACCTAGGGTCTAAGAGTGACATGGTGAATGAGAACCCGAGAGTCCCCAAACAAGCCTCAAAGTATCAAAATTCACATCATCAATTAAGAAGCGCATAATGAAGTAGTAAACACGTATTTCTAAGGCACAGAAAAGTATGACTCACACTATAGGGATGTTATAGGAATAGGGATTTGCATGAATTCACATAACACATAACACATAGAAATAAGGGGCGGGTAAGCATGACTCACTCAAAGGGGATAGAATGGGACTTAGGACTTTCCACATCTTCACATCATAACATAAACAAATCATCAAAGAATCAATATCCAATAGATAGCAATAACCATAATCTTCAAATAGCAAAACGAAGCACATATCCATACAAGAGTTTACAAGTTGTCCAACAATGCCTCTAAGTCATAGAATAGGACGGGGGTGAAGACATGCCTCAGACTCACCCTCAAAGTAAATATAACATAAGTGGAAGCAACATAGTAGGTAGATGAATAGTGGCTTGTCCTTGGATGATAGGACTCACCACAACAACTTTCACGAATTCGAACTAGCCGTCAAAAGATGGATGGATATAGTCTCTGATCCCTACATGTTTAGATCATGTAGGCAAAAGTATGTGTAAGTACGTCTGAATGTACTTAGTATGCGGGCATGCAATGCATATAAACTTATCAAACCTACTTTTAATGTTAAATGGCAAGAGCACATATATCGAAAGAAGTAGATAAGCAAGAAATAATAATATGTCAATATGACATGAAATTCATGATGCATCCAATGCCATAATGCTTACATATAGAGGGGATGAGACATCATCCGACATATAAGACCAAGCAAGCTATTACTTGGAATTATGATGTCTTCCCCATACTGGATACGAGGTGATCTACTTGCCAAAGGTAGACCATACTTCTCGGTATAGGCCTTCAATTTCGGAGAAGTAACCTTACTTATGGGCCTCCCATTTTGGATAGAATTTTCATATCAAATCAAATCAAAGTTGTAACCATACCCTACAAGCCTCCCATTTCTGTAAGGGTTACTATAAACAAATACCTATGCTAGCACATAGTTACGGGACTTGGGTACTGTATCCTTGGAGATAGGCCCCCTCCCATAAGTTCGCTCGGTGCTAAGGCATCATCTCACAAGAATAAATATAGGTATACATGCTTTTAGAAGAGGCACAAGTCATTTCAAATTATTTCAATGCATACTTGGGCTTAAAAGCCAAACATTCTTCATAATCATTCATACTTAGGCTATAAAGTCAAATCATACTTCAAATCAAACCTTCATGCATAGGAATAGCCCATTCACATATATCAAAGTTGGGGTAAATTGCTCAAAGAGCCATATCATAGACATTTATGTGATCACATTCTTGTCATAACCAAATTCTCATAAAAATCATAGTCATAAACATAGTTGGGTCATAGTCCACTTTATAATCTTCATATAACCAATGCTCAGGTATGCAAATGCCATGAATGCTATGAGAATAGCATGGACAATAGAGATTCAAACTTAATCAACAATACAATATTAAAATTCAAGTAAATCTTTAAGTAAATCCATATTTAAATCTCAACTTAGCTTACACATGCTTAAATCAAACTTTAAAGAAACAGTTGATATTCAAATCTTCATAACATCAACACAATACTACATATTAGGGCTTAAATCACTTTAAAAACAACAAATTGAACATAGCCCATATCTCAATTGAATCAAATAATCAATAATCTAAAAGATTCATGTTTAAAGTAAGCTCAATTTTCAAAAAAATCAAGAGTAAAAGAGTTTGGGGACTTTATGGTTGAAAGAGACCATGAATCAATCCCTCATACCTTAGCTAACCAAGAAGAAATAAGAAGAATTTAATTGAAGAAGAGACCCTTCCTTAAGCTCGAAGCAAATCTCCAATGGCTCACTTGAGAGGAGTCTTTAGATGAGAGTGTGAATAATTCTAAGTGTATGAATTGAATTTGAATATGAATAGAAGAGTATAGGTCTTTAGAGAGGCTTAGGATAGGTGAGAAAGTCATAAACAACCCATAAGAATAGCCTAAATTACGAGAAATCCATTAATGAAACGGATGTCAAAAAGTTGCCAAGGGTCCCATATAGAGGCCATAGGACCATGTAGGGGCACACGAATCGTGTAGCCTTCCATATGGCTTCACTTAGATAATTATCGCTCACGAAGTTCCGAAATGGTGATTTCGTACTTAGAAAATTCTCACACCAACAACCATACGGCAGGCCATATGACCCATGAAGGGGTCACACGGACTGTGTGAGGTTCATGTGTGAAGTGTCTTGGCCAAAATGTGGGGTTTAAGTCCAATGCCATTCTCATGAGACACCACACGTCTAGTGAAGAGCCACACGAGTCATGTGGGGTTCATGTGGTGCAAGACTTGGTCTTGAGCTCCAACTAAAGGTCAACACTCTACACACAAGGCTAAGGGCCATCTCAAGGATCCTCCACACAGCCCGTGGTGAGTCACATGACCCGTGGAGGTGCCCATGAGGTGTCACCTTAATCAAACACCTTCTGGAACCAAAATCCACATACCATTAAGACATAACAAAGTATGGGTCCTTACATCATCTCTCCCTTAGGAACATTCGTCTTGAATGTGCTAGAATAGGGCTTGAAAAGCTTGACTTGAAAATGAAACATCCAAACAAAAGGACATAATGCATACTTCATCACTTGAAAATCATAAAGTCATTAAAACTCATATCATGACATCTTTAAATCATTCAAAACATCTATAAATCATTTTCATGCACATATATGCATGTCGTGTCATGAAACTCAAGAGTGAAAGAATTAGGACCATTTGGAAAAGGAAGAACCTAATACCTTAGGCTTGAGTAGATTGGAAAAGATGGGGATATTCTTTCATCATGTCCAACTCCGCCTCCCACATAGAACTCTCCACATGTTGATTTCTCTAAAGCACCTTAATCGAAGCCATATCCTTGTTTGCGAAGCCGCTTCACTTTTCTATCTAAGATCACAACTGGGACTTCCTCATAAGATAAGTTCTCCTCAACTGCAACTCCTTCCAAGGGCACAATTGTACTAGGATCACCAATCAATTTCCTCAACATAGACACATGAAAAACTAGGTGAGTGGAACTCAAATCTGGAGGCAAATCCAATCTATAGGTCACATTGCCAATCCGCTCAACAATCTTATAAGGGCCTAGATATTGGGGACTTAACTTGCCCTTCTTACCAAAATAAATTATACTCTTCATGGGTGAGACCTTCACTAACACCCAATCTCCAACATGAAACTCAAGATCCCTCTTCCTAACATCCGAATAAGACTTTTGGCGAATTTGAGCCTTTTTCAACCTCTCCCTAATCAACTTCACCTTCTCCATGGCCTCTAACACCAAATTCACGCCAATCAAAGCCATCTCTCCCAACTCGAACCACCCCATAGGAGATTTACATCTTCTACCATATAAAACCTCAAACGGTACCACACCAATGCTAGCATGAAAGCTATTGTTGTAACCAAACTCGATAAGTGATAGATGATCATCCCATTTACCCTTGAACTCCAACACACAAGCCCTTAACATTTCCTCCAAAGTTTGAATTCTCCTTTCGGCTTGTCCATCGGTTTGAGGATGAACAACGGTACTTAACTTCACCTTAGTACCAATTCCCCTTTGAAATCATTTCCAAAAGTGAGAAGTTAATTAGGTGCCACAGTCCGATATGATAGACCTAGACACCCCATGCAACCTCACCAACTCTTGGATATACAACCTAACATAATCTTTCGCATTGAAGGTAGTCTTGGTCGGTAGGAAATGAGCCAATTTAGTCATCCGATCAACAATAACCCAAATTGAATCAAACTACTTTAAGGTTTGGGCAAACCAACCACATAATCCATGTTCATATCTTCTCACTTCTAAGTGGGAATCTCAATGTCTTGAGTCAAACCACCGGGCCTTTGATGCTCTACCTTCAGTTGTTGACAATTAGGGCATTTAGATACAAACTTGGCTATATCTTTCTTCATTCCATGCCACCAATACAACTCCCTTAAATTCCGATACATCTTGGTATATCCCAGATGAATAGAATAATGAGAGTTATAGGCTTCACTCCTAATCATCTCCCTGAGACCATCAACATCTGGAACATACAACTGATCTTGATACCGAAGCATACCATCGCCCCCTTAGGAGAAAACCTCTATCTTCTTTTCGGAAACCAACCTATTAAACTCAACCAATGATAGGACCAAATCTTGTTTAGCCTTGACATAAAAAACCACAGAAGATTCAGTTCCATTCTGAACATAAATACCACCCCCATTAGAGTCATCCAATATAACACCCAACCTAGCCAAACGGTGAACATCCTTTACCAACTCTTTCTTCCCTTTATCTACATGAGCCACACTTCCCATAGATAGTGTCACGACCCGGGGTCGGGGCCTAGATGTAACACGGCGAATGGGACCTAAGAGTCCCCGAACAAACCTCAAATTTCAGAAACTACATGATTGGTGCAAAGCATTTAAGACGGATAATTGAACAGCGGAAACCCAAGTCACGAGGGAAAAACCATTCATTTATGAATAACAAATGAGAAAAGTTTTATACAGTGCCCAACGTATGCTTCTAGTCAAGAACGGGGGCCAGGACAAGTTCCAGGCTCACCCTCAACAAAGCAGTATATATACATAAGGGATACAAGGATAAATCATGCCCTCGGAAAACCGCAAAATATCTGTAAGAGGGACTCTTCGTCCAATGGCTGGTACTCAAACTGCCCGGTCCCTACATGGTAAAATCATGTAGGCATAGAGTATGCGTTAGTATGTTGGAATGTACTAAGTATGCAGGTATGCAATGCATATGACTTACTGGACCTGCTTATCGATGTTAGATGACAAGGGCACCTAATATACAAGGATCATATAAGCGAAGGAATTTAATATACAAGATGCCATGGAATGCGTGATGCGTGCAAATGCGATTATGCTCCTATACACATATAGCGAGGATGGACTATAACCGACAAACCAAATCCATGCGAGCTTTTGCATGAATTGGACCGATTGGGACCTCCCACCGGTAGGGAGAAGATTACTTGCCAAAGGTAATCTACATCATTACCTTATGGGCAACCCCATTTCGGTGGATGGTCACCTTCCTTACGGGACCCCCATTTCGGAAGGATTTGCAAGAATCACATCAAGACATGTCATATCATAAACAAGTAGACGAATAATATCCGTCCCTATGCTGGCACATAGTTTAAGGAAAAGGGCAGGACCCCTAATCCATCGGTGCTAAGCCTTACACATCCCACAAGAGTACTTACATATATATACATATGCTTCCAAGAGAGTCAAATGTCCATTTCAAAAACGTTAAATGCACAAGTAGGCTCAAATGCCAAATCACAAGGTCAAGATCACATGATTCGTGCAAGGAATAGCTCATCTACAAGTACAAGGTGGTGGAAGCACCCGAGATGCTCAAAGAGCCAAGATACAAGGTGGTGCAAACACCCAAGATGCTCCAAAAGCCATAATTATAGACATACTGGTGATCACCTTCTTGTCAAATCCCATGTCTTACCAAAATCATATCACACTTCCGTTTTTTGGACAAAATTGGACTTAATCCCACATTTCTAAGATTTCCATGTACCAATGTCATGAATGTGATGAAATGCATAATATACGGATGGCATGGGTAATTTAGAGAATGTCTAAAATTAGCAGTAAAATGTAAAGATTAGGAAATCCATAATAAAATAGATAGAAAATGGTCATAGATATCACCCATGCATAATAACATCTTTAAAGGGACATGCATGTTCATAGTTTCATAATCCAAGTAGTCCATCATAATAAACTTAACATACTCAAAATTCGGAGTCATATATGGCACATACATTGCTCAAGTAACCAAGATCAATTCGTAGAATCTCCACATTTTAAGTAGATAAGTGTATAAAATAGTTTGAGAAGAACTTGGGTCTTCTTGGTTGAAAGGAACCAAGAATCAATACCTAAATACCTGATTGAAGACAACACTAAGAGGAATGGACTTCAAATTGAGAGCCTTGGCTTGAATGATCCTAGAGAGAGGGTGGAAGTCTTGAAGGAGTGAATTTTAGAGAGAGAGTGAGTGAGAGAGAAATGGCTGAAAATTGGAGTGTTCAGCTTATATAGGGAGCCTAGGAGGGGTGGGAAATGACAAAATTTTCGATTAGAAAACCCAATATTCAAAAAATGCCATTAATGAAACAGACCTAAAATTAGTCCGTCTGAGGCATACGGTCCAGTACATGGTCCGTGTAGTGTCACACAGACCGTTTACTGTGCCATGGTCCCGGACTTAAAATTTTCAAAGGCAAAATTTTCCGGACTAAGTATCACAACAGGGACCAGTAAATGGACCACCTGGGGTCACACGGACCATGACACCTTCTGTGTATAGGTGACTCTCCACACCGTGGTTAGACGGAGGACCACGCGGACCATTTAAAGTTACACGGGCCATGACTTGGTCCATGTGAAGGTGGTTTTACGCAGGGCACGGGAGGCCACACGGTCCGTGTGACTTCACACGAGTCGTGTAGGCTCTCCATGAGGTGGTGCTGGCAGAATTTTCTGGGCAGTTTTGGACCTCAAAGTGACGTCAAGGATCCGGGGTCTTTCATCATCTCCCCCTTGGGAACATTCGTCCTGAATATGCAAGAACAAGGCTTGAAAAGTTAGAGTTTAGGCAAGATAGTTCCGACTCAAGATACAATGCACAACTCAACTCAAATTACAAGGTTTGTACAAAAAGCTTTTTATGCCACAAGTCAAATTATAGTTCAGGACCAAACTCATATCAAAATTGCATTCAACTCATTTGTAAAGAAAGGAAAGCCTTTTTGTGCACACATATGCATGTCATGAGACTCAAGAGGGCAAGAAAATGATACAATTGATAAGGAAGATTCCTAGTACCTTAGGCTTGAGTAGATTGGAAAAGATGGGGGTATCGTTTCATCATGTCCAGCTCCGCCTCCCACGTAGCACTCTCTACTAGTTGATTTCTCCAAAGTACCTTTACCGAGGCCACATCTTTGTTGCGAAGTCGCTTTACTTGCCTATCCAAGATTGCCACCGGCACCTCCTCATAAGTCAAATTTTCCTCAATCTCAATCCTCTCCAAAGGCACAATGGTGCTAGGATCACCTACTAATTTTCTCAACATGGACACATGGAAGACCGGATGAATGGAACCCAATTGCGGAGGTAACTCCAACTAGTAAGTCGCATCTCCAATCCGCTCAACAATTTCATAAGGGCCAACATACCGGGGGCTTAACTTGCCGTTTTTGTTGAAATGCATAATGCCCTTCATAGGAGAGACTTTCACATAAATCCAATCCCCGACATGAAATTCGAGGTCCCTTCTCCGACTATCCGCAAAGGACTTTTGGCGACTTTGGGTCGCTTTCAATCTCTCCCTAATCACTTTTACCTTCTCATAGCATCCAATACCGAATCCGTGCCAACTAAAGTTATCTCACCTAATTCAAACCACCCCACCGGGGATCTACACCTCCTCCCATACAAGGCTTCAAACGGCGCCATGCCAATGCTAGCATGGAAGCTATTATTATAAGCAAACTCGATGAACGGAAGATGATCATCCCAATTCCCCTTAAATTCCAACATACATGCTCTCAACATATCCTCCAAAGTTTGAATAGTCCTCTCTGCTTGTCCATCGGTTTGAGGATGGAAACTTAATTTTGGTCCCAAGGCCCTTCATAAAAGATTTCCAAAAGCGGGAAGTGAATTGAGTACCACGATCTGATATGATGGACCTAGGCACACCATGCAACCTCACCAACTCTTGGATATACATCCTCGCATAGTCCTCGACACTAAAAGTAGTCTTGACCGGTAGAAAATGAGTCGATTTCGTCATTTGATCCATAATAACTGAAATGGAGTCAAATTGCCTTCGGGTCCGAGGCAATCCAACCACAAAGTCCATATTCACATCCTCCCATTTCCATGTGGGAATTTCAATGTCT
Organism: Solanum rostratum; assembly: GCA_029948455.1. NCBI lineage: Eukaryota > Viridiplantae > Streptophyta > Magnoliopsida > Solanales > Solanaceae > Solanum > Solanum rostratum. Next base: position 42,948,291 of record CM057045.1, read on the forward strand.
TGGGCCAAACCATCGGGCCTTTGATGTTCAACCTTCACCTGCTGACAACTCGGGCGTTCAGACACGAACTTGGCAATATCCCTCTTCATACCATGCCACCAATATACCTCTCTCAGGTCCCGGAACATCTTGGTAGACCCCGGGTGAATAGAGTAACGAGAGTTGTGAGCCTCACTCATAATCACCTTTCTAAGGTCATTCACATCACGAACACAAAGCCGGTCTTGGTACCGGAGTACACCATCTCCCCCTTGGGAGAAAGCCTCAATCTCCTTTGAAGCGACCAACTTCTTCAACTCACATAACGACAGATCTAGATCTTGCTTTGCTTTCACCTCATTCACCACAGAAGATTCTGCTTCATTCTGAACCCGAATACCACCCTTGCTAGAATCATTCCACCTGACAACCAACCTAGCCATTCGGTGAACATCCCTTGCCAACTCCTTTTTCCCATTTTCAACATGCGCCACACTCCCCATAGACAACCTTCTAAGAGCGTCGGCTACGACATTGGCCTTACCTGGATGATACAACACACTCATGTTGTAATCTTTTAGAAACTCCAACCACCTCCTTTGCCTGAGATTAAGATCCCTCTCGGTGAAAACATATTGCAAACTCTTATGATTGGTGAATACATCAACATGGACCCCGTACAAATAATGCCTCCAAATTTTCAAAGCAAAAACCACTGCTGCCATTTCAAGGTCATGGGTGGGATAGTTTCGTTCATGCACTTTCAACTGTCTTGATGCATATGCTATCACCTTACCATTCTGCATAAGCACACAACCCAATTCGATCCACGAGGCATCGCAATATACTACAAACCCTTTTGAACCATTTGGCAAGGTCAGGACAGAAGCTGATGTAAGCCGATCCTTTAAGGTTTGAAAACTTCTCTCGCATTCATCTGACCATATAAAGTTTGCCTGCTTCTGGGTCAATTTGGTCAAAGGAGATGCAATAGATGAAAAGCCTTCCACGAACCTTCTGTAGTACCCGGCCAACCTGAGAAAACTGCGGATATCCGAAGGAGTCAATGGTCTAGGCCAATTTTTCACAACCTCAGTTTTCCTCGGATCCATCTTGATACCATCTCCGGACACCACATGCCCGAGGAAAGCCACTTCGCCCAACCAGAACTCACACTTACTAAATTTGGCATACAATTTCTTTTCCCTCGGAGTTTGGAGGGCCATTCTCAAGTGATTCCTGTGCTCCTGCTCACTTCGGGAGTAAACGAGAATATCATCAATAAAGATCACCACGAAATTGTCTAGGCTAGGTTTAAATACTCTGTTCATCAAGTCCATAAATGCGGCCGAAGCATTAGTTAGACCAAATGACATCATCACAAATTCGAAATGCCCGTACCTTGTCCGAAAAGCTGTTTTGGGGATATCACACTCTCTAACCTTCAACTGATGGCATCCGGAACGGAGATCAATTTTTAAGAAGTGAGTGGCACCTTGAAGCTGATCAAACAAATCATCAGTGCTTGGCAATGGGTACTTGTTCTTAACTGTCACCTTAATCAGCTACTTGTAATCAATACAGGAGAAATCCGTCCTTCTTCCTTACAAACAACACGGGAGCACCCCATGGTGATTACTAGGCCGAATAAAACCCTTCTCTAATAGGTCTTTCAACTACTCCTTTAACTCTTTCAATTCTGTAGGGGCCATTCGGTATGGAGGGATAGAAATAGGCTGAGCATCTAGAAGAAGATCTATGCTGAAGTTTATCTCCCTATCCGGAGGAATGCCCGGCAAGTCCTAGGGGAACACATCCGAAAATTCATTCACCACAGGGATTGATTCGAGAGTAGGCACCTCAGAATCTGCATTCCTAACCCTCACCATATAGTAGATGCACCTCTTAGAAATCATTTTCCGCGCCTTGGGGTAGGAAATAAACCTACCTTTAACCAAGTTATCACTACCCTTCCATTCAAGAACTGGCTCACCAGGAGGTTGGAACTAGACTTTTCGGGTTCTACAGTCTATGGAGGCATAAGATGCATGCAACCAATCCATCCCGAGAATCATACCAAAATCAAACATCTCGAGTTCCGTAAGATCACATGGAAAAAATTTTGTGCAACACAACAACAGGGCACCCGTGATAGACTCTATGAGCAACAATAGATTCTCCCACGAGGGTGTAGACCGAGAAAGGCTCTCTTAAAATTTGGGGTTTCAAACCGAACTTGACAGCCAACAACGGAGTCACAAAAGACAAGTTTGCACCTGGGTCAAGCAAAACATAAGCATCAAAATCAAAGACTTTTAACATACCAGTCACTATACCTGGAGCCTTCTCGACATCCTGGCGAGCATGGAGTGCATAGAACCGGTTGTTTCTTGGGGCAACACCTGGAGGACCTCTCTGTTGACCCTGCCCGCCTTGGGCTACCTGACCTCGGCCTCCGCATGCATTTCTCGGGCAATCAACAACCTTATAGTCTTTACTTCCACATCCGAAGCAAAGCCCCAAATCCCTACGATATGCACCAGTGTTGGGTTTCCCACACTTATCACACAAAATATAATCTGGTCTGCCACTTGTCGGTATCTCGGGAGGGGGTGCCCAAGCATTAGCCACCCGAGCTCCTGAACCTTGGCCCTGCTGGAAGCGACCAAACCCAACATTCCTAGCACCGAAGAACCTACCATCAAAGCGTGCTCTCTTGGGATCGTGTGCCCTTTTCTCCTTGAGTTTCTCCCCTTCAATATGCTCCGCATACACTGTGAGTTTGGCAATATCCATGTCCCCAATTAGCATAGTAGTTCTACATTCTTTCACCAACGAGTCAAAATACCTGAAACAAATTTGTACATCCATGCACGGGGATCATCCACCAAGGACAGAGCATATTTGGAAAGCTTGGTAAACTTGAGGGCATAGTCCCTTACACTCATAATTCCCTGCTTGAGATTAATAAACTCGGTCATTTTGGCCTCCCTCAACTCAAGTGGAAAGAAGCGGTCAAGGAAGGCAGAGTTGAACTCTCACCATTTAACATCACCACCATAGACCCTTTCCACAGCCCACTGTATGTACCATACCTGAGCTACATCCTTCAGCTGGTAAGCAGCCAATCCAGCTTTTTCCTCAGAAGAGACACCCATAATGTTCAATATTTTTGAGAGTTCATCAATGAACTCCTGAGCATCTTCATCAGCCCTTGATCCGTAGAACTCCGGGGATTCATCCGGGTGAAGTCAGTCACAATAGAAGCGGGTGTAGGGTCCCGTGGCAAATTGGCTTGCCTTGCCTGAGCAGTCACCACCTGTGCAAGCATGGTGAAAGCAGTACGAAATTCACCATTTGAAATAGGTTCCTCCATAGGCTCGCGAGGGGCCTAATCTTTGGCAGCCGGAGCTGGCCTAGGTAGTGGAGGTCTTCCTCAAGGCATTTACTGAAAAGGGATCAACGACACCAATAAGTAAGTAAATTCACAACTAGCCATAGCACGATACAAGACACAAAGAAGGGAGGAATTTCCTAATACGTCTTCGTAGCCTCCCACTCATAGGTATGGCAAACTTCACACCCATGAATAGGATTCTACTCAACGCGGCATGTTGGGCTCTAAGGACTATTAAAACCTAGGGCTGTGATACCACTTTTTGTCATGACCCGGGGTCGGGGCCTAGATGTGACACGGCGAATGGGGACCCGAGAGTCCCCAAACAAGCCTCAAATTTCAGAAACTACATTGATTGGTGCAAAGCATTTAAGATGGATAATTGAATAGCGGAAACCCAAGTTAAGAGGGATAAACCATTCATTTATGGATAACAAATGAGAAAAGTTTTATACAGCGCCCAACGTATGCTTCTAGTCAAGAACGGGGGCCAGGACAAATTCTGGGCTCACCCTCAACAAAGCAGTATATATACATAAGGGATACAAGAACAAAGCTTGCCCTCGGAAGACGGGGCTTGCCGCAAAATATCTGCAAGAAGAACTATTCGTCCAATGGCTGGTACTCAAACTGCTCGGTCCCTACATGGTAAAATCATGTAGGCATAAAGTATGCGTTAGTACGTTGGAATGTACTAAGTATGCGGGTATGCAATGCATATGACTTACCGGACCTGCCTATCGATGTTAGATGACAAGGGCACCTAATATACAAGGATCATATAAGCGAAGGAATTTAATATACAAGATGCCATGGAATGTGTGTTGCGTGCAAATGCGATAATGCTCCTATACACATATAGCGGGGATGGACTATAACCGACAAACCAAATTCGTGTGAGCTATTACATGAATTGGACTGATTGGGACCTCCCACTGGTAGGGAGAAGATTACTTTCCAAAGGTAATCTACATCACACCTTACGAGCAACCCTATTTCGGTGGATAGTCACCTTCCTTACGAGACCCTCATTTCGGAAAGATTTGCAAGAATCACATCAAGACATGTCATATCATAAACAAGTAGAAGAATAATATCCGTCCCTATGCTGGCAGAAAAGGGGAGGACCCCTAATCCATCGATGCTAAGTCTTACACATATATATACATATGCTCTCAAGAGCCATATTTATAGACATACCGACGATCACCTTCTTGTCAAATCCCATGTCTTACCAAAATCAAATCACACTTCCTTTTTTTGGACAAAATTGGACTTAATCCCACATTTCCAAGATTTCCATGTACCAATGTCATGAATGTGATGAAATGCATAATGTAGGGATGGCATGGATAATTTAGAGAATATCTAAAATTAGCAATAAAATGTAAAGACTAGGAAATCCATAATAAAATTGATAGAAAATGGTAGTAGATATCACCCATGCATAATAACATCTTTAAAGGGACATGCATGTTCGTAGTTTCATAATCCAAGTTGTCCATCATAATAAACTTAACATACTCAAAATTCGGAGTCATAAATGGCACATGGATTGTTCAAGTAACCACGATCAAGTAGTAGAATCTCCACATTTTAAGTAGACAAGTGTATAAAATAGTTTGAGAAGAACTTGGGTCTTCTTGGTTGAAAGGAACCAAAAATCAACACCCACATACCTGATTGAAGACAACACTAAGAGGAATAGACTTCAAATTGAGAGCGTTGGTTCGAATGATCCTAGAGAGAGGATGAAAGTCTTGAAGGAGAGAATTTTAGAAAGAGAGTGAGTGAGAGTGAAATGGCTGACAATTGGAGTGTTCAGCTTATATAGGGAGCCTAGGAGGGGTGGGAAATGACAAAATTTTCGATTAGAAAACCTAATATTTCAAAAATGCCATTAATGAAACGGATCTGAAATTGGTCTGTCTGAGGCATACGGTCCAGTACACGGTCCATGTAGTGTCACATGGACCGTTTCCTGTGCCGTGGTCCCAGACTTCAAATTTTCAAAGGCAAGATTTTTCGGACTAAGTATCCCAACACGGACCGGTAAATGGACCACCTGGGGTCACACGGACCATGACACCATCCGTATATAGGTGACTCTCTACACCGACGTTAGATAGAGGACCACACGGACGGTTTAAAGTCACACGTGCCATGACTTGGTCCGTGTAAAGGTGGTTCTACGCAGGGTACCATATGGAGGGCCACAAGGACCGTGTAGCATTACACCGTGTGGAGGCCCATTTATCCTCTAGTCTCCCAGGAATCACCCCACGGGAGGCCACACGGTCCTTGTGACTTCACACGGGCCACGTAAGCTCTCCGTGAGGTGGTGCTGGCAGAATTTTCTGGGCAGTTTTGGACCTCAAAGTGACGTTAAGGATCCGGGGCCTTTCAGATAGCCTCCAAAGAGTATTAGCTACAATATTTGCTTTGCTGGGATAATATTAAACACTCATGTCATAGTTCTTAAGGAGTTCTAATCACCTCCTTTGTCTCAAGTTAAGATCCCTTTGGGTGAACACATATTGCAAACTCTTATGATTAATAAAGATATCAACATGAACCACGTACAAATAATGTCTCCAAATCTTTAAAGCAAACACTATCGCCGCTAGCTCAAGATCATGAGTTGGGTAATTACGCTCATGCACCTTCAATTAACTTGATGCGTAAGCTATTACCTTACCATGTTGCATAAGTACACAACCCTTACCCAATCTAAGAAACATCACAATATACCACAAGCCCACCTAAGCCATCTGGTAGAGTCAAAATAGGAGTCGATGTAAGCCGATCTTTCAAAGTCTGAAAACTCTTCTCATACTCATCTGGCCATTAAACTTGGCCTTCTTTTGAGGCAACTTGGTCAATGGAGTTGCAATGGATGAGAAACCTACCATAAATGTTCTGTAATGACCGACTAATGATAAGTCATGAAAATACAACCTTTAAGATGCTTAATACATAGAATTATTGTGAGTTCTTAAGCGCATTTGTTAGTTTAATATGCATTTCATGTTTGTTTTGTAGGAAAAGGAGGATTTCATGGAATTATGGGCGTTGGACTGATTTGAGGTGATTTGAAGCTGGAATTTGCTTAAGCGTGAAGGGAGTTGATGGTGGATGACCTGGAAACATCAAATCAGTCATGTGTGTGGCTGGAAAATCAATGCAAAACAACAACAAAGACTAAAAATGCTAACATCACAAGCTATCTCGGAGAAATAATCAAGACGCGTTAATAATGTTATGTGTGGAGTATATGCTGCCCATGATCAGTTATGTAGCAATATGATGGGGTGAGGATTGTGCTAAGGTAGTAACCAAAGGATCCATGAGTGTACGGGACAAGACAGAACCAAAAAGGGCAAAGGAAAACACCACGGGCATGTTCATGACCCGTGGTGATGTTTACTGGTCGTGAGCCTGCTTGTCCAGGATGTGTCTGCCAGGAACGTCATCAAAGACTTCACCAAGACCTTTGCATAGATTGTGGTGCACTCCATGAGCCGTGAGGGTGCTCATGGGAATCACCTAGGCAGCGAGAAAACAAGAAGAGCCAAGGCAAATTTCACGAGTGCCTTCCACGACTCATTTGCACCCTCACGGATCGTGAAGGTGGTTGTGAAGTAGAGGAAAATTTTGGACAGTTTTAGCATCAAGTAAGGCACCAGGACAGGCTATATGGATCATGAAAAAGACCATGGGGCATGGTCCAGTCTGTGAAGCATCATGCGACTGGAAATCCAAGTGCAATTAGGATTCCTTTCCTTGTCCAATTAGGCTTACTTTTTCCTACTCGTTTAGGAGAGTTTTAGCATTATAAATAGAACTTAGGTTTTATTTCTAACACACAACTGGTACCTCACGTTTTGGGGGCTACTCTTGAACAGTTTTTACATCAATTTTCCAGAAAGTTTTCATCAACAACATGCTGGACAATAGTAGATTTCCAGCAACTTTAGCTGCTTGTCTTGGTTATTGTTTGTTGTTTAGATCAAGCATTTGTCCCTGGATTCTTTTTGTGGCTTCAATAATTGATATAATCTTCCTTGCAAGTAATTTTAACAGGGATTACATAATGATTCTTGTTCTAACCTTGAAAGTTTAATAATCTAGACCCACAACTAGGTTTGTGGGAACCATGACATCTTAATGAAATAGGCAAAATGTAAGGTTTTATTGAGGTTTGTATTGCAGGTATTGTGATTTCCTTTGCTTAAAAGTCTTTCTTTATTAGTGCACGCATTGAGAACTTGCCCGTATTCGTTAGTTGTCCGAAAGGAAATTAATGATTAGAAAAAAGGAATTACAACAATAGATGGAGGCAATCGACCTAAGTTTAAGTCACTTGAGCCCGGGAGGCGATGGTATGCTTAGGCTTGGGGATTAGCTTGTATCTGAAGAACTTGAGACCGAGAGGTGATAGTTTTATGAAATCCAAAGTGAGGCTTAGTATTGAAAAAGTTCTGAGACCAAAGGAGATGAATGACATACTTCAAGAAAGGACCGGGAGGTGAACTAGAGGTTACCCAACTCACTAGATTTTGCATGCAATATAACAAACAATAAACCCAATGTTAAATGCTTAATAGTAATACGTCATGGGAACCATAATCCTAAACATTCAGAAATCTGTCTAAGCCTTAGTTTATTTTATCTGCATTCGTACTCATAGTTAGGATCTTAGTTCAAAAACCCCCCATTTTACTTTTTCACATTATTTGTTTTTTGGAAACAGAGAAAACGATCGAAGTAGGATAACTAGTAAAGTTGTTTTAACCTATTCCCTGTAGGATCGACCCTGACTCTTAGTTGGGTAAATATATTGCTAACGGTTGTCCATATTTTGTAAAAAGGAGTATGTTTGAAAATTACCAAAAATGGCACCGTTGCCGAGGAATACGGTTTTGAGATAATCTACTAGTTTTCTATTTAGGTTGTAGTTCTATTTTCTAGTTTATAGTTTGTTTTTGTTTTGATAACTACAGGGGACAAAGTACTGCAAAACAAATGATGACACTCAAAACAGTCTGTGGTGATAGGTGTGCTCTCTCCAATAAGCTTTGTACTAGCATCTGTTCTTGCAGGGATTTGATAGCTCTATTCGAAGAGTTGCATGAGACTATGAAATCTTCGATGATACACTTTCTAAAAGCAAGAATGGATCTTATTGATGAGGTTAGTGCCAACTTGTTTGAGGAAGAAAAGAGGCTTGTGAGACAACTTGAAGAGCTAAAATTGGAGGACCATCTACTTAATCATATTGTTATGGATGTTGTGCCTGTTGAAAAGAGTACACTAGAGTTATGTAAGACAGTAAATAATACTTTTAAAAACTCTAGTGCATGTAGAAATGAGGGTGAGAATAATGATAATAATAGAATTCATGAGTTAAGATGTATTGGACCTCATTCCAATCATGTTTCTATCCTATGTTTGGATGATGAGATATTAATCAAACTATCCAAACATGTGGAAGAATATGAGGAGGGACAATATGTTTATAGTTTTGAATCTGTCGGGTCAAAGTCAAAAAATCACATTCCTCATTTAAAGGCAAAAAATCACAAGGTACGATCCCTATTATTTGGTCTATTTATTTTTATCCCACCACCCCGGGAGCATAGTGAAAATTAGAAAAGAAGCTAGGGGTGCAGTTCATAAGTTCAAAGTGGAGGAAAAAGTGGAAGGCAACATATGTGGATATTTGATAAAGTCTGAGTAATCAGGTACACTACTACTAATGCCTCGGACATCGCAGGTATAATCACTTCCCTTGTTTTATATATTGGTTTAACATGCATTGGGGACGATGCATAAATTTTTGTAGGGAGTGGGGCATCCTAAACCCTTTGGAGTTTTTCTTGTCATGTTTCTTTTCTCTGAAGGTGTATTATCTAGTAAAACTGGAATGTTTAGGTTGTTTTGTTTGTGCAAATATAAGTGTTTATAAGAGTCTATAGTAACCCATAATTATTGTAAAAAATGCCCCAATTTAAAGGCATTTCAAAAAGCTTGTATATGCACGCATCCCATCCTGACTAACTTATGTGACCCTTGTAAAGTATTGTATACATTGTCTAGTTGGCATCTTGATGAATGAAGCATGACTGTGTTGGTTAGTACTGAATAGTGCGGGATATGTGCCATGTGCGTGTGAGCTTATTTGCTTAATTCGATTGATGCACTTGTAAGCTAGAACTTGCCTGGCTAGTCCCATTAAAATAATTGAATGATTGGATTAGGATAGGATCTTAGGCCATTTTTGTTGTGAAGTCACTTAGCCTGAAATCAACCAACCAAATGAAATTGTTCCCGTTAAACCAAAAGTTAAGCCTTAATAGATCTTTTCTTTCTAATCACCCAACTCACCTTCCTACTCTATCCGCAAATCTTTACTTTGGCCCTGGTCTCTCTAAGGACATTGTGAACCTCAACCTAGGCCAAAGCCTAAGTTGAGGGTGGCTTACACTAGCCCTGGTCCTGTAAAAAGACATTGTAAATCTCAACTCAGGCCAAAAGCCTAAGTTAAGGGTGGCTATTGTAAGAAAAACAGAAAAGTAAGTATGGAAAAGAGACAAGTGACGAGACGAGAAGAAAAATTTGGGGTGTGACCATGAATAAAACAAAAAAGCGAAAGAAAAAAAGGAAAGAAAAAGAATGAATGAAATGGAAATCACTCCCAATTGCAAAGAAAGTTGGAAAAATAGGGGCAATAAGAGTTCTGGGGCCGAAAATAGAGGCTAAGTCAAAGTAGTATCTTGGAGGGAAAAATTAGTCACTTTGATCCTAAATTTACCTCACCTTAGCCCGAGCCTACATTACAAGCCGCAAAAGTCCTAAAGTGATCCTAAAAAGGTCATTCGAGAGTCAAGGTGGTGAAAATAAGGGCAAGCATATGGTCTATACTTGTGTGTCAGTTGAAAATCTTTTTTCCTGAGCATGAGTGTCTATATTGTAGTCTCAGTTTTGCATTTACATATTGTGTTTGAGACTTCATTGTAGTGAGGGCACTATCCTTGCACTATTGGTTGCTATACTAACTAGTTCATCTTTGTTCTTGAGCCTGTTTGTTCCAACTAAGTATGGTGTAATGCTTAATGTGATTTGTGTGAGTTTGCTTGGATGTGAACATATTGAAAGCTTACTCTTTGGGCATGAGTTTGATGATTGAGCAGTTGCTATGTACTTCTTATTAAACACTTGTGTTTGTGCGTCGTTATGTTTTGTCTTTGGTCATCGCTTGAGGACAAGCAATGAATCTAAGTTGAGGGTGTTGATAAGTCATGAAAATAAGTCTTTTACGACACTTAATACATAGAATTGTTGTGAGTTCTTAAGCGCATTTGTTAGTTTAATATGCGTTTTATGTTTGTTTTGCAGGAAAAGAAGAATTTCATGGAATTATGGGCGTTGGACTGATTTGAGGTGATTTGAACCTGGAATTTGCTTAAGCGTGAAGGGAGTTGATGGTAGGTGACCTGGAAACACCAAATCAGTCATGTGTGTGGCTGGAAAATCAACGCAAAGAAGCAACAAAGACTAAAAATGCTAACGCCACAAGCTACCTCGGAGAAATAATCAAGATGCATTGATAATGTTGTGTGTGGAGTGTGTGCTGCCCATGATCAGTCACATAGCAATATGATGGGGTGAGGATTGTGCTAAGGCAGTAGCCAAAGGATACAGGAGTGTATGGGACAAGACAGAACCAAAAAGGGCAAAGGAACACACCACAGGCATGTTCACGACCCGTGGTGATGTTTACTGGTCGTGAGCCTGCTTGTCCAGGATGTGGCTGCAAGGAACATCATCAAAGACTTCACCACGACCCTTTACATAGATCGTTATGCACTCTATGAGCCGTGAGGTTGCTCATGGGAAGCACCTAGGCAGCGAGAAAACAAGAAGAGCCAAGGCAAATTTCACAAGGGCCTTCCACGACCCGTTTGCACCCTCACGGATCATGAAGGTGGTCATGAAGAAGGGGCAAATTTTGGATAATTTCAGCATCAAGTAAGGCACCACAACAGGCTATACGGATCGTGAAAAAGACCACAGGATGTGGTCCAATCCGTGAAGCATCATGCGACTGGAAATCCAAGTCCAATTAGGATTCCTTTCCTAGTCCAATTAGGCTTACTTTTTCCTACTCGTTTTAGGAGAGTTTTAGCATTATAAATAGAACTTAGGTTTTATTTCTAAGACACAACTGGTACCCCACGTTTTGGGGGCTGCTCTTGCACAATTTTTACATCAATTTTCCAGAAAGTATTCATCAACAACATGGCTGGACAATAGCAAATTTCCAGCAACTTTAGTTGCTCGTCTTGGTTATTGTTTGTCGTTTAGATTAAGCGTTTGTCCTTGGATTCTTTGTGTGGCTTCAACAATTGATTTAATATTCCTTGTAAGTAATTTTAACAGGGATTACATAATGATTCTTATTCTAAACCTTGCAAGTTCAATAATCTAGACCCATAATTAGGGTTGTCGGAACCATGACTTCTTAATAAAATAGGCAAAACGTAAGGTTCTATTGAGACTTGTATTTCACGTATTGTGATTTCCTTTGCTTAAAAGTCTTTCTTGACGAGTGCACGCATTGAGAACTTGCTCGTATTTGTTAGTTGTCCGGAAGGAAATTAATGATTAGGAAAAATGAATTACAATAGTAGATGGAGGCAATCGACCTAAGTTTAAGTCACTTGAGCCCAAGAGGGGATGGTATGCTTAGGCTTGGAGATTAGCTTGTATTTGAAGAACTTGAGACCGAGAGGTGATAGTTTTTTGAAATCCAAAGTGAGGCTTAGTATTGAAAACATTCTGAGATAGGAAGGAGATGAATGACATACTTCAAGGAAGGACCTGGAGGTAAACTAGAGGTTACCCTTTAGATTTTGCATGCAATATAATGAACAATAAACCCGATGTGAAATGCTTAAAGTTATACGTCATGGGAACCACAATCCTAAACATTCACAAATCTGTCTTAGCCTAAGTTTATTTTATCTACATTCATACTCATAGTTAGGATCTTAGTTCAAAAACCCCTCATTTTTACTTTTTCGCATTATTTATTTTCTGGAAATAGAGCCAACGATCGAAGTAGGATAACTAGTAAAGTTGTTTCAACCTATTCCCTGTGGGATCGACCCCGTCTCTTAGTTGGGTAAATATATTGCTAATGATCGTCCATATTCTGTAAAAAAGGGTATGTTTGAACGTTATCAACCAACCCAGGAAAACCTTAAATATTTGATAGAGTCAATGGTCTAGGTCAATTCTTCACGACGTCAATCTTCTTTGAGTCAACCTTAATACCATCACCAATACACATGACCCAGCAAAGCTACTTCACCCAACGAAATTGCTAAATTTGGCATACAAGTGCTTCTCCCTCAATGTCTAAAGAACCAACCTCAACTGATCCATATGCTCCTGCTCACTTTGAGAGTAATTAAGGATATCATCAATGAAGACAATCATAAAACAATCAAGAAATGGCTTGAACACCCAATTCATAAGATCCATAAACACTGCCAGAGCATTAGTCAAACTAGATAACATCACCACAAATTCAAGCGCCTATATCTAGTTCGAAAAGCCATTTTGGGAATGTCACACTCCCTAACCTTCAATTGACGATAACCAAAAATGAGGTCAATCTTTGAGAAATAGGTGGTCCCTTGAAGTTGATCAAACAAGTCATCGATCCTTGACAACGGGTATTTATTCTTAATGGTTCCTTATTCAATTGCTTGTAATCAATGTAGATTAAAAGAGACCCATCCTTTTTTCTTACTAATAACACCAGACCACCTCATGATCATATACTTGATCTAATGAAGCCTTTATCCAATAAGTCATTCAATTGATCTTTCAACTCCTTTAACTTAGCTGGTGCCATACGATATGGAGGAACAAAGATAGGTTGCGTATCCGAAAGGAAATCTTTGCCAAAGTATACTTTCCTTTCAGGAGGAATATAGGGCAAATCTTTGGAAAACACATCCAAAAACTCGTTAGCCACTAGAATCAATTCAAAAGTAGGTGATTCAGACTCCATTTCTTTGACCCTTACAATATGAATGACACACCCTTTAGAAATTAGCTTTGGGCCTTGCGAAGAAATAAATTGACCTTTAATAGCAGAGTCACTCACCTTTCATTCAAGAATAGGCTCATCCAGAAATTGGAATTTGACCTTCCGGGTTCTACAATCTATTGAGGCATATGAAGCATGCAACCAATCCATCCCAAGAATAATATCAAAATCAAACATTTCATTAGTCCAACGTCTGTATTCTGTGACATGAGGTAGAATCAATTCTTGTTGCAAAGTGAAGCCATAACAAAATTAGTTTTTGTAACCCCAAGTGAAGAACCTTTAGATCAGTATTGTTCCTCATTTAATTTCTATATGAATATGAATATTCAGTTAGAAAAATGAACACATGTGATATTTTCTTATAAAGTATTCATGTGGAACTTACTTGGCATGCGTTTTCAAGAGTCCTTTCTCAACCCAGTTGCAATAATCTGTGATTAGGTCCAAAGAAGGTTCATTACAAATTCCATATTTGTCAAATGAAAATTTCTAATAGAACTTATATGAAATTTTATCCTTCCCATTTTCACATGAACAAAAAGTTGTCGAAATGGCTGTCTGACAAAATCTAGAAGGCATCTTGTTTCGTTGTGCAGGGGTCTTGGATGAATCATGCAAAACTATTTCTTTCTTTACATGCAAAAATATTATCAACTAGTTTTTCTTGAGTAGATATCTTTACTGGTGTTGCTGTTATAAGATTTCAAAGTTGGCACATAAGTGCCTCTATAGCTTCATTGTTTCCTTGAGAAAATGAAGTGGATGAGAATGAGTCCTATATATTAAGCATTAGATCATTAAATACTTAAATAAAAGAAAAAAGAAATAAATTTTAAATAATATCAGTTTACCGATACGCCATCCATTAATGGGTCGGTATCCATTTCACCTTTTGTATTTGTTGATGTGTAAGCCTGGTGAAATTATCAAATATCCCTAGATGAGAGATGTGCACATAATTCATCTTCCCATGCTCCGATGGTAAGTCCGAGGCCAGATTTGCGATCAACATGAAAAATTGAGTGGGAAAGTGGTCTCGGTTGATTTTTAGAGCAACTAGATCAAAAGATAATTTTTTGATGCAAAAACGAAAACTAGTGAGGGTGCGCGACAGGTGTGCGACGTGCATCTGCCACGAACCAACACTTGTTTTTTGTCCAAAACTTTTCTATGGGATTAGAAAACTCGTTCGAAGAATTTTTGGCAAAAGTCACCCCATAGGGTCCATGTCGTGGACCCCGTATCTCGAAATGGACCATTTTTCTAAATTTTGCGAGGGGCATTCTAGACCTTTCCCAAGCCCTACTAAACGTAAAACATGAACAAATATGTCATTTTTAGTCTAAAAGGTTTTCTAATATCATTCTAAAGCCCCTTACGCACAACTTGAGATTAGAATTCTTGAGAGAAGAAGAGAAGAAGCTAGGGTTCTTGAGTTTGGGGTTGAATCCTTGTGGAGAATTGCATCATCCTATAATTCCAGGTATGTAAGGATATCTAAAGCATTGGATTGAGTTCATCCATGCATCCCTTCGTTTACTTGAGTCGAGTTTTGTGATTGAAAAAATCGAATAATGCAAATCCTGTGATTCTAAGTCCTAAGTTCTTACACTTGATTGAGTCTTCATGGATGTTCTTGAGTAAATTGATGAGCTGCATTGTTAGTATCAAGAAATAGGAATATTAATCGTATGCTTGATATCCTAGCCTAAAACTTATTGATTTCCTTCCATGCTAACTGAATCAAGATTGTGAATCTAATTTTCTAAATTGAGTAAGTTGGGCCTCAAGATTACATTTTCTTGTTTTATATATACATGTGGTGAATACCTATTATATCTTATGTGTTGAACATGGATGATATGATGTTACTTGGCTGAAATTAGTGAGAGTCTTGCATGATGTGGTTCAGAGTCTAGAGTTACATTGTATTGAGTTCCAATTTTGAGTTACAGAGTTATTTGAGCAAGTTGAGTTGAGCTGATTTGAGATTAGTTTGAGTTGAGGTTCATGAGCATATTTTATTATTGGAAGGAGTACTGAGAAGCGAGTTGGGTGAGAGGAAATACCCCAGAACTACGTTGCCAGCATAGGATGGTCGTGCAGTTAACTTTGGTGACCCTTGTCCCAAAAGATGGTCACTTTCTTAGGATCCGAGAGAGAGGGAGAGGTTGACGCCCTTTACCGTGGCAAGTTTAGGGCAGGTGTGGCAACAACGTCTGTTTCATTGTGCATCACCAAAACTCATAGTGGTGGAGAGTTATGTCGGTAAGAGAAACTTCCAAGCAACACTTGAGTTAACATATCATGAATTTTGAACTGAGCTGTATTAAACATTGAGTCTAATCTTAAAGCATGGTTTTCAAAACTTTGAACTTGCATCATTTACCTGAGTTGAGTTATGAGGTGGATCAATTGGGTCTTGAGTCGAGTTGGCTGATTTTTGTCTAATCCTTATATGTTTCTTGGGCTATTTTACATACTAGTATATTCAATGTACTGATACCATTTGGGCCTGCATCGTTAATGATGCAGACACGGGTGATAAAGGACTTCAGCAGGCCCATCGTTGAGATTCAGAGTTCCTGAATTCCAGAGTTGGTGAGCCTCCTTGCTATCTAGAGGAGCCTTTCTTTTATTTCTCTATTATTTCTATTTTCTCTACGTTGGGTAGTCATGACTTGTCATGGTACTATCTAGATGTTTAGAAGTAGAGGCTTCATAGACCTTGAGTAGAGTATCATTGAGGATTTTATCTTCCAAACTTGACTTATTTGGGATTAGCTTATAATATCTTTATTACTTCTTTGATGTTGTTATTGAGTATTCTTTCGATGTTGAGCAAGATGTGACGATGAGGCTAGGTGGTTCTCTTGGGGAATCAACAATAGTTCTTTAAGTGCCGATCATGCTAAGGGTACCCGCCTAAGGCGTATTAGAGCACAAGGTTCAAGTGTCCTAGGGAGTCTATAAAGCTGTGTCTAGTAGAGTCTTGTTTATGGGTGTGTTGTGCACCAAACTTCATAAGCAAGAGGCTAAAGGACATAGGAATGGTTACACTTCTTTTGTATTCTGAGTTCATGCAATAGAGTTTAATTCTATTTAAAATGTCCATCTGATTCATGCGTTATGCGTTTGCAGATCATGCATTACGCATTTGCAGATCATGCCTCCTAAACGTACTACTACCCAACAAGATGCCTCAGACCCTAACACTGAGAATCCCCCACAGAGGTCCCTACTCAGATAGGGATGAGAGGACAGTGTTGACTAGCCAGGGCTATTAGGGTTCCATAGGCGCCTCTTGCTCAGCCAACCCCTTCCTCAAAGGTAGACTTCAGGGGAGCCATCACTATGCTCACCCAACTAGCATCCTCCCTGAATAGTAGACGACCACAAGCCGCTAGCTCTAGCTCCCAAGAGCCAACAACTACAACTAGGCTCAGAGATTTCTTGAGGATAAACCCGCCAATCTACACAGGGTTGAAGGTTGAGGAAGACCCACATAACTTCATCGATGAGATGTAGAAAGTCCTAAGGGCTATGCATGTGATGGAGGTTGAAGGAGTTGAACTTGCCTCCGATTAGCTCCAGGATATGGAAACATTTGGTATGACTAATGAGAGGATAGCCGAGGTGAGGATGCTGAGCCTTTTAAATGGGATGAGTTTGAGAGTGCGTTCCTCGATCAATTCTTTCCCCAAGAGTTAAGGGAGGTAAAGGTTGAGGAGTTCGTGAACCTAAAGCAAGAGGGGTTAGCTGTTAAAGTGTACAGCCTCAAGTTCATCAACCTGTCCAGCTATTCCCCAGAGATGGTCCAAGATATGAGAGCGAGGATGAGAACATTCGTGTCTGGGTTGGGTAAGCATGTGAAGAGGGAGTGCAAGGCAACATTGTTGATCCCAGGTATGGATATCACCAGAATCATAGTTTTGCCCAGCAAATGGAGTAGGATAAGAAGAACGACAGAGAATAACATCTGAGCAAGAAGGCTAAGTCAGCAGGGGTTGAACCTAGCAAAACTAAATAGAATGAAGGGGAAAAGTCTTACTTTTAGAAAAGGCATTCAAGGTATGCACTATCATCAGCCAGTGCACCGACTCTAAATAACATGTATGATCAAAGGTCCCAAGGTCAGTCGAACTTTAGAGCACAGGGTTCGTATGCCAGTGTGACCCTTGGCTCAAAAGGAAAACCACCTTGTTGGAAATGTAGCAGGATGCATTCGGGAGAATGCAAAGAGGGAGGAAATGGTTACTATAGGTGTGGCCAGATCAGAGAGGATGCCCACTTTGGGGAAATAAAGCACAGTCTTCTACTACAGTGCCACTAACCAAAGGTAACCAGAGAGGTGCTACGCCGTGGACAGGCAGAAGAACGAACTGTCTATATGCGATGGGGAACCGACAGGACCAAAAGATTGCACCAGATGTTGTGACGGGTATGCTTTGAGTCTTTACCTTCGATTGTTATGCTTCGATTGATCTGGGCAGAACTGTGTCCTTTGTGATTCCATATGTGGCTAGAAAATTAAAGATTTCTCCTAATGTGCCCTTTCCCTGTTTCTACTCCTATTGGTGAGTCTATTATAGGAGAGAGAGTCTATAAAGATTGGGTAGTGTCCATCTACCATAGGAATATTCTTGCTGACTTGATTGAGTTGGAGATGGTTGACTTCAATGTAATCCTTGGCATGGACTAGCTTCATGCGTTCTATGCCTCTGTTGACTGTAAGACCCGAATCGTCAAATTTCAGTTTTTAAATGAGCTTGTTATAGAGTGGAAGGGAGATTTTGTTGTGCCCAAGGGTAAGTTCATTTCCTACCTTAAGGCCAGAAGGTTAATATCTAAAGGATATATCTGTCACCTCATGCTAGTTAAGTCTGATGATGTGGAGTCTCCTATTTTAGAGTCAATCCCTATTGTGAATGAGTTTCCTGAGGATCTGCCTGGAGTCCCTCCTGATAGGGAGATCAACTTTGGGATTGATGTTTTTCTCAATACCCAACCTATTTCAATTCCACCCTATAGGATGACGCCCGCTGAGTTGAAAGAACAATTGAGGGATTTGTTAGAGAAGGGCTTTATTATGCCGAGTATTTATCCTTGTGGTGCTCCTGTCCTATTAGTGCGAAAGAAAAATTGGTCTCTCAGAATGCGCATAGATTATAGGCAACTAAACAAGGTCATGATAAAGAATAAATATCCTCTACCCAGGATAGATGATCTATTTGACCAACTTCAAGGTGCCTCTTGTTTTTCAAAGATAGACCTCACATCGGGGTATCACCAGTTGAAAGTGAGGGAGTGACATTCCAAAGATAGCCTTTAGGACCAGATATGGCTATTTTGAGTTCTTGGTCATGTCCTTTGGGTTGACGAATGCACCCACAACTTTCATGGACTTGATGAATAGGGTGTTCAGACTATATTTTGATATGTTTGTGATTGTGTTCATTGATGACATTTTGGTGTATTTGAAAGATGAGGAAGAGCATGCCAATCACCTTAGAGTTTTCCTCCAAACTCTTTAGGACCACGAGTTGTATGCGAAGTTTTCGAAATGTGAGTCTGGCTCAAGCCATGGCTTTCCTATGCCACGTTATTTTGGGTGATGGTATTTAAGTAGATTCCTAGAAGACTGAAGCGGTTAAGAACTGGCCCAGACTGACCTCTCCAACTAACATGAGAAGTTTCTTGGGGTTGGCAGACTACTACTTTAGATTTGTTGACAAATTTTCTTCCCTATCTGCACCATTGACCAAATTGACTCAGAAGAAGGTCAAATTCTAGTGGTTTGATGAATGTGAGAAGAGCTTCCAAGAGTTGAAGACTAAATTGACTACTGCACTAGTTTTTACTTTGCCCAAGGAGACGGAGGACTTTGTACTATATTGTGATGCGTCAAGAGTTGGATTGGGCTGTGCACTGATGTAGAGAGGTAAAGTGATAGCCTATGCTTCCAAACAACTTAAGGTTCATGAGAGGAACTATCTGACCCATGATCTTGAGTTAGCAACAGTGGTGTTTGCACTTAAAATTTGGCGCCACTACTTATATAGAGTGCATGCAGATATGTTCACTGACCACAAGAGCTTGTAGTATGTCTACAATCAAAAAGAGCTCAACCTACGACAGAGGAGATGGTTGGAGTTGCTCAAGGATTATGACATGATGATTCTCTACCACTCAAGTAAAGCTAACATTTTTGTTGCCGCTCTTAGCAGGTTGTCCATAGGCAGTACAACTCATGTTGAGAAAGGAAAGAAGTAGTCAGTTGAAGAAGTGCACAGATTGGGCTGATTAGGAGTTCAACTCGAGGAGAATGATGACGAAGGAGTGAATTCAGAGTGGGTCTCTACATCATCTCTAGCATCAAAGGTGAAAGGGAAGTAGGATCAAGATCCTTTCTTACTTCAATTGAAAGAAGTTATCCCAAACAGAAAGTGATGGTCTTCTCCAAAAGGTGAGATGGAGTGTTAAGATACCAGAGTAGGTTATGCGGGTTCCTGATGGTGATAGTGTTTGAGATAGAATCATGGTTGAAGCCCATAGCTCTAGGTATTCCATTCATCCTTGCTCTACCAAGATGTACCATGATTTGAGGGAAGTCTACTGGTGGAGTGGAATGAAGAGGGATATTGATGAGTTTGTTGCTAGGTGTTTAAATTGTCAATAGGTCAAAGTTAAGCATCAAAGGCCATGCGTCTTAGCTCAGAACTTTGAGATTCTTGAATGGAAGTGGGAGATGATCAACATGGACTTTATTAGCGATCTACTGAGGTCTCGGAAGTAACATGATTCGATATGGGTGATTGTGGATAGGATGACTAAATTGACTCACTCCTTAGAAGTTAAGACAGCTAAACTGTAGAGAAGTATGCCAATTTGTACATCCGTGAGATTATGAGGTTTCATGGAGTTCCCTTGTCTATCATCTCGGACAGAGAAGCTTAATTCACCTCCCAATTTTAGAGATCTTTCCAGAAGGGATTGGGTACTAAAGTGAATCTGAGTAGAACCTTTCATTCATAGACAGATGGCCAGCGGAGCGTACCATTCAAACATTAAAGGATATGTTGAGAGCCCATGTCCTTGACTTTAAAGGAAATTGGGATAATCACTTACCATTGATTGAATTTGCATATAACAATAGTTATCATGCAAGCATTCAAATGGATCCCTATGAAGCTTTGTATGGGAGGAGATGTAGATCACCAAATTGGTGGTTTGAGGTTGGAAAAGCCGAGTTGATTGGACCCGATCTTGTCCATCAGTCAATAGAGAAGGTGAAAGTCACCAAAGAAAGGTTGAAGAATGCACAAAGCAACCAAAAATCTTACACCGATGTGAGGAGAAGAGACTTAGAGTTCGAGGTGAATGACTGAGTGTACATGAAAGGGTCACCCATGAAGGGTGTCATGAGGTGTGGGAAGAAAGGAAAATTGAGTCCTCGCTATATTAGCCCTTATTAGATCGTGAAGAGGATTGGGAAGGTTGCTTGTGAGTTAGAGTTGCTTTCAGAGCTAGATGTGATTCATCTAGTATTTCACGTTTCGATGTTAAAAAAGTGCTTGGGAGCACCTGCTTTGGTGATCCCTGTTGAGAGCATTAAAGTGAAGGATAGTTTGTCCTACGAGGAGATTCCAGTCCAAATCCTTGATCATTAGGTTCACAAGTTAAGGACCAAAGAGACTACCTCAGTTAAAGTCCTGTGGAGAAATCAATTCGTTGAGGAAGCCATGTGAGAAGCTGAGGAATATGTGAGAGCCAATTCCCGCATCTATTCTTGCCTAGTGACGAGAATGTTGAAGGTAATGTTCTTACCTTTGACTTAATTGATGTTTCTATTCTTGAGTAAATGTATCTATTCTTGAGTCTGAGTAGGGTTTGTTGAGGTTGGTTAGGAGTCAAGAGTTTGAGTTATATGAGTGAGTATTGAGAGGAGTCTTGAGTCTTTCATGCCTTGATGTCCACCTTTACTCTTCATTCGTGGATGAATAATTCCAAAGGGGAGATAATGAACGCCTAGTTAAATTATCAAAATACCCCTAGATGAGAGATGTGCACATAGCGCATCTTCCCATGCTCCGATGGAAAGTTTGTGGCCAAATTTTCCATCAGCACAGAAATTGAGTAGGAAAGTGGTCTCAGTTGATTTTTAGAGCAACCGGATCAAAATATAGTTTTTCAATGTGAAAAAATAAAACCTGTGAGGGTGTACGACAGTTGTGTGACGCACAACTACTGCGGACTAACACTTGGTTTTGGTCCAAAAATTTCTATGGGATTGGAAAACTCGTTCAGAGAATTTTCGACGAAAATCACCCAAAATACATAGGGTCCGCATCGCGGACCCCATATTCCGAGACAGAATTTTTTTTCTAAATTGCTCAAGGGCATTCTAAACCTTTCCCAACCCCTCCTAAATGTAAAACATGATCAAATAGGTTATTTTTAGTCGATAAGGGTTTTCTTAAATCATTCTAAAGCCCCTTACGCACAACTTGAGGTTAGAGTTCTTAAGAGACGAAGAGAAGAAACTAGGGTTCTTGAGGTTGGAGTCGAATCCTTATGAAGAATTGTGTCATCCTTTAATCCAGACATGTAAGGCTATCTAAAGCATTTGATTGAGTTCATCCACGCGCCCCTTCGTTTACTTGAGTCGAGTTTTGTGATTAAAAAAATCGAATAATGCAAATCCTGTGATTCTAAGTCCTAAGTTCTTACACTTGATTGAGTCTTCATGAATGTACTTGCGTAAATTGATGAGTTGCATTGTTAGTATCAAGAAATAGGAATATTAATTGTATGCTTGATATCCTGGCTCTAAAACTTATTACTTTCCTTGCATGCTAACTGAATCAAGATTGTGAATCTAATTTTCTAAACTGAGTAAGTTGAGCTTGAAGGTCACATTTTCTTATTTCATATATGCATGTGGTGAATACTTATTATGTCTTATGTATTGAGCATGGATTATATGGTTTTACTTGACCATAATTAGTGAGAGTCTTGAGTTACATTGCATTGAGTCCTAATTCTGAGTTACAGAGTTATTTGAGCAAGTTGAGTTGAGCTGATTTTATATGAGTTTGAGTTGAGTTCATGAGCATATTTTAGTCTTATAAGGAGTATTGAGCGCCGAGTTGGGTGAGAGGAAACACCCCAGAACCACATTTCCAATGAAGATGGTCGTGCAGTTAACTCTGGCGACCGTTGTCCCAAAAGATGGACACTCTCTTAGGTACCGAGAGAGAGAGGGAGAGGTTGACTCCCTTTACTGTGGCAAGTTTAGGGATGGCGTGGAAATGACGTCTATTTCATTGTACATCACCAAAACTCATAGTGGTATAGAGTTATGTCGGTTAGAGAAACTTCCAAGCAACACTTGAGTTAACATATCATGAATTTCAAATGGAGTTGCATTAAATATTGAGTCTAATCCTAAAGCATGTTTCAAAACATTGAACTTGCATCATTTACCTGAGTTGAGTTATGAGGTGGATGAGTTAGGTTTTCAGTCGAGTTAGCTGATTTTGTGAGATCTCGTGTTTCTCGTCTTTCATTATATAAATAGTGTGGTATTATATAAGGCATATGTGATTTTTGCTAGAACCTAGGGATAATAGGGCTGACAATAAGAGGTAATATCAAGGACTTAAGTTTCAAGACAAAGAAATCCGCTAAATACACTTTCGGGATTAAAGAAATGGCCTGAGTGGTACCTCGCCCTTTTTGGAAGGTTTAAATTAGGTTTCACATTTCAGATAGAACTAAAAGTGTATAATTTTCTAATAATGGATTTTTAAAAGTTATTTTAATATCACAAAGGTCATACATTAAGTTTTGGAATCAAGAAAGTTGCAAAATAAAGATTGGCCAAAGATACTGTAAGTTTCTTTAAGAAATCCTTCTTAAATTTGGGTCAAATATATCAGGCCATACCTCCCAAAATATAAGGATCTATAAGGTCAATGACCTATCAGATTTAATATCTATGAGTCTAGTTTGCAAAGCACAAAACCGCAAATCAAACCGACCACTGAATAAAAAGTTATGACAGTTTTACCGAGACTGCTCGAGAAGGAAATCGGGTCATGAGTTGGGTTTGGTCAAGCCCAACTATAAGTTGGCTATTTTGATATTTTAAATCTAAAAAATGAACCACTTTCATCCCAAAATAGTACGAAACTGAAGAGAAAGTTCCCAAAATTTCTCTAAGTGATTTAGGTTAGTTTTTCGCATTTTTACTATTAAAATTCGTCCCCATGCCTAGAAATGTGCACCTTAAGCTTTGCAATTATTTTCCCTCTTGTTAGCTGAGTTTGGGGCCATTTCTGGACTGTAAAAAAATGGTGTTCTTGCTGGTTATTCTATGTTTGCAGCTGTTGTGTTCAGGTAATAATCTTGGGGCTCTTTTACGGTCAATTTTTAGGAAGTTTTATGGACGTTTACTCGCGTAAATGCTATATGAAAAATTTTCTGATTAATGCTAATTTATGGACTATTTATTGGTGGTTATAAGTTGTGTATATACAGTGGTTGCGAAGCTTAGGACGTACGGAACAACTTTTGTGAAGGAACTTTGAGCAGTTGGGTAGTCGTTGGATAGGTATGTTAAGGCTAAGCTCTGTCGCTCCTTTTAGCACGAAATCCGGGAAATTTCCAAAAACGTCAAATATGATATCTTACTATTCTGTTGCCAGAAAGGCCTTCTACGAAAGGCATTGGGATTGCAGCTGAGTTATTTTCATGATGGTATTAGGTTGAAGTTCCATTCGTTCGCTTAAACTAGACGTTCAATGTCTATATATCATTTTGTCAGTTTTCCTAGCTACCTATTCATATGTTCGAGACGTTTCTCTTTTTGGTGTAATGCTATTAAAATAAATGTAGAATGCAAAGGGAATGTAGTATTCATAACGAGTCCTTCTTTCATACAAAACTATAATTGAAGCACTTAACAAATAACGCGTTGATTTCCATTAATGTCTAACGTATTGCCCCTATTTAAACAGCTAAGGCACTTGATCCTGTTTAAATACTTTCTTTTACTAATTGACATGGGACCAATATAAGCATTATCTAAAACACCTTTATGAACACTTTCAAAGTTAAGGCTTCATTCTGAATCTTGAGTTAAGTTGTCAAACTTATCCAAAAGACATGTGAGATTTCACAAATCCGGTGTATATGCTACGACAATCAATGAGCCAAGATTGGCTAAATTTATGCTATGGCCTACTATGTGGATTTAATATTCATATCATACACTACACATTATGCATGAACTTCGAGCTATAATCGGAGGTATGGGGCCTATTTGTCCAAATGATTTTATATATATGTATATGGTATAGATGGCCACATGTTGGCATATATGATGTCGGTTAGCTACTGGAAAGGACCACCATTGGTAGCATTTGGTTGGGTATGCCATGCATTTGCATCTACATATATGTATTCACGACATGCGATACTTGAGCATACCATGCATATTTGATCACTAGGAGTTTGCTTATTGGCCATTAAGGCTACTTGACTTTTGGTTACAGGTGGTATTTCTATTAACCTTTTTACGACGGTTATCTATGATTTTATTTCATGCCTTACGTACCAGTACATGTTTATTTGTACTAACGTCCCTTTTCCTGGGGACACTGTATTTCATTTCGTGCATGTAGGTTCAGGTAGGGGTTCTGATTTACCCCTCCACTAGAAGCCTCGTTCAGCTGTGAGTTTGTAAGCTCCACCTCTTCTTGTAGATTCCACAGGATGCTTACTTTTTGTTGTATAGTTGGATACAGTTAGGGCCTTATCCTGGCAGTGTTAGTGATTCTCTTAGAGGCTATTATGGACATGTTATTTTGGGTTGGTTCTTTTGTGCCTTTCAGTCTCCAGTCACCAGATCGGCATGTATATATAATGTGTGCCAGTACCTCTATTGTTGTAGCCTTGTCGGCTAACCAGTACTCTTTCGTTTTGGTTTACCTATCTTGATGTGTACATGATTTATTGTTGACCAGGTCACGACCTAAAATGTCTAGACTTAGTCTTTTGGACGTTATGTTGCCCAATTTCCTTCTGGTCCTTAGTTTAGTCAACTAGTATGTTTAGTGGTTTACCTGGCCAATAACCGTATCGGGTGCTAGTCTATTTGGGGCGTGACTATCATGGTATCAGAGCAGGCCGTGTCCCAGGGAGTCCATAATGCAGTGTCTGGTAGAGTCTTGCTTATGGGTGTGTTTTTCACCACACATATAATTAGGAGGCTACGAGGCATTTACGAATGGTTACATTTCTTTCACTTAATAGATCATGCTATAGAGTAAAGCTAAAGGAACATATAAAATCTATATCATGTTATGTTGTTGTTTTTTAATGGGTTGCCTACGCTCAGGAGATGGCACAACATGGGATAAGTATGGATCCGAAAGAATGTACCAATCGTGTCTTGCCTGGTAAGGCGGATATAGTTCCCATTGAGGCACATAGGGAGTCTCCAATGCCCACAGTAACAGATTCACCAGCACCTGCTGGGGGCTCAAGGAGATCTAGTAGCCCAAGCCACATTAGAGACTGGGGAGCAAAGGATGAAAGAGACTATTCAGCTACTAACTAGGATAGTTTCTATTCATGAGAGACAACTAGAGGCGAGAACAGACACCAGAAGGGACCAAACAGGAAGCTCAAAGGTACGAGAGTTTCTTCACTTGGCCCCTCCAGTATTTACAGGGTCAAATACCACTGAGGATCCACATGACTTTATAGACCATATGTATAGAGTATTGAGGGGGATGCATGCCTCTATCACCGAGGCAGTGGAGTTGGCTTCTTTTCGACTACGTGATATTGCCATCTTGTGGTACAAGGCATGGGAAAGATCCAGAGGGCCTGATGCTCTGCCAGTAGAGTGGCAGGACTTCTCTGAGGCATTTTTAGCCCATTACTTACCAAGGGAGGTGCAGGAGGCCCATCTTGATCAATTTATCAGTTTGAGGCAGGGGGATATGAGAGTAAAGGAGTATAGCCTTAGGTTTAATTCTTTGCCTAGTTATGCACCAGATATTGTACGTACCATGAGTGCTAGAGTTCATCGTTATGTGGATGGTTCTGGGGATTATTTGATCAGAGACTGCAGGTTAGCCTCTTTACAAGATGGAGCAGATATTTCTCATATTCAGGCTTTTGCTCAGACTACAGAGGACCTTTCTCGTCGAATTCGGGATACCCGTAGAGATAGGGAGAAGAATAAGAGGGCTCGTACTATGAGGTCTTATAGGGAGCCACATGGTGATTTTAGGCCCCTATTTCACTGATATCCACCTCCGTCAGTTGGTAATTTCCCACCATAGATGCAGGGCCAACGATTTGTTCGTTATATTCAGCTAGGGTCGGGGCAAAGTTTAGGCCATCTTGATAGCCATCGACAGAAGCATTCTACACAAATGAGATAACCTACTCCCCCATGTAAACTATGGGGTAAGTTTCATACTAGGCAGTGTAGAAAGGGTTCAAGTGCATGTTACCATTATGGGAAGACAAGATATTTTATTAGCAACTAGCCCTTTAGTCAATCTCTACTGTGAATGAATTCCCAATAATATTCCCCGATAAGCTTCCAGGGATTCCTTGAAAAGGGTCTCAATTTTGTTTTAGTTGTTCTTCGTGATGTGCAGTCTATATCCATTCCTCCCTAAGGAATGGCTCCTGTAGAGCTAAGATACTTGAAGGAACAACTGAAGGGCTTGCTTGATAAAGACTTTATTAGGCCAAGCACATCTCCATGGGGTGTTCCAATCCTCTTTGCCTGAAAGAAAGATGGCTCCTTACAGATGTGTATTGGTTACAGACAACTAAATAAAGTCACCATCAAGAATAAGTATCCTTTTCTATGGATTGATGTTTTTTCAAAGATCAACTTGTGACCCAATTACTACCAGCTACGAGTCAGGGATGTTGATACTCCAAAGAAAATGTGTAGGATGAGTCAGAAGCTGAGCACACAGACCACTTGTGAGTTATATTACGGACTCTTTATGACAACAAGTTATATGCTGAATTCTCTAAATGTGAATTTTAGTTAACTTCTATATGTTTTCGTGGCCATGTTATTACTAGTGATAGTACCAAGGTCGATGGCTAGAAAATTATAGCAGTAATGGCCTGGCCGAGACCCTTGAATCCAACAGAGGTCCATAACGTTTTGGGCTTGACAGGATATTATAGGAGGTTTGTTGAGGGACTCTACTACCTCTACACCACTAACGAATGCATAGAGTAACTAAGTTTCAGTAGATTGAATCATGTGAACAAAGTTTTCAAGAGTTAAAGAAAAGGCTTACCACCACACCTATTCTGGCTCTTCCGGATGGAACCAAAGGCTACATTTTATATTTTGATGCCTCAAGAATTGGCCTAGGTTGTGTTCCTATGTAGTATGGTAGGGTTATTGCATATGCTTCTACAAAGTTATTAAAACATGAACAAAACTATCCTACCCATGCTCTTGAGTTTGCCACAATTCTTTTTGTCCTAAAGATTTGGTGGCATTATCTACACGGAGTTTATATTGATGTTTTTACTGACCACTAGAGCCTCCAATATTTATTCAAGCAGAAGGAGTTGAACCTACGACGAAGGAGGTGACCTAAATTACTAAAATATTATGATGTTGACATTTTGTACCATCCCAGTAAAGCTAATGTTGTTGTTGATGCACTTAGCCAAAAGTCCATGGGAAGTCTAAGTCATGTTGAAGCCGATAAGATTGAAATGACGAAAGATTTATGTCAGCTAACTAGTTTACAGGTGCGATTAGCAGATGCAAAAGTTGGATGTGTGATTGCTCAAAATACAACAAAATCTTCCATTGTTACTGAAGTAAAAGAGCAACAACGTGAGGATCCTGAGCTTATGATATCGAGGGAAAGTGTTCCACAACAACAGTATTTTCTGTTTGAGCTAACTTGAGATGTAGTCCTTCAGTACCGGGGCCTCTTATATGTGCTGAACATCGGAGGGCTCCGTGCCAAGATTCATTTTGAGGCTCATTATCCTAGATATTTGGCTCAACCTGGGGCAACAAAAAAAGGGGTATTGAGACCTACAACAAATCTATTGGTGGAATGGCATGAGAAAGATATTGCAAAGATTGTGGCCAATACCCGAACTACCAGCATGTTAAAACAGAACATCAGAGACCTGGAGGCCTAGCTAAGTATACCGATTTTTTGTACTGAAAATAGGACATGATAAATATTGGATTCATCACTAGGTTGGCTCATACTCCATGCAGTTATGACTCTATTTGGGTGATCATTGATAGGTTGACAAAATCTGCTCATTTCTTGCCAGTAAGAATGACATATTTATCGGAGGATTATGCTAAGCTTTACATTCAAGAGATTGTTTGCCTTCATGGAGTTCCATTATCTATTATCTCTAATTGAAGATCTCAATTTACCACACATTTTTGGAAGTCTTTTCAAGGGTCTGGGCACTTAGGTAAATCTCAGCACCGCTTTTCATCCGCAAACTGATGGGCAGACAGAGTGTACCATCCAGACTGTTAAGGATATGTTACGTGCCTATATGCTGGACTTTAAAAGAAGCTGGGATGATCATCTACCTCTTATTGAGTTTTCTTTAATAATAGCTTCCAAGCTAGTATTCAAATGGCTCCTTAGGGAGCAGTATATGGGCGAAGATGTAGGTCATCGATTGATTAGTTTGCAGTTAGGGAGGAAAATTTGCTAGACCCTAATCTAGTTCAACAAGCAATGGAAAAAATGAAACTTATTAGAGACTTACTGCAAATGGCCAAGAATCGGCAGAAGTCTTATACAGATGTTTGATGAGGACACTTAGAGTTTGATGTAGAAGATTGAGTTTTCTTGAAAGTATCACCTATGAAAGGTATCATGTCATTTGGGAAGAAAGGGAAAACTCGGTCCTAGGTATGTTGGGTTGTATAGGATTATTTAAAAAAATTAGCAAGGTAACATACGAGCTTAATTTTCCTTTAGAATTGAGAGCAGTCCATCCAGTGTCTCATGAATCTATGTTGCGGAAGTAAATTAGAGATCCTTCGTGTATTACTCACATTAAGGATACCCCCATTGCTGAAGACTTAACTTATGATGAGGTACCAATGGTTGTTTTAGATCGACAAATAAGAAAGCTTTGAAATGAAAAGTGGCCTTCGTGAAAGTGTTGTGGTAGAACAAATATATTGTAGAAATAACTTGGGAAGCCAAAGAAGAAATGATGAGGAATCAACCCCAACAATTTATAACTTAAGGTGGGTCGCGTTCCAAAACTGACAGTTATCTTTTTATAGTAACTTAAGTTTTAAAGGATTTGGAGGTTAAAATTGTATGTTTTGTCGCAGGATAACTATACAAAGCTTGGTAATTAGAGTTTTTGGAAGTTGATTTATGGTTTGTAAGGGTAATATATATATGCAAAAAATAACATTTTAGTAGATGGTAATGCAACCAAGGGGCTATCTTGACACATTCGCGAACGAATGTTGTGGGGGGGGGACTGTGTAATGGCTTCTTTCTTCGAGGACTCTTTTGTAATAGCTTGATGAGCTGAACCAACAAGAGATATTACGTTCTACCTTCTTTTGTCTTTTTATC
This sequence comes from Solanum rostratum, assembly GCA_029948455.1. Taxonomy (NCBI): domain Eukaryota; kingdom Viridiplantae; phylum Streptophyta; class Magnoliopsida; order Solanales; family Solanaceae; genus Solanum; species Solanum rostratum. The sequence continues at coordinate 42,978,442 of CM057045.1, forward strand.
ATTATCCTTATTCTTCGATTGTTCAAATAGGTAAATAATGGTTGCATCTTTACTCCCTAAGTCTATTACTTCTCTTGGTCGTGTGTCTATCCAGACATTATTTGAATCATAGACATTCTCTCTTTTCGTACTCTGTGGTAGTCCGAGGTTTATTAGCAAATCCTTTTTGACAATCTTGAGTTCTTTCCAATCTATTCTGAAGTTAGCTGAAGTAGAGATCCGGTCCGTTATAGAGAGATCCGCCAATTGCCTTTGAAACCATTCTGATGTTACTAAATCTTTAGCAGGACCCTTGTGTTTAATAATATGTCTATCATCTTCTATGTCCAACATATAACTTTTAGGTGCTAAGAAGATTCCTCTCTTGACTTGGCATTCGAGTTTAAACATACCCAATTCTTTGGAAGAAATGAGATCGTCAGGAAGACGACTTCCTAAAACTACAGAGTCTGTATCTGTATAGTAACAGTCAGGTCTGGAAATGTGTGGATACATATGAATACGAGTACAAGCAGTTATAGCTGCAGACAAATGAACAGCCGACATCTTAGGAGCTTTCCAGTCATCGTCGTCAGCAAAGCGACTATTGGTAATGTAATTGACAATATAATAATGATCGGTAAGCTTCTCCGCAGATTGAAAACTATCCTTCATCATCAATTCTTCATATTTCTTTTGATTGCTGATCTCTGTTACTGTACTTTCAGGATTCATACCAAATCTACCATAGAGAGAATTCATTAGAATCTTATAAATAAATGTCATAGCTTCATCACCTGATTTCTTGGATTCTAGTCTGCAGCCCTTTTATGTGGATCGTTATTATCAGTAGCACTTCTAGTGATTACATTTCGCAAAAACAGAAAGCTTTTTTATATTTATTATATTTATAAGAGAAATGGTTTTTTAAACGAGTCATTTTTCTTGGGTGAAAATGTTTTCGAAAATACTTCGTTTTTTTCTGCTAAAAATT